>CM042986.1:12737402-13117402 GCA_023678885.1 Pogostemon cablin
CAATGCCCAAAATTCACCACATAACCCAAGGGTTTAATGGTCATTTGAGCAGGACCGCTTAAGGTAGTTTGATTTATACTGACTATGTAAAAGAACAAGACCTGAGTTATTATGGATGCTCGCACTCTTATTCCCTATACAATAACCTTAACACGTACTTTAGTATTTATATCTTTGATTCATCAATGTTTAAGATTTAATTATTAAATCAATATGCTTGGTAAGTTGAGAGATAATACTTTCTGTATGGTACATTATTGATTGTAGAAGGAATCCATGTCCTAATTATTTAGGTTGTTGATGTCCCCTTGAGGAGCTCATAAGAATTACCATGTAAACCCTGTAGGTGGATTTGTTCCGGCATAATGTTGAGTTATACTACTCTTGGATAAAAGATTAATTAATTGAGTTGTCAGTAACTCATTTAATTAATGGGCATTGTATATCTTAAGGGGGCGACTATTTACACCCCCGAAAATGATAAACGAACCCCATAAATGATATAGACCAAAATATCCACTCTTAATAAGACTAAAATATCCTTTACTTAATATTTTTTTAATTACATTAAATATATATTTCTTAAGACTGACTATTCGTACCCCAATTTTAATAAACATACCATATAAATAATAAAATAAATATTCTTATAAAAATCTAGATTTACACGTAAACAGTATGTACGATTGCAGCAACCGAACAAACTCATTATATTCGGTTTCTACGCCCGAATAACTCTCTATCAATATCTCTTAGATCGTGAATAAAACCTCCGCAACAATAAACATAGCCCTCCACTTCAGAACATTCACCTTCTTCCTTCTCAATATCCAGAGCACTAAAACTGTTGTCGTTGCTATAGGCGTTTTCATCATATGGGCATATGTTCCCGAGTATTTGTCGCATAGTGTAGAAATCTACCACTACCCAATCAAGTATTGGGCATTACCTGTGCCATTAACTTATGTAATTTTTAGTTGTCTAGGAAATTGGAGTTTATAGGGAAAGAGGGTCAAAATGCATTTGCATCAACATTGATTGAATATGGAATAACACCCAGATTAGAATGTTATGAATGTATGATTGTTCTCTATGATAGTTTAACAGATGCACTGGAGCTTGAATAGAGTATGCCAATGGCCCCTAATGTCATTGTCTGGGGATCCTAGATGGCTGCAACTCGAAAAATTTTCTGCAAATCTGCTTGAGATAGATCCTGATCATGATGGGCCACATGTATTCTTGTCGAATGCATACGCAAAAGAGAGAGACAGAGAGAATGTTGGAGTGGTGAGACAACGCTGATATATATATATATATATATGTATATATATATATATATATATTATATATGAAATTAAAGGATAGAATTATCATAAATGGGGTGCGTTTAGTAATATATTTGTATTTTATTATAATATTTTGGGTATATTCAATAATTCGGGTACATTTAGTAAAATTGGGGGTGTGAATAGCTGCCCCCATATCTTAAACACGAGGAGTTGAACAGGCTCATAATAAGAAGACACCTATAACGTAATTTGGGATTCAGGTTGTAGTGCTGTAATAATTCTTTAGTGGACCGAATTATTGTTATTGGGTTTAAGTATAAGTTTTGGGCTAAACTTTGATGTCTCAACCCAATAGGAGGCCCAACTATAATTTCTTCTCTTGATCCCTGTTGTAGCCTATAAATAAGCCATTTCAGCAGTTTAAGACATTATTATTCATGTTTCCATTATGAAATAAGTGAGGAGAGAGAAAAAATTCTTGTGATATCTAGAATCTCGAAATCTTGATTTCAAGATGGATTTTAAGAGGCCAGAATATTTCAAAGGAGACTTCGGATTGAGATAGTCTTGAGGATCTTCTCCCACACGACGTCTAAACAGGGTATAGGAATACATCATAAGATCAAGAGGTTATTTCAACAGTTCGTAATTCAAACTTAATTCTTCGGCAATCTTTGATGAAAGGTAATTCTTTCTAATTATTCTGTTGCGTAAGATTTACATGGAACCCAAACAGATTGCGTAGACCATAAGATCCGATCAACATCACCAATGGTTGCCATACCTAACAATATCTTTAGGGCAACTTCACCTTTTGATAGAGAGCAAAATTAGGGTTCAATGATCGACGATGGATGACTTAGATCCACTATTCTTGGGCTGACCTTATTTATTTTAACTATATATATGTCTAGGTCTTGAGCACATTGTTCGTGGGCTGAGTTTCTTAATTATTTTATTGTTTAAGCCCTTATTATTGAATTAAGTAGAAGGATTTAAGGAGTTAATTAAGGTTTATGGATATCACATTATTATTGAATTAAGGAACTTGGAGGCTTTTGGGCAAACGAAGTTTTCCATTTGATTGGGTAAAGGGCATTTACTATTTGATCATTTTTATTTTTATTTTTCCGTTCTTATCAATTAGTTGGACCTGCCGGATCTCATTCCCGTCAATATGCCGACAACCCGTTCCATTAGAAAGAGATTGGATAAACTAGAGGCAATTGATTGCGTTGTCGAAGGTAATTCTGCAGCCGTTGTCGGAGGGGCAATCTGTGGCGTATGCAACCCAAAGGAAGGCCGCAGCATCTGTCACATCCACGATGACGCCACTCGCGGACGATCCAACATGTTAGGGTGCTGACTTGGCGCTTTTGCCATCATTTAATAGGGAAGATCCGATCAGGTGAATTGAATTGAATGATACCCCACTCGAAAGGAAGGTGGCAATGGTTGAAATTTCGATGGACAGGTCTACCTTGCTCTTGTTGGCGTGGATAAAAGCGCGTAAGTCTTGATTTTCATGAGGCGAGTTCACACAGGCATTGGTGGCACATTTTGACACGCATTTTTAAGAGAGTTAAGAACGCCTATTCGATGTTAAGAAATTTAAAATAGTGCATGGAAGGTTACATCTCGATTTTTGTCTAATTGGCGGCTCAGGTTCCAGGATTTCTAGGGCACATATTTGGGTTATTTCATTAATGGGTTGAAGAGTCTTATTTAGGGTTCATTAAGCAACTTCACTCAAATGATATGGAGACGACAATAGAACTAGTTAGGGATATTGGGGATAATATGTCCTTCAATAATGCTGGAAGGCAAGAGAGTTAGACTTTCAGCATTCAGGGATGTGTTCAGGTAGTTTTTCAAGGCTGCTTGTGGAGTTGTCATGGTAGTCTACTTCCCGTTTCAGATTAACTTGGCTTTCACTTAGAGTCTTGGAGGACCTGAGAGCAGGGTTGTACTTTAGGTGTATAAACCATTTACACCTGGGTATAATTACTCATTCAAACAACTGAGAGTATTGTTGGCTGAGGAGACCGAAGAGTTGAACCTCAAATAGTATGAGTATTGCGAGGTGGCGTGGCAAGAGTAAATGGATGAACATGAAAAGCTTTTTGAGGAGGGATGGGGCTTTCATGTTTATTTTATGGCGATTACCTAACTGCAACCTTGAGGACAATGTTGTTTCAAAGGAGGATGGAATTGATAGATAGTAAAATTAGGGTTCACCGTCGACGACAGTGAGCTTAGGTCCACTATTCTTGGGATGACCTTATTTATTTTAATTATAATTATGTTTAGGGTTGAGCCCATTGTTCGTGAGTTGATATTTATTTTATTTATATTTCTATTTAGGTCTTTAAGGTTTTGTTTCTTTTCTTTTTGGTGTTGGCCGGTAAGTTGAAGGATTTAAGTAGTTGATTAAGGTTTATAGAGAATTATCACATTATTATTGAATTAAGGAGCCTAAAGGCTTTTTAGCAAACAGAATATTTCATTTGATTGGGCAAACAGTGTTTATTATTTGATTTTTAATTTTAATTTTTATGTTCGTATCACGTTTTTATTAATCATCCAACACTCTTTTTTATTAGTGGATCAGGTATACCCTCCATCTTGTAAAAAATGGGGTTAATTGCCAAAAAAATCCTAAACTTTCGACGTATTGCAAATTAATTTCAATTTTTATGAAATTGCAAACAAGACTATGACTAACGTTTGTGCAAAATGCACCCATTGGATAGTCAAAGCTGCCTGACCTCTAACGTGTCATTGACCTTTACCACATCAACTTTGAGTTTATTACAAAAAATTCCAACCTTTACTTAAAATTGCAATTTAATCCCAACCTTCGAGATTTTTAGAAAAAATTACCATCAAATTTTTATTTTTATTTTCAAATTGCACCATCTAATAAAAATATTTATATTTATTTTTAAATTTAAATTCTAAAAATTATTAAATAAAATAATAAAGTTCTAATATCATATTCATTTAATTTAAAAAAGTTACTACTTTAAAAAATATTTAAACTATTATATTTTATTAGTGAATAAAATTAATTATACTGAGAAAAAATCAGAGTATTCTTGAACATGTCGCAGTATCTTTTCATAATTTTACAATATACTCCCTTCGTCCAATATCAATATATCAATTTATTTTTTATACGTGGATTAAGGAGTATTATTATTTTATGTTTAGTGGGTAATTGTATTAGTGGAGGTTGTGAGTCTAATATTTTATTTGTATTAGTGGAGGGTGTTGGTCCCATTTGTCTAAAAAGAAAAATGGATAGGTTAAGGTGAACAGTCCAAAATAGTAAAATTGATAGATTAAGGATGAACAGTCTAAAATAGTAAAATGGATAGATTAAGGATGGAGGGAGAGAGTACTATAATATGACAAATTATATATTTTTATTTGGCAAAAAAAATTTCTATGAGATATTTAAGGGATTTTATTATTTATATATAAGAAAATCTTTTAGATAATTTATTAACTTAAAAGTTTTATACTAAAAAAGAATATTTGTCAACATTTAATTTATACAAACCAAAATAAATTTCGTATACTTATAATCACACTTTCCGTTTTCATCATTTTCATACTTGACACACATAATATATTTTATATTTGATTTATTACCTAAAAATACTACAATGCCTTTAAAAAGTAAAAAAAAGTCAAAAAAACTTTTTTTAAACTAAATATTTACCGTTCTGGTGAAGATAATTACTGGATGGAGGGAGTAATAAATAATTATTAAATAAAAATTTAAAAGACGAGTGCAATATTTAAATATAAATATATAATTTTTATTAGACGATTGCAATATGAAAAAAATAATTAAAGTTTGATGATCTTTTTTGCCAAAATTTTAAAAGTTGGGATTAAATCGTAATTTAAGTAAAGATTGGGGTTTTTCTTGCAAAAAATTGAATAATGACGTGGAAGCTGATGTGGCAAAAGTCAACGCCATGTAAGTGGTCGGGCAGCTTTGACTGACCGATGACTACGTATTTCACAAACATTAAAAGTTATGGTCTTATTTGCAATTTCGTAAAAATTTGAATTAATTTGAAATATATTGAAAGTTTAGGGTTTTTAGGCCATTAAACCTTAAAAATAAACATATAAACACCTTGCTTCCATTTTACATAAAAACGGTTGAAACTCAAAGCACAACCGTGCCCATGAAGAGGTGTGGGAATAGAGAGGAAGAAAAGAGAGTGAAGAGTGATCATCTTGATCTCCTGAATGCTTGATGGTCCGAGGCTGATTCAGTCAAGGATAACTCGATCGGTGTGATATGCAGTTGAGAATATTGAATACAACTACATATTAAACACATTTTTATTAGACTACTTTTCCTAGTTTACATAATCTCACGAGTCACAATATAATATTTTTTCTATAGAAGAAGGAAGAAACTAATAAATGCACAATTTCACTTTACAAACAAACAAGGAGCTTCCATTGCTTCGGGTCCTAAACCTGCTCCTCCCCACTCTCTACCGGATTTTCTTGATCATCATGCGTGGCAATAATAAGCAAATTGACATCCGGTAATATGGAGAGTGCAGCTCGTATCCAGAAAAGGGTTGTCCAACAAAGATTAGAGCAGGAAAAGAGAAAGAGAATGAGGGGGTAAAGATACCAAAAGAGAAGCTGTGGAGTGAAGATAAAAAGCAAGTAAGATAGTGTAAGAGATGCAGAAAAGTTGTTCATCTGTATGGTGATGTGTCCCATGTTAATGAAAGATGGGATTGTAATTGAAACAAAGGAGAAGATGAAAAGGAAAGTTATGAAAAGCACAAACTTGATCCAAGTGAGATGATTTGCAACATGAAATGGATCCCACTCCCATTGCATGGCCATATGGGATTTCAGGATATTCATAATCAGGACAAGAACAAATCTCAAATCTAGAGAAGATGGCATTTTCATAGGTTTTATTTTTGGTTGGATTATCTTGATTTTTGTGTACCTCTCTTAATCCATATTTCTAGTCTATATATAGTATCCTAGTAGTACTCTCATGATGGTAGTATTTATTTTGTTTGTCACTTTATTGACTTTTGATTGCCTGTTATCAAACTGAAATTATCAAATAAATAAAAAAGTGTTTCCTTTAATATTCGGTTTAAATTGAAATATGGTTCATGGGTTATTCATAGTTGACTTCAATTGAAAAGTTTGTAAGATGAGGTGTAGGGTGACGTGATTGACTGATTTCAAATGCAGCAGGGTAGCTGCTCTAAATGAGAAACTTCCCACCCATTGGCAAATTAATTATTTTCTTTTCACAGGGCCCACTGCTGAATTTGATATGTGCGATGTCTTTTCTTCGCTAAACTTGGGTTTCATTGCTCTAAATGAGAAACTTCCCACCATTGACAAATTAATTATTTTCTTTTCACAGGGCCCACTGCTGAATTTGATATGTGCGATGTCTTTGCTTCGCTAAACTTGGGTTTCATATCTTGAAATTGGATCTGGAAGATGGGAGAAATAGTTCACCATGATGTCTACCACTTTCTTTTATTTTGGTGTTTGATATAGAATAATATTCATTCACATGTATATAAATTTTTATTTATTAGTATATATTCCCTTCAATCCGCATTAACGTTAACATTTGTTTTTGTCTCGTAGATTAAAAGATATACTAATATTTTAATTTGTAGTGAGGTGAGAGAAATGAAATAATATTTAATGTGAAGTGGTAGTTATATTAGTGTTTTATGTGAGTCTTTCATTAAATAATTAATTGTTTTGTGTGTGCCCAACTTGACAAAAAAAGAAATGTAAATTTTAATTTAAGACAAATTAAAATAAAAGCGTAAACCTTAACACGGGACGAAAAAAATATATACTCCTATTTCTTAATTATTGTATTTTCGTTTATATTTAGTTTTCATTAAAAATAACTGATAGAATATTCGCAAACAAAATATATACTACTTTTTATTCATTAACATAATATTTTTATTTATAAATGTATAATTTTTTGAAAATGAACGCATGTACTCCCTCCCTCCCGCCCAAATAGCACTATTTTACTATATTGGGCATCCCGTCCAAATTGTACCATTTTTCTCTTTTAATAAAAAAGGTCAACCAATGACCCACCACTAACCATCACATCTCTCTAATACACCTACTCACTTTACATAAAATAATAATACTTCTTAATTTACGTGGAAAAAGTAAATGACACACTTTGACTGAGACAGAGGGAGTAGTGTACTGATAATTTGCCTTTGTTTCACACCATGTTTATTTATTTATTTAATTTTTTGAATAGGCTTCTCACAAAGAAATTGGATTTAGGTAGTCGGGAGAAGCAGTCACATCACAATGTAAATATCACTTCACTACAAAGGTTTAAAATTTCCCAAAATATCTACAATATTTCCACGATATATCCGTGTTTAGAGAGTACTGATATCGATATTGGAAAAAAAGATATATCTTTTCTGATTTCGAGGATATATTGGGAAATATCAGTAACAATATCGATATCGATTTGCCACAGTTCAAATTTTTTCAGATGTTGAGATATATCGAGGAAATATCGTTAAAACATTGATAAAATATCGAGAATATATCAAAAATATTGAAAAAACTATCCATATTTTTAAAAAAAAATTTATGATTTTTTATATTAATTTTACAAACTAAATACAAATTTTTTTCATTAATTTGATCAATTTTAAAAATAAAATAAAATAAAATAAAGCAACAATTGCATGAAATTATTAAGAATATTTTATTTTATTTAATTAATTATCACTTATTATCACTCTTCATTAAAATTATTACTACTAAGTAAATGAGAAGTTTCCTTTCATGTACACAGTGTGATAGTATACTCTGATTAAAAATACAGTTATTTTAATACATTCAATCAGATCGGGACGGAGGGAGTATTTTATTGGTACATAACAATATTACTTTCACATTAATAATTAATTTTTTCCAAGTTTTCGTGATTTTTTTAATTTTTACCGAAATCAATATCGATATTCGATATATCCATCAATATATCCATAAATTTGAGATACCGATATTTTTACTGATATCGATATTTTAAACATTGATTAGTACGTTTAATTATATGGAGATAAAATAATTTTATCCTTATCCTAATATTTCTATAGAGGTAACATTGATATTTCCTTTCCTAGATGCTATTTATACTCTATTTTTAGCTTAAAAGTGATGTAAGAAAGTGTATATTTCTTTTTAGGTCATGTTTGTTTTTAGTATAAATAAATAGATTAAGAAAGTTAAAATATGATTAGGTGTACTACCTCTTTACTTCTTAAAGAGTCTTTTTTTGTAATATTTATGATGTCCTCTGTAAGGCAAATAAGTCATATTATTAAGATGAAAATAAAAAAGAAGAATACAGAGTCATGAAAAAGATTTTCTAGAAAATAGGAAGAGTCATATTTAAATCTATAGTATTCATGTTTCATATCATGAAAAAGAATTCCATTCAAATGAGGTGGAAGTTGATTGAACCATGTGTAAGCTCCTCCTATTGACGCCATAGCCTTTGCAGCCGCATTAGCTTCCCAAAAAACATGAGTTACGCGAAAACGGATACGTTGCATGATATCTTTAGCATGCCTCCATCGTGCTAGCAATCGCCACGGTATGACTGCCTGATCATTTCCAAGTGGGTGCAGCATGTACGTCGAATCTGTCTCAAGCCACAACCAGTTCCAGCCCTTTTCAGCTGCTAGCTCAACTGCTAAACATGCCGCTGCAAGCTCAGCCTCTATAGCAAAGCCATATTTGAAACCCGAGCTGAATCCTCCCATGAAAAATCCTCGGCTATTACGAAAGAGCCCTCCACCCGACATCACACCTGGAGCACCTCCTGCGAAGCCATCAATATTAACTTTCACACAACCTACAGGAGGCGGTCTCCATTTAACCGGAATGACCCTTGGGGCTGTCCGTGGTGCCTCTTTTATCCTAAAGAATCTTAATGTGCTGAAATCTGCCATTGTATTGTGCATAGTCCCCATAATCAACTCATTTGCTTCCCTTATCAACGCCATCAGTGTAGTTGCCACTTGTGAAGGTCTCGCATGCTTATCATTGAGATCATCCGTGTATCCATCATACACCATTAAATTCCATTCCTGCCATATGATCCAGGAGTAAGAGACCATTGCTAGTATCCAAATAGATGAAATCTTCTTGCTCTTCGAAATTGACATAGCTGGCAACAAGAACCCCAGGTACGATTGATCCAAGTTAATCATCGCCCCAAAAAAAAATCCCACTAAAACCATGTTGAGTATCTCTAATGAAACTGGGCATTCAAGGAAAATATTGTTCATAGTCTCGTCCGTATGCTTGCATAAATAACATCTAGATGGGCCATGGAAACCCCTTTGTCTAAGGGATTCCCAAGTAGTAAGAACCCCATTAATTGCCTTCCAAACTGTGATAGAACGCCGAGGGGGGATGAAAGTCTCCCATATCCATGCTCCCCAATTTTTGTGTAGAAATGATGGCCTTGTGTGCATGTAAGCAATCTTCAATGTCATCTTTCCTCGTAATGATTTACTCCAAAACCTACAATCATCAAGATTTGGAGACATTTCTAGTAGATAGAATAACCTCCACAATATAAGGGTAAGTGTTAGTAAAACTTTCAGTAAAGTGCCAGCATGCATCATAAAAATAATCTCCAATGATGTCATCAAAGCAATAACGAAACTCTTACGGGACTCCACCAAATCAGCAATAGGTTTCCCAATCCAATTGTCTAGCCAAAATCTTACTTTAGAATTGTAACCTGCAACCCAGACTTCATCCTCCTTCAATCTGTTGATGTGTGCCACACAATCACCTTTGATAGAAGAAATTGTGTACCCTCTCATCTTGCTTCCATCAAACCAACAACCTTTGATCAGTGACCTGATCCCAAGTCCCCCTTTCGACATAGGACAACAAATCTTGCTCCATGATACCGTGAATCGACTTTGTTTATTCACATTACCAGACCATATAAAATTCCTACATGCAGCTTCGATCTTCTTTATCAGATGTCTAAGCCACTTATAAACCAATCATCAAATGTATGTTAGTGGCTATAATAACCGAGTTAACCATACAAATTCTGCATGCCATAGAGAGAGTGCTTCCATTCTACCTCTGGAATTTGCTAAGAACACTATCCGTTGCTTGTTCAAAGTATTCTCTCTGTGGGGCTCCAATAAAAATTGGGGCTCCCAAATATTTGAAAGGAAATCTTTCCTCTTGGATCCTTAAGTCATTCATAATCTTTCTCTTGACTGCTGACTTAACATGCGATCCAAAATTGACCTTCGATTTCAGAGGATTAAATTCTTGGCTGGAAATATTTGCATAGGCATGTAGAATTTTCCGAATCCCATCAATTGATTTCCCATCCCCTTGACAAAATAGCACAATATCATCCGCATAAAAAAGGCATGGAGGCAAAAAAGTAGACCTATTGGCTCGAGATTGCATGATCTCCCCTGTCCCAATTCTGTGTTCAATCCACCGTCCCAACACCTCTTCCGCAATGCAGAATAATAAAGGGGACAAAGGATCACCTTGCGTGACCCCTCTCCCACAATCGAAGAAACGCTCAGGGCTTCCGTTAATGAGGACTGATACCTGATTAGCCATAACTTGTAGTTGGATTGACCAATTTAAGAATTTATCGAACCACAGGGAGGTCGATGCTAGAACTTAAGCGAGATCACGTTTATCGCAATTTTATAGAGACTAAACATCAATGATTGGTTTTTGAAACACAAGTAAATAATAATTACTAAAGCAAGTAATGGTAGCAAATAAAATAGTAGAAGATGAGTAGTTTTCCAAGTTGAGTAAAAGTGAGATTAACAACACTAATGAAGTGATAATTCAAGGATTCATGCATTAAACTCGTATGTATCAAGGGTTAAGATTAATGTCCAACACATATATCACCTACACTTCCTCTCGAAATGTATAGGATGTAGATCATTTTCACAATATTAAAAGAGCTTAAAGGTTGGTTCTCAATTAAAGTATTCTAACTAGGTACTAAGTTCAATTAAAGAGTCCCTTCACATAATTAATTGACTTCTCAATCTAAGTAATCACATGTTCTATCAATGTGTTCTAAAACCTAAAGGATTTCTCAATCTCTTTACAATTTATAATGAACATGAGGTGTATGATGAAATGGTTCACTTAAGTATCCTAAGCATATAATTGATATCTCAATCTAATCATATATTTAGAACAATCAAACATACGAAACATCATAGATCTCAAGATATTAAGTATCAATTATAGAAAATCAAATATCACAATCAACATATGAATTTAATTACATAGATCCACATATTATCCAACAACTTTCATGTTGCTAACTTCACAAGGGAGATTAGCCTACAATCCTCATAAGATCCTTAACATAGACATTAGAAACCTTAGAAATCATGGTAAACTATAGGATTAACACAAAATTAGAATGAAAACTCCCTTGGATTGGATCCAATTGAATCTCCTTTCTTCCTTTGGTGATCACCCACTCTTCCTTGCTTCTTCACTTGATTTTTATGGAGACTTTATGGTGAGATGATGATGGAGTGATTAGATGGTTGAATTTAATGAAGGATATGGTGTAAAATGAAGGAATTGGTATGTGAGGTGTGTGAGCAGCTAAATTTCTGATTCTCTCCTTCAAAATATTGAATGAATTAATATAAATACCCCTTGGAGACCTTCTAGAAGATGTGTGAAAAATATCCTGTTCTGGCACCGACACGACTCATGTGCTGCAGCACGAGTCGAGTTGTGTTAGGGTTTATCGGTTAACCTTCACTCAAGACGGCACACGAGTCGTGTGCTGACGCAGGGCCAGTAGGTGGCCATGTTGGATGAATTGATGTCCCCGCACGGCTTCCCCTTACAAACGGGCCGTGTGCTGCGATACGATGCGTGTGCCTGACACGGGCAGCTGTGTTGCTGCTACCATGTTTCTTCTTCTTCTTCTTCTTCTTCTTCGTTTCAACTTCTGTCTCCATTTTTTGCTCCTTTTTCACCTGTTTTACTTATGATTTAGTTTATTCACACTCAATTCAATAAAAGCACATTACTCCACCAAAAATCACATGAATACTGATAAAAATACATGAAAACATACGTAAAAAGACACTAAAATCTAAGTGAAAATGTCACTCATCACACCCCCAAACTTAAGGTGTCGTACGTCCTCGCACAACGAAAATGATAAACTAAAAGGAGTGATTTTCACCTAGGCAAAGGCTAAATAAACGTAGCAATAACACATTAATAGCAATAAGAATTACAATTTATGCTAAGTTATCCTACAACATTAAACTCATAACATAAAAAATTAATAAGTTCAATCTAAAGAGAATAAAAGTGTAATACAGTCCCATCTTAGTCCAAGCCTCACATAGGTTATAAATGTCACTCACACTCTTTAAAATAGGGTAAATCATCACTCATTAACCGATTGGCTCGATTCGCTATATGCTTGCTCGTGGACTACATTCACAAACCACCAAAGTTTTCATTCGTGATCAAAGTGGTCTTTAATTAAGGATGTAATGATAGGCTCTTTGGTATGATAGGGAGAATTTAGATAAGATTGACTCATCATGTGTAAGTAATAAAAGAGGTAGCTACTTTCTTCCATTCCTTAACAATTTTTCCTTCCTTTCTTTTCTTACTTAATCATAGGCATTATCCATCAACTTTCCTTGAATTGAGCTTATTCTAATGCATGCTTCCTTCTTTGGATTTTTATTTTCTTGAGCCTCTTATTGTTGCTTTGCTCATTTTTCTTGTTTTGAGGTTGCATGTTCACTCTTGCTTTTGCTCTTTTCATCCTTTTTGTTACTTGTTTACCATTTCCTTTCTTGTTTTGCATAATCAATCTTTTCTAGCTACTATCTCCTCAATCACTCACACAAAAGGGTACATATGTAAGACTTAAGTGGGTAATTAAGGCTTGTAGTGTGCTTATATCACAATAAGTAGGCTTAAAGGCTCAAGGTGGTTGACTAGAGATGATGTTCATGGTAGAGAAATTATGACAATGATAAATAGATAACAAGGATGGTCTTACATCATTTCACTAATCTCCACAAATTGGGTTCGTTCCTCTAGTCCTTGAGAAAGCTTATCAACACTCAATCGATCCACTCATAAAGAAATACCATGTATGCATGGTTGAGGCTCAAATTCTCACAAACTTATGCATTGGACCTTGAGAAACTTATTACACCACATTCATCTAAAAAGTGAACAAGTTAAATAAAATATGTCATAATTTAAAAGTGTAGAGATTCTTAATCATAACTTGTCATCACTTATCACCACAATATATCATCACTTCACATTCAAATTGACTCACGATATCCCTAAACAAACCACCAAACATACCAAGACAAAAATAAGAAAACACACAAAATAAAAGGGCACAACAAACACTAAACAAAGAAAATAAGACACACAAGAATAAAATTCACCACATAAAGAAATAAAACACAAAATTTACCCATCCATAATCAAGATAAAACACATCTCATCTCCTCCTTAATTGAAAAGAAATCCTAAATAGAGAAATTAAAACATCCCAAAATAACAAATGAAGCATCAAATCCATAATACCCTAAATTAACTAAAAATGAGCTAAGGAAGTGTCGAGCACTAAAAGTACTCCCTTCAATTTTTCGGTGGAGGGGTGGTATTCTTTAATAAGCTACCCAATGAGTGTAGGCACGAGGTGACCCCGGGAACTAGAAATTGAACATCATTGTGAGCATCTCCTCCATGTTGTTCGAATGGGCACACGCTTGCTCATCATTATAGTCTCTCCTCCGCTGTCCCTCATGGATCTCCCTTATCATCGCACTTTGTCTCTGTTGTTCCTCTCGGAACTCTCTCATCTGATCCCCGTGTGATTGTTGAGTCTCCCTAATCTCCCTGACTTCATCTTATAAAAGTTCCACTTTGCAATCCCCACTCCAGGTCCCATAAACTATTGTTGTTGCTGAAACTCCTCCTCTTGGGCTTCATCTTCTTCTTGCTCAAATACTAGAGGCTCTGGTGCTTGCCCTTCAAATTCCACTTGATGCTATTGTTCCTCTTCATATCATATCTCCATGTTCTCTGGCTCAGCTCTCAGATCTCGTAGCTCCGGATTCTCTTCTACTCTCATCTGCTAGAGCACTGCTTCTACTCCTTCTCTATTCTGCATGTAGAAGGCTCTCACAATTGCAGAGTGGTTCTGACTTTCCATTGCTAAATTTTGCTTCTTTCTTTGTCCGCGCACTGTGGTAAGCTCAGGAGCAGGGAGAGGAAATGAAGTTCCTTTATCTTGCATTAAACAATACATATTTTCTATGAACGATAGGAACTCCATTCTTATGAGTTGTGTGTGTATGAGTCCCTCACTAACCATCATGTGTGGCATACCTCTAAGGTCGATGCTCAAACCTTGAACAATCATGGTCACCATTCCTCCAATCATAATTCCTCGAGTGTTTTATCTTTTCGCCACTCTCTCAACATACTGAATGAAGTGAGATGCAATGTTTACTCTAAACTCCTGATATATACTATACATGATGTACAACTGTTTTTCTCCAATAGCTCCGCTTTCAAATCTCCCCAAAATTGTATTTGAAACAATCTTCTCAAGATACCTCATGACTGGGTTTCTTATAACTGTCCCCTTTGAAGAGCTTGGAATGTACTCCTCAGGTTTTGTTCCATCGTCAACCAACTTTCTCCACCAGTTTTGTTGATTAAAATCCCTTCCTGGTAGAAAACTTTGATGACCTCTCATAATTGGACATCCAAAGAACCTATTTATCTCATTCACTTGAACCTTCTCCCACATTTGATTATTCAATTGAAACGTGATCGATATAGGAAACTTGTTCCTATCCTTTTGAACCTCTATGGTGCTCATAAACTCGACTGTCAGATGGCGGTAAGTGGGAGGTCTCTTGTCGAAGAATTCTTCCATTTCCACCCATCGGAACAAGGTTCTTAGATCACCCTCTATTCCAAGACTCTCTATAGTAGCTTGATCTTGAAATCGAGTTGCCCTAATCTTGGGATTATATATTTCCACCTCAACGCATACTTCTCCCATTCTGTAAACTCAACATCAAAATTCTCTGGGTGATTTCCTTCATCATCAAGTTTGCATCAAGGTTGGATAATTTCATGTTCGTCTCAACAATAATAAAATCTTCATTATGTTTCCTCACTCTTCTTTCAGCCATCTACAATATACAACATATTTCAAATTACCTTTCAACTTCAACTCAAGAAAGAAATGTCTATTGCTTAGAATTCTCACTAGTTATTCAACTAAGTTTTGATTCTAGCACGTATTCAAGCATAACAAGCAATGTTCCTTGAAGATTTTCATATTTTAATCCAAGCAACTTCAACAACAATTTACTTCAAAAAAAATTGATTTAATCAATCAAGTTCAACCTCTTATTCTTTCCATTCTTTCATAAATTATCACCATTTCAATGGGCATCACTTATATCATTAATGATTCATGCACAAGCTTTTTTAGTTCCGTTCAAAACTTCATTTAAGCATTTCATCTAGCATGTGGTATTCACATATTTCGCAATCAATTCAACAATAATTCACCATTTCTCATGCTCAACTCCTCAACACTTGGCTATTTCACCACAATACCATCACATAGAAGCATTTATTAATCAATTTGAAACATTATATGCCCTAGGTCAATTATCATTCAAAATCCCCAAATTCAATTTCCTTATGAACCCTAATTCTTGCAAAATTTCAATCAATCCAACAAGTAAACTCATAAATTCATGTTTCAATATCCTAAATATGCTTCAAACATACTATCATTCAAAACCCATGCATGAATTTCGAAGTTTACACATTCAAATGAAAACTAGGGCATAAGAGATCACCTTGAGTGTTCTTGAATCAAATGGAAAGAAATTAAAGTTTAAACCTTGAGAGTCACCTTTCAATCACACAATCTTACCACTCTTTTGATGTTTGGGGAGTTTTGAAGTGATTGGTCGTGTTCCAATAGCCGGATTTTTAAAGTTCTGCTTCGGACATGACATGAGTCGTGCTACGTAACATGGCCATAAGGTGGCCATGTTGCGTAAATTGATGACCTAGCACGGCTTACCCTTACAGCCCGTGTTGGTGACAAGGGCCGTGTCTCGGAATTGGATACGACTCGTGCGATGCCACACAGCCAAAGCATGGTCGTGTTGCACAAATTGATATCACCACACGGCCACCTGTTACAGGGCCGTGTTGGCGACATGAGTCATGCGTCTGCACTTCTGTTTGCTCCAATTTTCAACTTCAAATCTTGTCTTTCCCTGTTTTAGTACTTCCAATACTCCCTATTCATGCTCACCACTCAAAAACATCATTAGCTCAACATTAGTATAAAAAACAAAAGGATTATTAACTTTCACACCACCAAAACGGACCAAAACCACACCGAATTCATGAGAAAAATTTCAAAATTTGGCTCAAAAACACAAGAATGAATGCCAACATAAAGTTTAACATATCATATCATACCACACCATATCCCCCCAAACTTAAATTGAAATAAAAGGTTCAAGAGAAGTTTGCAAAAAGTGGTAAGATATACCGTAACACTTCCATGAGCACACCGTGTCTTGTCAATACCTTCTCCTCGCATGAGCACCATCCACCTACCGTGCCAAAAATGCAAAACAAGAAAAAGATATTTACAAACCTACACTACTAAAAGGATACGAGCTTTCAAGAGGAGAAGGTGTCAACATATACCAACTCCCTTTGAGAGGGAGAATGATAATGTTTCACCCTATGACCATTAACCACAAATGCATTTCCATCCGACCCTTCAAGCTTTATCGAGCCATCATCTCTTACTTCAATCACCAGGTACAGACCGGTCTATTTTGAACGATGTTTTTCGGGGAACAACTTAAGTCTTGAGTTGAACAATAAGACTTTATCCCCGAATAAACTCCCTTGTTTTGATCCGTTCATCATGCCATCTTTTGAGCTTCTCTTTCAAAATCCTTGAGCTTGAATAAGATTCTTCTCTAAATTCTTTTAGTTCAACCAATTGGAGACATCTTTTCTTTCTGGATTCTTTCTCTTCAAAATTCAACTTTCTAAGGGCCCAAAGTGCTTTATGCTCCAGCTCCACGGGTAAATGACATGCCTTCCCATAAACAAGCTTATACGAGGAAAATTCAAGAGCGGTCTTGTAAGCCGTTCGATATGCCCATAAAGCATCGTCTAGCTTGGAAGACCAATCTTTTCGATCCCCATTGACCATTTTTTCAAGAACAAGCTTTACTTGTCTATTTGACACCTCCGCTAAGCCATTTGTTTGTGGATGGTACGGTGTGGATACTTTATGCTTAACTCCATAGCCATTCAATAACTTCTCAATAAGCTTATTTATGAAATGCGATCCCCCGTCACTGATTATGGCTTTTGGCACTCCAAACCTAGCAAAGATGTTATTCTATAAGAAACTCTTGACCACTAAAGCATCATTTGTTCTTGTCGGTATTGCTTCCACCCATTTAGACATAATCTACCGCAAGAAATATGTAGAGGTAACCATTGGACGGCGGAAATGGGCCCATGAAATTCATCCCACATACATCAAACACTTCAACTTCAAAAATGTTCCTCATAGGCATCTCATCACGTTGCCCTATACTTCCAATCCTTTGGCACCCCTTGATGTACTCTTTGCAATCCTTGAACAAAGTAGGCCAAAATAATCCCGACTATAAAATCTTTGCTCTCGTCTTTTGAAATCCAAAATGTCCTCCACATGGTGAACTATGACACATTTCCATCACACTTAACCTCTCTTCCTCCGGGATACATCTCCGTATGATTCCATCCGGACAATTTTTAAACAAAAGTGGATCATCCCATAAATACTCCTTGACATCATGATAAAACTTCTTCCTTTGATATTCGGTGAGATGATTCGGCTTGAGGCCACAAGCTAGATAATTCACAAAATCTACATACCATGGCCTTTCAGTCTCACAAAAAGTGTACATCCTTTGAAAGTTTTCAAGAAGAATCTCTTCATTCGGAAACACATCCCTAATAAACTCCATAGTGCCCTCTTCATCAACATTTTCCAAACGTGACAAGTGGTCAGCTATGACATTTTCAACCCCCCTCTTGTCACGTATCTCCACATCGAACTCCTGCAACAAAAGAACCCAATGATTTATTCTTGGTTTAGCATCTTTCTTATTCATCAAATACCTAAGGGCGGCATGATCCGTATAAACAATCATTTTCGTGCCCACTAGGTATGGACGAAATTTTTCAAAAGTATAACCACGGATAAAAACTCTTTTTCCATTGTGGTATAATTCTTTTGATTTGCATTGAACGTCTTCGATGCATAGTAGATGGCTCTAAACTTCTTCTCCCTAACTTGACCAAGCACCACTCCAAATGCATTGTCACTTGCATCATAATGGAGCTCAAAAGGCTTATTCCAATCGGGAGAGACGAGGATTGGAGACGAAGTTAAAGCTTCCTTGAATACCATAAAAGCATCGAGACATTCATTATTAAATTTAAATGGAGCATCTTTTTCAAAAATTTGCACAAAGGTTTGGCTATGTTAGAAAATTCCTTTATAAAACGTCGATAGAACCCGACGTGGCCAAGGAACGATCTACCCCCTTTTTTCATTCTTGGGTGGGGGAAGATGTTCAATGACTATAACCTTCACCTTATCAACTCTCAAACTTTTCTCTGAGATATGATGACCAAGTACGATACCCTCTTGAACCATAAAATGACATTTTTTCCAATTCAAGACTAGGTTCGTATCTTGACATCGCTGCAAAACCAAGGAAAGATTAGCCAAGAATTTTCAAATGAAGACCCAAAAATGGAAAAGTCATCCATAACACTTCCATCACATTTTCAATCAATCCTCCAAAGATAGCCATCATGCAACGTTGAAAGGTGGCGGGGGCATTGCACAACCCAAAAGGCAGTTTATAGAAAGCAAACGTGTCATACGGATAAGTAAAATTTGTTTTCTCTTGGTCCTCGGGGGCTATCATGATTTAGTTGTACCCCGAGTAAAGCATTTGATCAATAAAAGGTAAAGGAAAATGATCTTTATGAGTGTTTTCATTAAGCTTCCTAAAATCACAACAAACTCTCCACCCCGTTTTTACCCTTGTA
Organism: Pogostemon cablin; assembly: GCA_023678885.1. Classification (NCBI taxonomy): domain Eukaryota; kingdom Viridiplantae; phylum Streptophyta; class Magnoliopsida; order Lamiales; family Lamiaceae; genus Pogostemon; species Pogostemon cablin. The sequence continues at coordinate 12,756,995 of CM042986.1, forward strand.
GCAAGTTCGTCAAATTCTATTTTAACACTGGCTAATCCCCCTTTCTTAGCCACAACATGCAAAGGGCTTACATGAGTACTATCATTTATAGCATATACAATTCTAGCATCCAACTATTTCAAAACTTCTTTTCTAACAACCTCTTGCATAATAGGGTTTAAACGACGTTGAGGTTGTATGCATGATTTATTCTCATCAATCAACCTAATATGATGCATACAAATAGTGGGACTTATACCTTTCAAATCATCAAGACTCCACCCTATAGTACTTTTATGATCTCTAAGTACCCTTAACAATTTATCAAGTTCTATAGGTGAAAGGGAAGATGATACAATTACCGAAAAGATCTTTTCGTCTCTCAAATAAGCATACATAAGGTGATCGGGTAGTGGTTTCAATTCTTCTTTCCCTTTTTCCACTTTGGGCTCTTCATGCTCGATCTCCAATGAAATATACTCCCTCTTTCCATAGTACATTAACTTGGCTTCCTCTTCTTGCATTTTCCTACAAGCATTCAAATCATATAAGAAATCATTAATATCATCATCTTCTTGACAATAAAAAGAAGCGTTAGAGTTAAGAGATAAAGTAAGAGAGTGGCTTATGCTTGTTCCAAGAGGATCCTTTGATAATAAAAATGACAAGTTCTCTTGAACAATCTCATCAATCAAGTCAATTCTTCTACATTCTTCTTTCTCATCCGGATGCCTCATAGCACTTCTTAATGAAAATACCACTTCTTCTTCATTTACTCTCAATGCCAATTCTCCCTTGTGCACATCAATTAAATCTCTTCCCGCTGTCAAAAATGGACGTCCTAAAATAAATGAAACATTTGCATCCTCGTCCATGTCAAGTACTACAAAATCCACCGGGAATATGAACTTTCCAACTTTGACTAACACATCTTCGACTATCCCCTTAGGACAAGTCAAAGACCTATCCGCAAGTTGCAATGTTACGAATGTAGGCTTTACTTTCCCTATACTAAGTTTCTTGAAGATAGACATAGGCGTCAAGTTGATACTCACTCCAAGATCACAAAGAGCTTTATGCACTTCATTCTTCCCCATTACACATGGTATGATAAAACTCCCCGAGTCTTTGAGCTTTGGAGGCAACTTCTTTTGTATTATAGCACTACACTCCTCAGTCAAGTTGACGGTCTCATTCTCCACTAAGCTCCTCTTTCTTGCCATTATGTCTTTAAAAAACTTAACATAGTGAGGCATTTGTCTCAAAGCATCTGCAAAGGGTATATTTATGTGGATTTTCTTAGTAATCTCCAAAAACTTTACAAATTTCTTGTCCAATCCCTTCTTTAGAAATCGATGTGGAAAGGGAATAGGTACTTATGTTTTAGGAATTCCTCAACTATCCCTTTCTACTTCAATTTCTTCTTCTTTCTTTTTCATTGCCCTTGCTCTTTGACATTTCTTCTCAACAATTTCCGATTTAACCACATCCATTTCATCATTTGCTTTTACTTCAACCTCGCTTTCTTCCACAAACTCCTCTTCAACCAAATTTCTCTCAATCTCCTTCTCTTCCACCTTCTCATTTTCCATGGAAAGGTCCCTCATAATTCATTCCACTCCTCAAGGTAATTGCCTTGCATTGTTCCTTTGGATTCACAATGGTGGTAGAAGGAAATTTTCCTTTCTCATTCGCGCTCAACGCATTGGCAATTTGCCCCACTTGATACTCCAAGGCTTTGAACCTCTTATCATTAGCTTCATCAGCTTTTCTTCTCAATTCATCTTGAGCTCGTCTTGTCTCATCTTGAGCTTTATTAGATGCAATCAATTTTTCAATGAGTTATTCAGTGGTTGCTTTCCCTTCATTATATAGCGCCTTAGCTCCCGGGGGATATACAACCGCATTGCTCGGGTTCAAATAAATGAAGTTATCTTGCCTCCTTTGTTGTTGTGGGTATGAGCTTCCACTTTCTTGACTATTGAAGTCTCCTTACCTTGATGGAAAGTTACCTTGGTTGTGGTTGAAATTACATTGGTAATTGTTTTGATAGTTACCTTGGTAATTTCTTCCTTGCATGTATTGCACATCCTCCACACGTGGCATTTTCATAGCCCATTGTTCTCCACTAACACTATACGGAGGAAGAACCCCTTGCTCAATTTGCTCTTCCACCATGTTAACTCCTTGATTCACACCTTGACTCAAGCTCATTTGTCTCATTACCTCAGCCGCTATCATTTCAACACTAGGCATGCTTGGCTCCTCACTAGCACTCTTCACACTAAACTGTTGTCCTTGATCGAAGCTCTCAAATCCATAGTATCCACTAACTCTCTCCGATGGCCATTGGTAGACATTTGTAGCAATCTCATCAAAAATCCTTATAGCCCTCTCCGGAGTCACTCCAAGTACCGATCCACCCGCCAAAGCATCAACAAGCACTCTTTGACCATTCACCAAACCTTGGTAGAAAAATCTCACTTGTTGGTTTTCCGGAAAACCATGTTGTGGACACTTGCGAAAAATATCCTTAAATCTTTCCCACGCTTCATAGAAACTCTCTTGAGGCATTTGCTTAAATTGAGTGATCAAGCTCTTCATTTGAAGCGTCTTGGAAGGCGAAAAATACTTATTCAAGAACATTTGTGCAAGCTCATCACAAGTATTGCTCGTAGCAGGAGTAATAGTGGAGAGCCATGTTCTAGCACCATCTCTAAAAAAAACAAGAACAACCTCATCTTTAGACAATCATCGATCCCCGTTCATCTTCACAGTATTGACAATCTCAATAAATTGAGCAAGATGTGCATTAGGATCCTCATTCGGTAATCCACCAAATTGTTTGCTTCTCACCATGTTGATTAAGCCCACCTTAATCTCAAAATTGTTAGCATTGATTGGTGGACCCATCATTTGGGGCATTGCTCTAGGCATAAAGAAATCTCGGATCACCCTTGGATCAACCGGAGGTGGTGGTGGCGCATAAGCTTGTTGAGGAGGTGCATAAGCATGTTGAAATCCTTGTTGAAGCATAGCTTATTGCACCATTTGTTGAAGCAAAGCTTGATTGATATGCTCTCCTAATTGTTGTTGAGCATGTTGAGGATGATTTAAATTGACTTGAGGTACTTGTGCGTTGTCTTGCACATTTTGCACTCCGTATCTATCATGCTCTATGTCAACACGTTCATCTTGATTGTTCTCCATTGGATTACTTTTTTTGATTTTGTTCTCCTTTCTTATTCTTCTCAACGTATGCTCAATCTCCAAATCAATAGGTTCTATTTGTTTTCCCTTGAATCTTGTTTGCATACACCTTCAAAGCAAAAAAAATTAGAACAAGGTTTTCAAAAGCAAATACAAGTATCAAATAAAATAAAAATGTCTCTAGTAAGATTACTCAAAACGATTCTTCTTCAATCAACTAGCAACTGTTGCCTCCCCGACAACGGCGCCATTTTATTAGCCATAACTTGTAGTTGGATTGACCAATTCAAGAATTTATCGAACCATAGGGAGGTCGATGCTAGAACTTAAGCGAGATCACGTTTATCGCTTTTATAGAGACTAAACATCAATGATTGGTTTTTGAAAAACAAGTAAATAACAATTACTAAAGCAAGTAATGGTAGCAAATAAAATAGTAAAAGATGAGTGATTTCTCAATCTCTTTACAATTTTTAATGAACATGAGGTGTTTGATGAAATGGTTCACTTAAGTATCCTAAGCATATAATTGATATCTCAATCTAATCATATATTTAGAACAATCAAACATACGAAACATCATAGATCTCAAGATATTAAGTATCAATTATAGAAAATCAAATATCCCAATCAACATATGAATTTAATTACATAGATCCACATATTATCCAACAACTTTCATGTTGCTAACTTCACAAGGGAGATTAGCCTACAATCCTCATAATATCCTTACCATAGACATTAGAAACCTTAAAAATCATAGTAAATTGTAGGATTAACAAAAAATTAGAATGAAAACTCCCTTGGATTGGATCCAATTGAATCTCCTTTCTTCCTTTGGTGATCACCCATTCTTTCATGCTTCTTCACTTGATTTTGATGGAGACTTTATGGTGAGATGATGATGGAGTGATTAGATGGATGAATTTGATGAAGGATATGATGTAAAATGAAGGAATTGGTAAGTGATGTATGTGAGCATTTAAATTTCTAATTCTCTCATTCAAAATGTTGAATGAATTGATATATATACCCCTTGGAGACCTTCTAAAAGATGTGTGAAAAATATCCTGTTCTGGCACCGACACGACTCGTGTGTTGCAGTATGAGTCGAGTCGTGTCAGGGTTTATCGGTCAACCTTCACTCAAGATGGCACACGAGTCGTGTGCTGACGCACGGCTAGTGGGTGGCCATGTTGGATGAATTGATGTCCCAGCACGGCTTTCCCTTACAGGCCCGTGTTGGCGACACGGGGCGTGTGTTGCGACAAGATGCGTGCGCCTGACACTGGCAGTCGTGTTGCTGCTACCCTATTTCTTCTTCTTCGTTTCATCTTCCGTCTCCATTTTTTGCTCCCTTTTAACCTGTTTTACATATGATTTAGTTCATTCACACTCAATTCCATAAAAACACATAACTCCACCCAAGAGCAGATGAATACTGATAAAAATACACGAAAATATACGTAAAAAGACACTAAAATCTAAGTGAAAACGTCACTCATCAATACCCTAGCTGATTCCAAGATCCTAGAAATCCAACCAACAAACTTGCTATGAAATTCCATCTTGGAAAGCCATGTAGAACAAAATCCCAATGAAGAGTGTCAAACGCTTTCCATATATAAATCTTGAACCCAACTCCTCCTCGTCTAGAGCTTTTCAGACAATTGAAGCTTTCTAAAGCTACCGCAATACAGTTGTGAATGCTTCTACTCGGGATAAACCCAAACTCATTGCAACTTAAGTTTATGGATAAGATTGGACCTATTCGAGTGGTGAGAATCTTTGTGATTATTTTGAAGTTGCATAAATTAATCAGCCTGTAATCCTCAACTTTCTTAGCACTGCGTGAAGAAGTACCGTATCGCTCGACAGAGATAATCCTCTATGAAATACCAACACTTTTGATAGAATGAGCCCCAAAATCATCTGGGCCTGGTGCACTGTCTGCCGAGAGATCCATAACAGTTGTCTTAATCTCCCCCAAATCTGGTAATGTTGCAATGATTTTATTATCATCTACCCCAACAAAATTTTTTAGTAAATTCCATCTGATCCCACTCCTGCACTTCTTCTGGTTTTCGGAAGAGCCTAGTATAATATTGCACAATATGTTATGCAATAATCCTCCCTTTATCATCCGTCACTTCCCCATTAACCTCTCTACTAGCAGATTTCGCTCGCTGAACTCTTCAATATTTATGGAAAAATTTAGTGTTCTTGTCTCCATCTTTTAACCGCAAGGCTATACTTTTCTGACTTAGGAATTCATATTTCTCAGTGAGCGCCTTATTCAAAGCCATGTGAGCATCCACCTCCTGCAGAAAGAGATCCTCATTATCTCCCTCAACTCCAACTCTTGTCTGTACCTCCCTCAATGAAAGCCACGTAGCATCCACATCATCAAAAACATTCCTAAAGGTACTTAGATTCCAGCCTTTAATCGCCATTTTCAGTCTTTTCAATTTGACAAAAAATTGCATGATAGGATCACCGTTTAAGATGGGCTCCTTCCAGGAGGTTTCAGCTAGAGCATAAAGGGTTCATTTTTTTTAAACACATGGGGCTCACACACACCCATTAATATAATTAAAATATAGAGTCCGCATATCCACTAATACAACAACTCACTGCCTATTAAATTACTTCTTAATTCAATTTTAAAAAGCAAAAGATCCGCTTTAAATCGGACGGAGGGAATATTAAGTAGATTCAAAAAACATTTGTTACTATATTTTAATTTTAGGTTAAATCAATGTGTAAAAGTAAATCATGCAAGTTTTCAAAAGGAATTTTGCGATGGAAGTGACGAGGCTGACAATACTTTTCTATCTCAGTGACAATTCTACTAGGCTGACAATGTTACTTTTTTTCTCTATTCCCTTCTATCATGTTTTCTGTTCTTTACTTATCTCTGGTCTTTAGGTTTTGAACCATACTCCTACATAGGGTGGCAATTCATGCTAACGGGTTGAGTTTTGTGTCGACACGATAGTGACATGTCCAAGGTTTAAAATTTTTCAAAATATCCACGATATATCCATATTTAGAGAGTACCGATATCGATATTGGAAAAAAAGTTATATCTTTTCTGATGTCGAGAAAATATCGGGAATATCGGTAACAATATCGATATCGATTTGCCACATTTCAAATTTTTCAGATGTCGAGATATATCGAGGAAATATCGCTAAAATATCGATAAAATATCGAGAATATATCGAAATATAGAAAAATTATCCATATTTTTAAGAAATTTTTTAAATTTTTTTATATTATTTTACCAACAAATTTTTTCATTAATTTGATCAATTTTAAAAATAAAATAAAATAAAATAGAGCAACAATTGCATGAAATTATTAAGAATATTTAATTTAATTTAATTTAATTAATTATCACTCTTCATTAAAATTATTACTACTAAGTAAATGAGGTGTTTCCTTTCATTTATACAGTGTGATAGTGTACTCTGATTAAAAATATAATTATTTTAATATATTTAATCGGATCGGAAAGGAGGGAGTATTTTATTGGTACTTAACAATACTACTTGTACATTCAGAACTATTTCAAAATTTTTCTAATTCGATGAGTTAATACCAATATTGTTTAGATAAATATGGCATCATATATTTTATATTTGAGCATCATAAATTATCGTTTTGGTATTAATTATTAAGTATTGTATGACTTTAGACTACTTAAATATATTGTAATTGATTTGCTTATCATATGTTATGAGTTTTATTGAGATTTTAAATTATATTTAGATACTCCCTCCGTCCGGTTCTAAAGTATACATTTGCTTTTTGCACATGGATTAAGGAGTATTATTATTATATATAAAGTGGGTAGTTGTATTAGAGGAAAGTGTTGGGTCATATTATGTATTTTTTTCCTAAATAGGGAAATAAATACCTTTGAAAAGGACGCCAAAAATAGTAAAATAGATACCTTAAAAGTTGATTGAGAGAGTATTAAAATTAGTTAAAATATATTGAAAAGTTAAATAATTAATGTTCTTTTTTTTCAAGTTTCCGTGATTTTTTAAATTTTTACCGATATCGATATTCGATATATCTATCGATATATCCATAAATTTGAGGTACCGATATTTTTACCGATATCGATATTATAAATCTTGTTCGCTACGATTTTACAAAATTTAGGGGCATTTGTTACACTGCCCTGAAGATTTTTATTTTATTTTCTTAAAAAAATTTTATTCTAATACTAAGAAATAATCATTTTATGTTCGAATTGACAAAAAAAATATTTATGTGAATAGTATATTCTAGCTAGTAATGAATTTGAATTAAGCAAAAAATTAATTTTCGAATTAAAAATTGAGTAAATGAAATTTCGAAATAGAATAATATATTCGCATAATATATTCAAGTTAATGCAATTTTAGATAATTTTTTTTTGGATTTAGTCGAATATATAACTCAAAACATATTAACTCAAAAAATTATTCAACTAAATTATGTTTTCTCGAATCATTAATTAACTCAAAAAACACTTAGCAAAAATTACATTTATTCTAATTATTAACTTGAAAAACACTTAACTTGTATCACTCGAAAATTACATGTACAAGAATTATTTACACGAAAAACATTTACGTAAAATTGCATTTACTCATATAAATTACTCGAAAAATATTAACTCGAATACATTATTCGAATAAATTAATTTGAAATTTTATTTACTCGAATTTTAACTCGAAAAATAATTTTTACTTTATCATGCTTAACTCGAATATATTATCTAAATAAATTATTCTGGATATATTCGTGTAAAAAGTTTTTTTCATCAATTTGAAACCAAAAAAGATGGAGTATTTTCTTAAAATTAAAATAGATTTCTTTTCTTTTCTTTTGCTAAGGGCACTGCAGCCAATTACTTATTTACAAAATTAATGAAGTAGGATTTAGGTAGACGGGAGAAGTAGTCACATGGCGCTTTGATTTTTATAAGTTTAGGATATGTGAAAATGGGAGAAGTAATCACATGACACTGCCTACGATAATAATGAAATAAGGTAATCACCTCACACTGCCTACTATATAATATAATAAAGGAGTTTTTCAGCTCAGCTTAAAATATAAATTTAGTGAAAGTGTCATGTGACGTACGATATAATATAATAAAGGAGTTTTTTCAGCTCATCTTAAAATATAAATTTAGTGAAAGTGTCATGTGACGCGGTATTTATATGAATTGATCTATTGTGCAACAATTGCACCTTAAAAAAATAATATATAATTCAAAATACTCCAAATGGATCAGTCACGTACGCCTCCCACCCCCTTTCTTCTCTCGATCTCCCTCCCCGCAGACTTCATGCTCGCACCTCCGATCTCGCGCTGCCTCCTCCATCTCATATCTACTTTATCTTCACGCCTCCATTCCTCTCAAATCTTAATCTCCACGCTGCCTCCATCACCTCAGATCTCAAACTCCGCCCCACTCTCTGATCTGCTATTTCGTTTATATGTCAAGTCAAGTTATTTCTTTTAATTAAGGTATTGGAATTAGGGATTGGAGCTGGCTGTGTGTGGAATTGGGGATTGGAATTAGGGATTAAGGCAGGTTGAGTGTGGATTTGGGGATTCAGCGGTGGTGTGGAATGGCGGTTGATTGAGGCTGTAAACCGTAGCTCTTTAGGTGGAAGAATTGATGGTTCAGGTTGACCGTGGAGATGGAATTGGGAGGAAAAATTACGGTAATGTATATTGAATAAATTTTACTTAATTAATGTGTATAGTTGTCTTCATAAATGTATTTGTATCAATGCATGAATCTCGTAGTATGGATTGATATTTGAGATAAAAGACGTATGGATTGATCGTTAAGATAAAAGACTTAGTAGAATGGATAATATAGATGTTTGAGATGGAAGAAATGGATTGATGTTTGAGACTCACTTATGTAACAAATGTACGATCATTTTTAAATGTAAAAAAAGGTATACATTTATTAAGAAAATCTTTTATACGTTATTGCATTACAACTTATACATATTAAAATATGTGAGATCTTATATGTTAACATGTATATATATTTTCTGTAAATGTATTAGATTTTATACTAAAGTGTATAATATTTTATATTAGCATGTATAACTAAAATTAATAAATATATTGATGAAATATTGATAAATAATATATCAATATTATTTTTTATTAAAAAAATATATTGAGAAAAACATATATATTATTACATTAAAATATTTGTTAATAAAAATACGTGTAAAAATTAATTAAATTTAATGCAATTTTTCTGTATAAACTTAATCATACATTAAAAAATAAAATGTAATACACTTATATTACAAAACATATACATTAATCGAATTGATATTATCAATTATTTTTTTTAAAAAAATGCATTTATTGAAAAAACATATACATTATTAAATGGCAAAAACTTGTTTGTATAAATTTCAACATTTGATTATAAAAATACATAAATTTTTTTTATTAAATTTAATACAATTTGTCTATATAAATTTAATTATACACTAAAGAATAAAATTTAATACACTTTTATGATCAAAAGTATACACTCATCGGAAATAGAAACAATCTTCAGCCTCCAGTTTTCTCTGCCCGAGCATCACTCTAATCAAACTTGTCACCCTAATAAGTTTTCGAATCGACTCTTGCGTCCACCGGAAAGAAGAACACTACCTTGAATTAGAATCGTCTAACATATTTTTACCTTGTTCAGATCTGAGTCAGATCTGATTGGGTGAGGATAAACTTCTAACGGGTGAATCCATACCAAAGGGCGAAAGGTAGCGCCAGCGTCGGTCGACGAAGAGAGGCTGGTGAAATGGAGTCGAGCGGCAGAGATAGTGACAGATCGGGAAGAGCGAGAGGCGTGAAAAATAGAGGAACGCAAGGCGAAAAGTAGCGCCGGTAAAAAGAGGTGGAGGTCAAATGGCTGGCTTTGGGAGAGAATGACCGACGTTAAGAATGAAGAACTCTCTAGAGAGAGGAGCGTGAAGAGAGAGAACGGAGGCGCGAAGAGTGTGAGAATGTGAGGAAATGACCCGACAAATAAAAATTACTATTAATATTTGGGTCAACGGGTCAAATTTGATCCTATTGCACCTTAAAAACTGTTTCACAATAATAATTGCCGTATTTATATGTATGACGAGGTTAAATAAAATAATAATATATAAATTAAATAATAACATGAAAGATCAAGAAGATACAAATTTGACTTGATTATTCAATCATTCTTAGTCCTGAGCATTCTTCGAGAACCCTTGTACTTTTGCAAAATTAATCTGCAAAAGTACATTGGAGAGTATTTACGACGCTCAAGTTAGTTACCCGTCTCAATATATTAATCATAGAATCTCCTAGATAAAACTGTAATATTTCTCATTCTTACCTCCTATCTAGTTTTTCTGAGATTATAATATCCATCCATTAACTCATGAATGTTCTCTACCGTGGTATTAACCGTAAAGCCTTACACTAATTAATAAATATAATTAATATATTTATCCACATGTCAACATATAAGACATGTCACAGTATGATTGTTATATAAGTAAGATATAGAGTACTTATTTGTTAAAAATATTTTTTGTAAAGTATGTTAAATGATGTTCAAAGTATGATTTTAGGAAGTTATAATAACATGATTAATTGTAGACATAGTTTAACCATTAATAAGTATATTTTAGTCATATAATAAGTATATTTTAGTGATGGATTGACCTGTCTCACAACCTATCTCAAATATATTCGTCTCTTAAGAGATTACCCAATAAAATTTATTATTAATTTGGGCTTAATTTTTCTTATTTATAGAGGACATGGAAAATATAAAACTATCACTTTAGAATTTGAAACTCTTATAAGTATTTTAAAAAATATAATTACCACTACATAATAGCCTTTTAATTTTTTATAAATTATTATTATTAAAATAATATTCAATTATGTGATTAATTTATATTATTATTATATAATTATTTTAACCCCTTTTAGGGTTTATATTATTAATAGATACAATGATGTAATATTATCACAAATGTATACATGAGCCTAATTATTTCAGCATTAAATATTCCATATATATAATAACATCATATTTTTTACTTTTCATAAAGATTTGAAAATTAAATTTATCAACCAAAAAATGGCAAGTATCTATTCCTATTTTCTCTTAAATCTGCAAAATGAAAGAAATCTCAAAATCAAAGAGAGAGATTGAACGCAAATATCAAGATTTTTTTACGCTCCTGTAATGATAATGGTTGAATGAAGAGAAATCTCAAGTTGAAACAAAAGAGATTGCACACTAATACTCTCAAAGAGAGAGAGAGCGTAAATATCAATCTTTTTTGCACACTTCTATGATAGATAAACGAAGAGAAATCTAAAGTTGAAACAAAAGAGATTACACGCTAAACTCGAGAGTATGTTTCTCATTTCACTTTTATGTGTTTTTTATTTTATTTTATTTTTATTTGATTTGGAATATGTGAAATTAGTGTCATTTTAGAATTATTGTATTTGAAATTGAGGATGAGTTTCAATTTTACATGTTTTTGGCATCTTAAAAGAATATTCTTACTTAAAAATCATAGTTCATCTAGAGCAGAAAAGAAAACAAACTGAAGATGTGGCTTCTTAGTAAACGTTAGTGTTCACTACTATATTATTGCATAATTATAAGCCAATGTTAAAAAGATTTTAAAAATGCAATCTTAATTTAGCATAACTATCCGTGAAGTTGTGCCTTCTTAGTTATCACTATTACATTATTGCATAACTGTACACCAATGTTGAAAAGAATTTAAAGATATATGCAATCTTTACGTAGCATACATATTCATGGAGATGTGGATTTTTACTGCATATTAGTGTTCACTACTAATATTATTGCTTAACTATACACCAATATTGAAAAGATTTTAACTATACAATCTTTATGTAGAATAAATGTCCGTTTGTTTATCTGTATGTAGCATAAATGTTGGTGAGAGATTTAAGGAGAAATTTTATGAATATTTTTAACATTAATGTTAAATGATATAGTGCACATTAATCTTAATATGGGTAATATAGGAATTTGATTATAGCATTTTATAGATATAAGTAATTTTTTTAATCAATGTATTGGATCATGATATTGAAATATATTTGGTATCCATTTTGATTCTCTTGGAATTTCCAATTTAAGTAGAAAATTCTCTTTATTTCCCACTGCTTAGCTTTCAATTCGCCTCCGACCGCTCTCCATTTCTAAGTTCATAGCCTTCGCGTGTTGAACTATTCAACAAGTCTAGGAATTTGATTATAGCATTTTATAGATATAAGTAATTTTTTTAATCAATGTATTGGATCATGATATTGAAATATATTTGGTATCCATTTTGATTCTCTTGGAATTTCCAATTTAAGTAGAAAATTCTCTTTATTTCCCACTGCTTAGCTTTCAATTCGCCTCCGACCGCTCTCCATTTCTAAGTTCATAGCCTTCGCGTGTTGAACTATTCAACAAGTCTCCGCGTGAGATATCCAACATCTGATGTTCCTACAGCAGTATCCACAAAGCCTTTACGGGCTCCATTTGCTAAATAGTAACCCTTAATTTTATGATTTCATGTATTGAATTTATTATTTTATATTTTTCATGTCTTTAAATTAATACAAATAATTTTTTTAAGATTCAAAATCCGTAGTTTACATATGGATCAAAAATATTCATTGAATAAATTATAGTAAAGGGCACTCTTTTTGTAAGATAAATATATGTGGGACAATTGTAGAACAGGTCAATCTGTTATTGAAGTATGCTTATTATATATGTAAAGTACTTATTAACACTTAAAAGGATAAGTCTTGAGCAACAAGTCTTAGAAATCTTATCATGAGATGGATCTCAATTAACCTATTTCAAGAGAATTCAAATACATAGTTAGTGCGGCTCTGACCGAGCGGCTAGCTAGTTAGTTAAAAATCATTTTGATTTAAATTACATAATTACCATTAATCTATTTGCCAATGTCAAATTAGCTAAAATCCATTTTAATTCAAATTATTCTATAAGAAGAATTATATTTTAATTTTGATAATATTTTAATATACATAAATATATAGATTGATAAAATTATTAATAAAAAAGTTATAATTATAAAAAAAAATGATATTCATCTAATTAAATTATTTTATAAAATATAACGAATAAAAAAGTGATAATAATTTTAATAAAAATGTGATATTATCTTATCAAGAAAAAGAAATAATTATCTGATTAAACTATTTATAAACAATTCGTAGGATTAATAAAAAGTGATAATGTTTCTAATAAAAAAGTGATACATGATCAAATAAAAAGTGATACTTGTCCAATTAAATTATTTTAAGTAAGACAAATAAAAAGTGATATCTGATTATAGAATAGTGATAAACATCCAATTAAAATAACACTCTATTTTCTAAGAACTTATAAAAGTGATAATATTTTTAATAAAAAGTGATTATATTTTTAATAAAATTGTCATTTGATCAAGGAAAAGTTATATCTTTTTAATTGAATTATTTAAAAAACATACAATAAATAAAAATTAATAATATTTTTTTAATAAAAAGTTGTATTCAACAAAGGGAAAGTGATAACCATTTATAAACTTTTTCATGTGTGAATAATAATTAATAATACGAATAAAATGTAATAATATTTTTTCTTTAATAAAAATGATATCTTATGAAGGAAAATTAACCGACTGAATTGTTACTTTAAGAAAAATATATTAAATTACTTTGATTGATTTTAATTTTTAATGAATATTATTTTATATTTTAAATAAAAAATTTAATAAAATGTTAATCACGCAATAAGTGTAATAAAAGTAAAAAAAATAAAAAATAACTTAAAAGAAAGGAAAGGAAACAAATAGTGTAGAGGGTAAATGAGACAAAAGCCGTAAAAATTGAATTACAATTAAGTTTGGATGAAGGGCATTAAAATAAACTACAATTGTAACATTACAGTTTTTTTATTTTAAATTATATTATGGATAGGGTATTATCCGTCTTATGGAATGAGATTTGTGAGACGGTCTCGCGCATGTCTTTGCCTACTTAAAGTATGTTTATGGTGAATTATATTCTAATACATTTAATTATACTTTAATACATGATTTATCATACTTTAAAAAATATATATTTTAATTAATTATCAATAAACATATTCTATTTATTTAACAATCAAATTTTAACATCTCCCACCGACAGTCTCTAAGAAATACCGTCTTAAAATTGATGAAGGGGCAATTAATGTTGTTGCTTTGACATAGAGTCGCCATTGGTTGGTGGATATTATAATTAACTAGTTTTTGGACGTGCTTATGGGAATTGATTTTTCACAGTCTAATTTGTAACTTTTTTAAAAACATAATAATATTGATTTAAATTATGTTGAATTTTTATATATAAAGGAAAATGCATTTTTTATATTAAATTTAAAAATAATATAATATTGTGAGTGGACTGATCGGTAATTTTCTTATGAAGAGCAAGTGTACTATATCGTTGTGTAGTGTCAGTTACCAAATAATAAAATATCGAATCCAAAAGAAAAGATAGTGTATCCGAATTCAATAAGTGCTAACTTAGAAGGACGAATTGATGATAAAGGTTGAGAATTATTCAACAATTATCAACTAATAGCGCAAATAAAAGAACAAATAGTAAAATGCTAAAGTAAACAAGTGATATGAAAGATGGTTGAGGGTATGCAAGACTAGCAACATCATGGAAAAGGATTATATACTCACACACACATATGCATTAATGAACATCATGTTATGATATCAAAGACTTTAAAAAATAACATTACAAACTCCTTCACAAGACACAAGTAGATATGAATCACTTAGCACCTAAGCAATCCCGACAAGAGCCTAAGAGAGTTTTTCTATACTCCCATTCCCTTACAAGATACTAGAGTCCTATAGAAAAGTCATTTCACACAATTCAAGTGCGTTCACAAACTACCCTTCATACACATTTCCTATCATGAGGCTCTAGGTATATTGTAGTCTTCTAAACTCACTCCACACCTATAATATAAACAATTCATGGAACAATATGATTCAATTAGCTACTTATCACATGTACACAAGTTCACACTCCATATATATGCCATAGCCAATTAACCACACATATCATTGCACAAATTGAAGAATAAACATTCATAATAGAAAATATTCATAACAATCATTTCATCAAACAAGTGATGTACAAAATCTATATTATCCCTTATTAATCATATTTCTAGCCTCACAAGATGACTAGCCACTAGTATTCAAAACATGCCATTGTTTGCTCCATTTGAGCCATGAAAAGAAGAAAATAACAAATTATAGATTGATTGACTTCCCTTATGTAGTAGGCCTTCTCTTCCTTCAACATGCCGCAATCTTCACTCCTTGATGATCTTCTCTTCGTAAATTGATGAATTGTTGGATTGGTGGATGGACTTGAGGAATTCAAGTGGAATGAATGGGTGGAAGGTGTAGAAATGAAGGATGGATCAAAGGATGAAAATGGAGAAAAAGTGTGTGTGTTCTAAGGTGTAGAATAGGTGTAACTGCTCCCAAATGTGATTCCTCACATCAAAATGACGTCAATTATACATTTATACAACTAGAACCTTCTAGAAATCTCGCTAATTAATTTTCCAAAAATTGGCCGCACTCGACTCAAGTGCGGAACTCGATGTGAGCAGGCGTTGATCTCTCGGTAGTTTTTCTGGTCGAACGAAGCTCGACTCAAGCTCGAGGAATAAAAGAGGCCGTGTTCATGTCGCAGGTGTGTACAACCGACCTTTTACACGGACTCGACATCGAGCTATGCAGCCGAGCTTGACACGAGCTCGGAGCTCGACATGAATTCGTGCCCTGCTGCCTGCTTCCTTCCTGTTTCGGCTCCTAACTTTGTTTTTCACCTGTATCTATATGAACATAAAACACCACAAAAAAATACACAAAATGGATTAAATGATACAAAAATACACATAAAAAGATAATAAAATTTAGGTAAAAATATTTACGATCATGTACCTACATGTTAAAACAATCATCAAACATTTCTAAATATTCCCTAAAAATATAATTTGCAAATCGCTTTGTTCTTGATTTCATTTTTATCTAATAAGATCTTCCAACCTTTCTTATTTGTGAATCTCGATAATTTTATGTACAATTGATAGGACAATGATATGTAAAGAGTGAAATCAATCGTTGCTGCCGAGAGATCGAAATATCTACAATAAATAAAAAATGGATAGCTTAACTAAAGTATGTTTCACAAAACTCAGAATATCAGAGTGTGATGCAGAATCGAGATTAATGGGAGAAGAATGGAAAATGATAATATGGCCACACACTCAGGTAATTGTTTTATGTGAAAAAATTGGTAAGTTTGACTTAATTGTACATTGATAATGTCGATATTTATGCCTTCAATGATTATTTACTTAATATAAATATAAAATTAGGGATTGAAGCAAGGGGAAAAAAGTACCTTAATGAGGATAGATATAAGATCTTTAGAAACCGGTTTTAGAGCGGAAAAATAGAATTGCCTCAATAGGTGCTATTATATACTCCCTCCGTCCCATTTCAATATTTACGTTTCTATTTTGCGCGTCCCATTTAAATATTTACTTTTTTCTTTTTTGGAATATGGGACCCACCTAAAACAATTAATATATCATTCAACACTAATACACCTACCCACTTTACATTAAATATTATATTTTTCCACACACTATCTGTTAAAATATTATACTCCTTAATCAAGGTGCAAAAAACAAATGTAAATATTGAAATGGGACGGAGAGAGTATATAGATATAGATACTAGTTTTGCACTAGATATTATCATTTTTAGTGCAATTTATAGATATAATTGTCTTTAGAATTTTTAAATAGGAATAATTTATATTAAATACGGTTCACTCTAGATTAATCGCTCCTCTTTTTGTTTTAATTTTTTTCTGTGATTTTTTTTCAACATAATAATGAATTCTTTAAATAATTTTTTTTATTAATTGCATACAAACTTCTTTTATATATAATGTTTTTGTCTGATAATCTTCATCTTATTATCAATAATCAATAAAATATTCAATAAGTAAATTATTGTATATATCTTTTTTTTTCCTTTATCTTTTGTTTCTTGATTCTATACTACTTTAAATTTTGCATCTTTCGCTTTTTTAGTGATAATATTAAGTATCTTATTTTTTTTCCGATCATTTATATCTTCTCCGTAAATCTTTTTACATGAATAAAATATTTTTTTATAAAACAACATTCACTTCAGCATACTAATCACACAACCTCATGTCACAGCCTTATTAAAAAAATTTAATGAAATGAATTGTCTAATCTACTTGTAATAATGGAATATAAAATTTTAAAAGAACATTTTTTTTCTAAGTTTGTCTAAAATTTATCTTGGAAGAAAAATTTATATTTAGCTATAAAATTTAAAATTAAAGTTTAGAAGGACTCTTAATTTTATTTGCCTAGATATTGTATGAAGTAATTCATCATTTAATATGTATTGTAGTGATAATATTGTAGATGATCTTGATAACTAACTAATTATTTTTTTATAATTTTCAGTTTTAACTGATTATGTGAGAAAATATATTGAAGATGAGTAGTTAATGTCTAGGAATTTTTTATTTCCTATAAAATCTAATTATGGACAATGTATTATTATGCAATTGTATTAGCTATTCAATTGAATAAAAGAATATTTTCAATAAGAATATCTGTTGCACATGATCAGTAATATTCGAATGTAGCATTTAACTTCTTTCACTCTTAAAAAACTAGCTCAGGTAAAAGAATTTTTATAAGAGAGATCGAGAGTGGTTAGTGATAAGGAACTCGGACCACTGTAAGGCATAAACATATACCTGTGAGTGGGCTCGGAGGACCCGTGAGGTGTGGTATGCTCCATCAGTCAGGGTTGAGAAATATTGGGTGAGTAAGGAAGAGGTAATGACTTTTTCTTCACGAACATTCCTCAAGAATGCACCGAAAAAAAATTGTGGCTAAAATTTAGGTAGGTGAGTGAAGTTGTGGACGTTTTCTGTGGATAGACTGGAAAAAGATTTGGCTTTGTGAGATTTAGAGTCAAATGCCCAGACGAAACAGTGGTTTTCCTGAACAATGCCAACTCCATATGGATTGATTCTTAGAAAATTAAAGTCTTCAACCCGAAATTCGGGAGATCTCAGATCAAACCTAACGATGCCGCCGAGCTTACACACCCAAAAAAATATGAGTCTAAGAGAAGGAAGAGCAACACCGGCTATGCCAATCAATGGGAGCGCAAGGGAGATAGGATTAACATTTAAAGAAGTCGTCTCAAAAGCACTGATAAGAGAAAACTCCAACACCAAAATGGTAGCTCTAACTTTCAACCCGGTGGAGAAGGAGAAGGACTGGATAACTAATAGTAAAGTGGCCCTTCTATAAGATGAGTTTGATTGGGAAGAAAATGGAGACGAGATTAGGAGTTAAGTTGGCAAACTGGTAAACGTCATTCATATGGGAGACAAACTCGTTTTAATCCAAGATGTAGATATAAAAGGTAATGTGGGTTCAATTTTGGTTCAAATGGATAAGGCCTTGGAAACTAGAAGATGTCAGTTCTAGTAGAAGGGTCTGGACCGCTTTTCAAGTCTATGAGTGACAAGATCTTGTCCTTCTTAGAGATGGATGAGGCTACAAAAAATAGAACCAAACTGGATATTGCAAGAATCAGGCTTGATATTTCAATTGTAAAAGAAATCAGAGGGAGATTTTCCAAATCAGAATCATGGAAGAACTTCCTACATGGGATAACGATATTTTGGAGGAAGACGAATTAGAATGCCAATCAGAGGGAGTTCTTAATCTGAAGGAAGTTACTCCGTCGATGTCGAAGTGCAGTCGGAAAAGATAAGGTAAAATTGTATGTGCGTCTGATGAAGTTGGCATAGACAGGGGTTCGAGCATTGGTATAATTTTCGATGGTGATTTTGTGGCTAACAAGACAGTTGAGTTCCCCAAGATGCATGAGGAATTGGAAAACTTAGATATGAAACTGGTAGTTGATAGAATATCCCAGACGGTATAGGAAATGGCCCCACCACTACATGGACTTGAGGATTTCTTGACGAGTGACCCACCACCTGGGTGTAATGGACAAAATTTTGGAAATAAGAAAAATGGACACTTAGAGAAACCTTTAAAGACCCATAAGGAAGCGAACCAATTGCGGCCTTCCTGGTGGAGGGGGGTATCTATTGAGCTTCTCTATTCCTCCTTTGGTCGGGGTCCTCGGCCTTCCCGGGGGTCCTTAGTCTTGCCCTTCCTCTAGTGCCAACTATTGGTCGTGTTTAGCAGGTTATATTAAAGTGGATTAAATTGGAGTAGCGATTAACCAAAGCACTAAAAACAAGCACATCAAACACATAAGAATTGGGAAGAGATGGATCAAACAAGCTCACTCAAATATTAATGAATCTACTCTCAAGAACTACACTTTTCTATTTACAATCTCTCTCTCTCTCTCTCTCTCTCTATGTCGAAGACAAATGCTTAATGAGTAACCTGTCTCTCCAAGTAAGGGAGGTCTCATATATATTCTCCTCACAGCAGCCCTAGCTCATTCAATGGGAGTCTTTCATCTGGCCTGGAGTACTGTTTGTTTGTGGTAGTGGAGACGCATAAAGCTGGCACAGTGGAGACTGCTGCAGGTGGTGAAAGAATGTTTTGTCCTGCGGGAGTGTTTTATTGGTTGAAAAGAAGATAATGTCCTGAGGGTATTGTTCTTTGTAAGAGCGATGTACAGATCAACTTGCTTGAATCGTTATTTGTGTCCTTTTGACCATTTCGCGCTATAAGTGAGGATTGTTCCCTCTGATATTCCCAGATCCAGTCTGGGCTTCATCCGAGGCCGAACACCTCACTAGACTGGACGGGTCAGATTTTTTCCGCAGACAGCCCCTTGGCCAAGTTACTTAAGGGGTTCAGGCTCGTTTCTTGGGCTTCCCGGACTATTCAGATTATGGGCTCATGCCTTTGTTGGGCTTCACATTATGTTCCTAATTAGGCCTCGGCATGCCCTTTGTAGGTGCCTGGGATCCGCTAGTTAGGCCCTCTTGGCCACCCTACTCATGGACTTAGGTCTTAGCTGGGCTTTGTTGCCTTTTGGTACTTGGGCTTTGTTCCGTTAGCATGAGGATATAATACAATAACAATTGAGATAAAGAAAGTAATAATATTTTAAAGTAAAATAACATTCAAATGATAAAAAGTAATAATAATATAGTGAATTATTAAAGAATAATTCGTAGTACAAAATAAAGAGTGCTTCATTTTTAATAAAAAGATAATAAGTAATAAAATACCGCAAAATTTTCAATCACTTGCTCTTAATAATTTGAATATGACCCCTTTATGTTAGAAGGATAACATGCTATTAATAATAAGGGTGGGCGTTGGGAAAAAAGAACGTAAATATACAAACAACATACATTTACTTAAAAGCTCATTATACTGTGCATTCGGATGCACTCTAAGATAGGGTGCACTCACTTTAAAAAATTTATACAAATATAAACAAAAATATATGCAATTATGAACAAAAACGTATACAATTTAATTGTTAGTTTTTTTAATTAAAAAATGAATATAAAAAATATAGAATTATTAAAAAATATGTATACACTATTGAATAAAAAATTATATACATATGGATACTAATTTTTTTAATGAAAACTTAATGAAAAAAAAGTATACAATTATTAAAAAA
Source organism: Pogostemon cablin (assembly GCA_023678885.1). Lineage (NCBI taxonomy): Eukaryota > Viridiplantae > Streptophyta > Magnoliopsida > Lamiales > Lamiaceae > Pogostemon > Pogostemon cablin. The sequence goes on from CM042986.1 coordinate 12,778,045, forward strand.
TATCAACTCTTACTTAAAAGAGAAGGGTATTACAAAATCACACCAATCAATTAATTTCTTCCACAAAATGATAAGTGAAATTAAGGTACATCAAACCAGACAATGGTATGAAGAGAGTAGCAACAACAATACACATTAAACATTAACAATTTGGAAATGGATTAATGCCTGCGGAGAGCCACAGCAGAAAGCACAACCAAGAACACCAGGATGACCGCTGCGATGAAAGAAGCCACCACTGCGCCGCTGACACGCTGGCAGAAGTCGTTGAACTGCTGGCATATCGCCAACCAGTTGGTGTTCGAGTTCCCGTTGTGGGCTAAGTAAACGATGGCTGCCGCCGCCGCCGCTGCTGCTGTCGTGAAAGCCAACACCACCTGCACCACCATCCCATATTTATATATAATTAACTCTCATACTATATACTTATTTATATATAGTATGAGAAAATACTCCATAAATTAAATTAACTTTTGAAATTATTTGATAAAAGTTTTGTTTTTTTGGGTGCAAAACAACCGGAAAGTACGATTATGGAATGAGTATAAATTATGGGGAAGAAGTATGGGTCCATTCCCATCAAATATTATTTACTCTTCTCGGAAGAGTAATAGTCGATCTTTTGAAGAGTAATTGTCTGTCATACATTCATGTAAACTGTTCCATAGAATATTTTGCTATATATGTTGTTGATAGTAAAGCCTTACAGTGTCGAAGATGAGGAGGAGGAGCTTGACGCCGGCAGCATGCGGACGAACAATGGCGACGATGGAGAAAGGCAGGGAGAGAACCAAGTAGCCGCTAGCAATGCCATTCGCCACCACGAAAAATCTGACAACATATAATCAATGACATAATGAGAATGAAATATATTTATTTTTCAAAAATGAAGAAACGTTAACTATCAAGTGATGAGTGTTACGTGAAAGTGGGGAGGTCGTCGTAGCTGGCTTGGAACTGGAAGAACTGCGTGAAGAAAGGCAGCGTTTGATCGGTGGTTCCCATGGTGGCCGCAGCAGCCAAGGCGGCAACCAGGGCGCAAATCCTGAGAATGAAGTCAAAGATGGAGACTCCTCTCTTCATCCCCTTTTGTGGGTGTGGGATGTCCTTGGTGGTGGCGGTGAAGGCGGCGGTTTTGTGCTTGCCGGAGTGGGACTCCGGGATGTTGATGGCTGCATCGCCGCTGCTCTTTGATCTGGCAGACTCCATTGGCAAGAAAGGAAGAGGTGAGAGTGGTAATGGAGAGTTGGAATAATGAGTTTTGATGAGAATGCAATTAAGTGGGGTGAGGGATTTATAGGGAGATGGATGAATGAATTAATCTAAGTTTTTTGATAATGGAAGAGTAGGTTTTTGGTGTTGTAAGGATGGAGTTGTTGCAAACTTGCTCCACCATTTAATCATTTTTAGTAGTTGATCATTTTTTGTATTGCAAGAGAGAAAATTATTAAGATATTACTATATGCAATTAGCTCGTTCGCGATTGGTATATCTACATTTTATAAAACGTGAATAATGCAGTACTATATTTCTTCAAATCCAAAAACTGTCGAGTCTTGAAGATAGATAAATGGCTTTTTATTAGTTATGAGATCTTCTCATAGAACCGTAAGAATGAGTAATAATATTTTTAATAAGATATTAAAGAAAATAACATTCTTAATTAAAATGAGGAAATAAAACAATCTGACACCTACTCCTTTTAGTTTAGCTTTGTAATATATCAATTTGTATTCTCGCGGAATGACTAATTAGATGAATGCTTTCAGTTATAAAAATGATCAGAGTACTCCGTGTTAATCAGATTTTTTTAACTATATTTCAAGAATATTCAAAAAAATTAACTATATTTCAAGAGTAATTCGATAAATACATAAAAATTGACAACATTTTTCTTACTCCTTATCAAGAAGGAGTAGACAATCACACCATGTAATAATTTGTAATACAAAAGGATAAATTTCTCACAAGACTTGCTCAAAGAGTAAATATTTGTAAAACAGAAGGATAACAGTTCCTGGTGCAATTCTACATTAAACTAATATTTTGGAATTTCTCTAGAGAAATAAATATGACCAATTTGGAGACAGGATTGCAGATAGTGAGTAAATGAACTTCCATCTTATCAATGTAGCTAGAACACGTGAAAAGGCCAAAATAAAATTATATTAACACAAAATTCATTTGTATGATTATACCCCACCTCATCAAAATTTACAAGCCGAGCCACTGAAGAAGGCATTTATTCCAAACCCCAATGCGGGTAGGCAAAGAATTGCAGAATACTGGTGACTGAATCTCAACAAGTATAAACGCTGTGGTTCTTCATCTATTCAACGTATGCAACTCGAGAAACATAGGTAGGTATATGATGGTGAAAGGTAGTACAAATGCTGCTATGGTCGCAATCTCCATCCACGCTCAGCAATGGCTTTATGCACCTGACTTGCTGCTTCTGCAGTGTCATTTAAAGGCGGGTAACTCCAGCTTTCTGACATCTGGAATAACAAGTAGTCATTGAAAGAAAGAACCAAGTTAGCGACGAGGAAACTAATCTGGTCAAAGTGTCATGTTAGGCAGGCCATGTGAAATATCGCTTACATCCTCAAGTCCTGTGAAGGGTTTAACCAGGCCCTTTTCCCTTAGCTTTTTATGGAACTCCACCAGCTTCCAAGTACAATGTTCGGCTCCGATAACATAAACAGGCTTCCTGTGATCACCAGAAGTCAATTAAGTATGAGAGTTTGTGACCTCACGACTATCAAGAACATTTATTAAGTATTACCCTGTGCAGCAAGCTTCACTCAACATACTAACTGAATCAGCAGTGACTACAAACGAATCAGCCCAAGCAAGATGTCCCAAATGCGGGTTTGGTTCTGGGAATGACAATCAACTCATTAGTTATGTCTCAAGCAATAATTAACCATTCGATACGTTCCATGAATATGAAGTACCTTCGCCGTCCCATATGTATATCTTTGGATGAGCTCCAATTTCTTTTATGATAAACCTTGAAATCTGATAGCAAAAAGACCAGTAAACAGTAAACAGAACCATAGGAGGGAAGGACAAAAGAATGGATGACTGCACACATCACTTTCGAAGAAAGAGTTGGGAAAATCAACTGGAGTTATTCTAACCTTTTCTGGTGTCCTCCTTGAGAAAGATATCCTCACGCTTCCACAGCTTGTGAGAACATTGTGCAGTGATGAGATTAGCTGTTCTGCAAGGTCTGTACTATATCTGCAGTATCCTATCAATAAATGAAACCCCAAAAATATGAAGACATCTAATATGTTTCTTGATTGGCAGAATATAGAACTTACAGAATATATAGTCCAAAGAGAGAGAAGGAATCTCTCAATGGTGAAACATATATTAGTGAATTCTAAAAGCAATCATTTCATTCTATCAAAAAGCAAGTGAATGAAAGTACAATCGATTTGACACAATCTAAAACAAATAGTAAAATTATCAATGCATTGTATGTATCATATACAAATGAGTGAAAAAGCAACAAAGAAAAACTGATATTTGTGAACATAAAAAGTTCCCCCAGTCTGCTGTATAAATTACTTGAATTTCTTTCATAAAATCCCAAGGATAGGCAAATGTAAGGGAAAAAATGAAAAATTTATGCAAATATTATTACAGATGAGAATAGCATTTTCATACGTAAAGACCACAGCCCTTTTCACTTCACTCTGGGCAATAAATCCAAAAAGCCAACGCACAAGCCCCCATTAACAGTAGTTACAGTAAGCATTAATCAAGCAATTGTTCAGCATAAACCCGGACAGCGCAGTGAATAATCAAATGAACTTAGAAAATAATTTATGGAAAAATAATTGAGGTAGTTATTCATTGGTTCCACATAAATTTTATCTCAACAATTTCAGTGTAAGTTTTGTTCATCTATGGGTGATCATAATGTGTCATTGCAGTTTTTTCACTACTTCAAAGTTTATTTTTATTAGTTTTGAATTTTAAAAAACGTGTGGTTTAACCATTATACAGCATAGTTTTCATTTTAAAAAAATTAAGTAAAAGCAAAAAGAAAAGGGATAATTATTTGGGATTCACAATCTTTTAAAGTAATTCTTCAATTCTACCTCGTCTTTATAATTTTGCAGTTCGATACACCAACTTATAATACTCCCACCATTCCATAATTGTTGTCTTAGCTACTGTAGATACGGAGTTTAAGAAAAGTTGCTTTTTGACCAACTTTATTGACTTTTTAGGGGTATTGTGGTATTTTTAGGTAATAAATAAATTATAAAGTGTTTATGTGTGTTAGGTGGGAGTGGTATTTTTAAAATTAAGATAACTTTTGAGGTTGTTGGTTGATGTGAAGTTTCCTTTTGGGGTGAGACATTTATTGTGGGATGGACAAAAACGGAAAGTAAGACACTTATTATGGGACGGAGGGAGTATTTTTTAATTCTATCACCAAGCAATTATCTGACGACTTTTTTGCTGACGATTCAGTAGGGCCTTTTTGGAAAAACGGCAAGAATTCACAACCTTGTGATATTTTTGGCACATTAATTACAACTTTTGATAATTTTGCAATTTAAATCTCGACCTTTAACGAATTGCAAAGTTTAAAAGAGCATATGAAAAAACATCTAAAGATTGTAAATATTTAAGCAACTACCCAAAGAAAAAATAAAGAAAACACACAACCATGTAAATCAAATAGTAATATAGAATATTTCATAAACACTTTATTCTAATTAAAAATTCAAGCATACGGCATGAATTCTCTCTCCTCCTTTCGCAAAAAACGAGATTTGTTAACAATATATAGGCTTGAAATGACACTCAGCATTTGTTTTTACTCTAAATCTTCAATTAGTCTTTTAGATGAATATATATTCTAAAAACAATCATATTATGTTATCTTTATTTATAATAGTAACAATACAATGACTCTTCGACAAGCTTCAATTAATTTTTAATTTGATTTTGACTTGAGCTGATCAAATAATTGATACACCTAACTCATGGGACAAATCATTCCACAAGATCAGGGAAGATAGGACATAAAATAATCAAAGACCTTATAAATACAACTTAAATATTAGTGAAGTAGTTTTGTCATAAAAACAGTTCAATTAGATGGTGATTTTCGTATTAAATTTAAACCATGGATTGTACAAAAATTAATGCCAATAAAGGCAAAATGGCTTCAGAGGTTTTTGAGATTCTATGATCACCCAAACTTATAAAAATGAAATGGCTGCATCACCAAGATAAAGGAAGAGTAATTACTTGAGGGCCCACCAATGTTGACAACAAGCAAAGGCTTCAGTAAAGGTGCGAATTCATAATGCCAAGCAACAGCTGCACTACGAAGTACAGCCGAATCTACTTGATGAAGTGCTCCGACTGTAAGGACCTGAGAAATGACAGCAAGTGCACCAATACATTATGCCAGTAGTCAGTTGGAGAACTCAAGAAAAAGTATAATAATAAATTTTTAAAAAGTATAAAATATATATCTAGAAACTACATACAATATGCTTGTCAGGAGGTTCTTGTGGTGTTATCCATTTCCTGAGAAAGCGAGGCACCTGCTCTTGCGCATGGGTGGTTAATGGATAATAGTCATGCTGTGGGGTTATGACCATATCGAACCTTTCCAAATGAGACCTCGGATGCTGAATCTGATAAGGGAAGGCATAATAACAAATTAGTTCTATGCATATAAAAAAATAACTTAAATACATGCTGAAGCCATTTTAATAATCTCTCTCTCCCACCAAATGCTAAACAAGAAAACTTCTAAAGTGGACAAAATACAATCTGCAACCAAGCATGCATTAGTATTAATCTGTCTATCGTCTCATGTGCAATTGTGTTCTAGTATACTTCCAAAACAGACAAAACATCAACACCTACACCTACCTAGCCAAGGTTAATGAATGCACCTATAACTAATTGTTAACAAATAGCGTTGCACTAAGCTTAAAATTTATCTTATATATCAAGTCTATACATGCAACATTTTAGGAATCGCATGAAAAGTTTCTGTTATACATGAGCTGTCACGTTCCACAGCCAAAAATACTAATTACACACTCAATTACTTCTATAGAGATTCTTCAACTCCATTACTGGTGAAACAATAAGTAGGCTAATGAAATGCCTAGGGTTGCTTTTTAAGGCTTTGAATTGAGAAGAAGAGTTGGTGAAGAGCTTTAAATGACTCCTTGCAGTGAGAATATAAATACACCATAAACATGCAAACATACATACATATATGTAAATTAAAAATAAATACCGCAAAATGATAATTAAAGGATTTTTCAAACCCAGTGTATAAATGAGTCTAACTGAGCGGCGAGCAAAGTTGATTGATTTGACACCCAAAGCTCAAAATTTTAATCCAAATGCAACCTTAACAAATTAATCATAAGAGAATACATAGGTTGCAAGGCATGCACTTAGATGTTCAAATATATAAATTGCCAATTATTTCAACTTTATTCTGACAATCTGACATAACATAATATGCAGCCGATATAAGAAAAATTACTCTTATCAGCATTCAAACATCAGTAGGAATATTTACCAAGTTTTGTATATAATGACCATAACATGACTCCTACAAGATTAAAGCTAAAAAACAGAAATCAGAAGGTAGACATCACCAAAGTCTTTCCAATAGGAATATCTTTAGTGTTTAAAAAAAAAACAGAAAATCGAAACAAATATTATCTATTAAATAAAGTGACAACATCAAACCTGGACAACAAACACATTTTCCGATGCCAATCTTTTTATAGAGCTTGCAATCGAAATTGTATCCCTGCCAGATGCAACCACAAGTAGTGGACCATCCCTGGAAACAGTAGAATATATTCATGTATCAAACGACCAAGTCCTGAATGATAAATACAAAATTTAAGAAAAAAAAGGTACAAATATCAATCACAAAGGCAAAAGTACATGACAAAAGTAAATGTTTTATGACACAAACTGTCAGCTGATTTTTTCTAATAAATTTTTTTCCTGTAAATGAAGATTTTGTGCAAATGCAGATATCTGCTTAAATACTATTATCAATAACTGACATAAGTGCTCCCTCGGTCCCATGGAGTCCTGCATCTCCAACGTACAACTTTTTAGTTTTAGCCAGCTAACTAAAGGAACAACCACTAATTAATCATCAATTCTCACTAATTCCCCTTTATTCAAAGGTTAGTTTGAATTATTCAATCACATTAGACTTTTAGGCATTTCTTATAAGGGCATTATAGAACTTTCAAGTTGATAGCCAACTTTAGATTTTGAAATGTGTATTTTTTCGGGATGAAGAGCATAATAAAGAATGTAACAATTCACTTAACTTCAGCAATTAAAACAAAACGTCATTTCCATCTTGACCAAACATCAAATCATTGTATTATACTCTAGTGGGTTGCACCCATGACCCATACCCTCACCCTCCCTCAGAAACTTTACCAATAAGTAATCTGCAGGGATTTGTTTCTTCCTCAGTACCTTTTCTATTTCAAACTACTCAGTAAATAGTATGTACACAAATGTTTTGGAACACACGACTGCTAATCTACATTTGAACATATTCAACATGTTGCAAACACTAACTAATACTCCCTCTGTCCCAAAACTTTGTACACATTTCCTCTTTTCTCTGTCTCAAAACTTTGTTCACAAATATGGAAAAATTACTAAAAAAAATAACCCCTCAATACACCTTATTTTCAAAAATGTCGTCACCTCATCACCTAACACACATAATATACTTTGCACTGAAAAAGACTACATTACCCTCAAAAAGTAAAAAAGTAAGTCAATAAAGTTGCTTCTTAAACAATGTGGAACAAAGGTGTGTACAAAATCCGGGATGGAAGGAGTATATAACAATTATGAAAGTCTCCCAAAGGCATTGAAAGAACAACATCAAAAAGAAAAATTCAAGTTTGTCCATAGGGAAGGGACAAAGAAAACTTCACTTCTACCCTGATGTACTCTGCCAAATTCAAAAGTAGAAATAAGTAAATATTTTAAGTTTAAAACTTTAACTAACAAGCTTTATATTGGAACAATCAGACTTCTGGTAATGACTTAATTTGCTTTGTCAACATCCACCATGCGCCCCATACATTCTTTTGCAGAGTATGGAAAGACAGCCGATTGATTTGTATCTTCTCTAAATAATACATTTGAACATAAGGCATATTTTAACTTAACTAACCCATTGTGCCCATCCTTCAAAGAAGTAACATAATTAACCAGTAAATCAAATTTATATCAATAAACAACTCAACTTCATGCTAAACAGCATCTATGGGTCAGGAATCTAAGCAAGGGAGTCATTCTACATCTGTTTTAGGCATGTGAGAAGGAGGAATGAGGAACTTACTTCTCATAAGTTTCTTTAGCCATTCTGACAATACTCCTTACATCAGCTTCCAACACTGATCGCAAGCCTACAGAAACTCCATTCTCCCTCTGCAAAGACGGTGTTATCCTCCCACTTTTAGCAATCAGAATTCGACTTATACGGCTAATGATATAATACAATTTCTTATGGAGAGAAACTGGAAGCCAGTGAAGCCACTCATTGATTCCTCCTGTGGGTCTTGTAACCCGCTGAACATCATAAACATCAAAGTAAGACAACCAATTAATAAGGTCTGAAATATAAAGTTCCAACATGATTTAAGCATTGACTTCTTAATTCAGATAGAAAACTTCAATTAGGTCAGCTATGGCCGTACTCCCAACATTAGCTTGCATGTTAGCTCATAGATCATGGATTTCAAGCGACAGAGTGGTCAGAAGAGAAGGGCATGGAGGAGCAGAAGATAAGAGATATTATGAACAGATACTTCATAAAAATAAAAACCTGATTCAGCTAGCCCTTGAAACCATTCAGAGTAAAAAATATAAACAGTTGATATTAGCAGGTGAGCAGAAAAATAGGTATCAAGAAACAAGAAAACAGTAACAGGATGCTGATGCAGAAAAATTTTCCAAGAGACTTCATTGTTTTTCTTGATCAATTTACTGTTTCAAGCAATATCACAAGAGAACAGTTGAAAAATCATTTAACTTCGTTCTCAACCATGTTTTCTCTTGGTCTTTGATCTACAAAATGACTTTCAAAGTGAAAAAGAGGCAGTCAGTTATCTTGTTCAGTTATACCCCCCTCCCCTTCCCCGACACAAACCTTGCTAAAATAAATAAACTAATTAATGCATATCCTCTGATTAATCCAGGCTGTCCCTGTAAGATGACTAATAGAAGCATGCAATACTCTAGGAAAGTTAAAATCACCATAACCAGAACAGAACCCATCAATTAATTCCCCCGAGTAATTTTACAGTTTGCCTTTACCCTCCAAACCCTTCACGCTGAAAATCAACCATAAATTCCAACTGGAAGAGCCAACTAGAGCTAGAGCATGCATACTTTATTAGTGAAAACTTCCATCTGATACTAGGTAGACACAGGACAAAATATACCAAAAAAAAAAAAAAAAACTCGCAAGGTAGTTGAGAACTCACGTATAGAGTTTGTTTTTCAGATAAACCAAGTGCCCGAACCAATCCGATGCTCTGATTTTCCGACGCCGGAAAACCGTTTCCGATTATGACTGCACGGCGGACGACGCCGTAAACCCCACCCTCGAATATGTCAGGAACTCCGCCCATCGATTTGGGGCTCCCGGGGGGCTCCGGAAGCGTTATTGGTTTCATTGAATAGTACAGGTGGAGAAATAAATAACAATTCCCAGTGATCTAATCAAAAACCCCAGGTGAGATTTAAGATTGGTTTTTGCAGCTCGATTTTCAGTTGTGATAAATGAGCAGTTAATCACAGAATTCGTAAGGACAGAGAGATGGGAATGAAGAAGTGAAAAACTGGAGACGATACGGATGGTAGTACACTTGCAAATTGGCAAAAGACAACCAAATGCGGTTTCGATTGAAATTTCTTGTTCTTCACTTCAACTTTCTCTCATTCCTTCTCTCTCTTTTACTCTATATCTTTCCATTTCCTTCTCGACTCCGATTCTCCGGCGCACAAATCAGGTTTATTTCGTGTTTCATTTTCATAGAAATACTCATAGAATGAGCTATCAATGATTCGCATTTTAAAGGTTTTCCTTCTCAAGTACTTCTCTTTTTTTTGCATTACAGTTTTATTTCGTGTTTTATTTTCATAGAAATACTTGTAAAACGAGCTATCAATGATTTGTATTTTAAAGGTTTTCCTTCTCAAGTTCTTCTCATTTTCTGTATTAGAGTATGATTTCGTGTTTAATTTCATAGGAAGTTCAAGAGTTGCCCAAGCAATTGATTGATACAGCTGCTGTAGCTTCAAATAATTTACCTCCGACCTTAGGCGAAGGAACCACGGTGTCATCTACTAAGCCAATTACAGGTTATTCTAAGTTTAAATGTAGTATTACATTTATTGAGCAAAATTAGTGGGCACCTTATAGCAATTTTCATGTATGGGATAATACAAACGGCAGTCAAATTATATTTTTTTGGGAGTAAATTAATTGATTTTAAAATTGTTAAAAAATTTTTAGTCTTGTTGTTGCTTTGTTTCAAGGTGTTCAACTGTTCCATTGCACGCATTATTTCTTGGCAAATGTTGGCTACTGCATGTGCATAATCAGCTTTTACAGTTCCAATTCTAAATTCTCTATCCATTGAATAAAATATTTTAAGAATTACATAAATTTATGTATTTATTGAAGATTGAAATTTAAATGATGTATCTCTACAAGATGAGATTTAATGTGTAGTATGTAGAAGAATATATAAATATCTTTGTAGATTTGGGGTAAATGAATGTAAGTTCATGTATGTAGTGCAGGTTTATTAAATTAGTATAGGAGTGTGTGTAGGATACTTGATGAGCGTTTTCTCAACACACAATATTAATCCCCAAGTATTAAGGATGTTATTGTAGCTTAGATAAGCGACCAAGTTAAATATCGAACCCAAAGGACGACATATTATCAATTTAATTATTAACTAAATTAATTAAGACAGGTGGCAATTAAGTTTGAGAATTTAATTATCAATCTACTAACAAATTAATTAAAATAACAATTAAAATAAAAGCACTAAGAAGAATTTGAAAGTGACTCAAGAATGGAGAATGGTAGCTCTCGGATAATCCGGTTTCACTCATTAATCTCCCTTTTGTGTATCAATGTCCGACTCTGCCTTATGAAATATAGATGCATTACTAAGCCTTGCAAATCTACTCTATAGACACAAGTAAATATGCGTGTTACACGTGTGAATAACCTTGAAGCAAGAGATATAATTCACCCCCCTTTTTAGGTACTATCAATGTCAATTATTTCCCTGGCCAATTGATACTCTAACCCAATATGATCTCCCTTTATAGGTACTATGAAATTATCCTCTTTGTCCTACTTATTAACCTGAATCAGATTCATTAACAAGTATTCATATAAGATAATTCTAATGAAGTTTCAGAATCCCCTCACTTAGAATCATAACATGAAATTCTGTTCAGTGGTGAACGCACTCAATCTACAACCAACATATATATTCAGACTCTATATACCAACCAAGATATATATATTCAGACTCTATATACCAATTGAAGATGCACAAAACGACCTTGAATATGGATTAAGAAAGCACAATCATATATAAAATCAATCCACAAATAGTATTGTACGGAGGACACACAAAAGATTTTAATTAATTCATAAAACCTTCATAAACCCTAGATCTACCAAAATGGTTCTAGCCCATGATGTTGCGAAGAACAATCATGAGGGTTGGATAGATCTTACCCATATATCTGGAAATACAAGATAAATTAGGAAACGAATAAAACCCTAGATGTGTTGCTGTCTCACATGAATAATGATGTAAAATATATATTGGTATGAGAAGGGAATGAAATAAGGAAATAAAAGATATGGGTAAATCATGAAGGATTATGTGATAAAGTGATTAATTGTGCTCCAAGAAATATGAATTATTGGCTAACTTTCGAAAATTTTCAGAAATTCTCAAAAATTCTCGTCAGCAGCTGCGCGACCTCACGATTAACTTTCTCGTCTGATTTCCGATTTGAGTGATTTTTTGCTCTAAAACGATCTTATCTTCCGTGGCTTTCTAAACATGTATCACACCATCAGTTATGAGCTCCACATGAATAAAGAAAAATTATGGAAGTTAAACATGCGTTTTTCAGCATTCCTCTAACTTTGCACTTTTGATCATTTTTCCACATAAAATATAATAAAACACCTCAAATGCACCTTTTTCTCAAATATATCGTATATAAGACACTTGTGCTAATATATAACAATAATTCCCATCAAAGTATTTAAATTGAACATTAAAATATGCTTATTTTCACTCTCATCAATATTGCTTCTTGTTAATTATGAAATGACATATCATTGTGTTAATACATGAATATGTTGTTCATATTTTGGCAGCCAAGTTTGATGATGCCAAAATCAAGAGTGATGAACCCTGCACATTGATGAGTGTTTGGTATAAGGGATTCAAAGAAAATAAATTGTTTGGGGTTATTTGAATGATGAAAATTATAACTATTGTAGTTTAAAGATGAAAATAGGCACTTCCAAACTAACGCATTATGTATACATTGTGGCCATGCTTAGGGTGTTTTAAGTTTATGTTAAGGTATTATAGCATGGTAAAAAATGGTATATACGGATGAATGAAGGGTACATTGTGTTCACGTAAAAGGTATATTGTGGTCATATAAAGAGTATGGTATTTAAAGTTTATCGAGTTTATGTTGTTAAGGTATAATAGCATAGGGAAAAGAGTATATTGTTATCACATAAAGGTATATTGTTGTCATGTAAAAGGTATATTATAGTCATGTGATCTGTATGAAGTTGACAACATAGATATTTCGTTGTTCCTTTAATGTCGTTATCTTCTACATTTATTCTTCTAGTATAAAGTAGTTCATCATTTTAGATTAATAACTAATTATGCATTGGTCTCTAATTTAGCATAAGGGCTAGCTGCTTTGTCGTGAGTTAAGTACTATAATGTTTCTTTTTATTGTCATGGTAGTTAATAAAGATTATTATTTTCGTAGGTTAAAGGTTGTCGAAGAGAAGAAAATGACTGTTGTGGAGAAATGTAAAGAATTTGATAAAGTTACACTGGAAAAGAGGCATATGTGATGGTGATTGTTGGCTGCTATAATATTTGGATACATTATCTTAATATTAGTATATGACTAGTATGTTGAATTAGTACGGTGAGACAATTTTTGTTTTGTATATGAATTTAATTAGTGTGATTGTTCGCTGCAAAGGGTATTATTGATTAGTAAAGGATATATTATTGTCATGTAAAGGGTATGAAGTTTAGAGCATATGTTGTTGACAGTGTTTCAAGTGTACGTTGTTAATTATGGCATGGTGCAAAGGGTATATTGTTGAGTAAATGGCATATTATTGACATGTAAAGTGTATAAAGTTGCAAATGATATATTATTGATGAGTAGAGTATATATTTGATTACTAAAAGGTATACTCTTGTCAAGTAAAGGATAGAGAGTTTAGAACACTTGTTATTGACAGTGTTTCAAATTTATATTGTTAAGGTATTATGACATGGTGCAAAAGATATATGATTTTATACCAAAGGGCATGACACTCAATGTTAAAGAGTATAACATTCAATAACGATGTCAAAGAAACACTTTAAACGAGTAGAACATAATAAAGAATATCTTGTTACAATATAAATATCTAGAATACAAGTTAGCAAAGTGTAAATAGAGGGTATTCCATTGTTGTTTTCCTATAAATTTAGTTAAAGGTATTACATTAGTCACTATTGAGAGTGAAAATAAGCGTGTTTTAGTGTCCAATCTAACACCTTTTTGATGAGTATTGATGCTATATATTAGAACAAGTATTTTATATTCGATATATGTGAAAAAAAGTGCACTTGAGATGTTTTATTGTGATTTAGGTGGAAAAATGGGTCAAAAGTGCCAAGTTGGAGAAAATGTGCAATTTGTGCAAGGATACTCTGAAACGCATGTCAAACTTGTGTAATTATTCTGTATTTTTGTGGAGCTCTAAACTAGAAGTGTGATATATGAATGGAAAGCTATAGAAGAGTGGGTCGTTTTGGCGTAAATAACACTTCAATCCGATTCCAAACGAAAAAGTTATGATGAAAGTAGTGACGTCGCGCAAACTGCTCGTGCTCAGAACGACTGTCCACTTTCTATGACTTGTTACATAATCAAATGTTGTATTTTCTTAGAGTTCTTTATAAGGATAGAAATCCAAGGAAGAGAGTATCACGTGAGCATAAGAATTACTCAAATTGGAGGTCGAATCTGAAAGTTATGCGCGAAATGGTGAAACGACGCAAACTTGCTCGACCAGAATTATCTTGCTCGACCAGAATCATCTTGGTCGAGCAGATTAAGTTTGGTCGAGCAAAATGACCAAAAACTTACAGAGAGCTTGCTCGACCATTGCTCGACTTGGAGGTCTTGCTCGACTTCTGAAGGTCAAGTCTAACAAAATATCGCTGGTTCTATTTTTGGTAGTTTCGGGTTTATTTTACAAAATTTGGCATATGTCTCAAGTAAAAGCCCATCCAAGGCCTATAAGGAGAGCTTACAAGTATAAAAAGGGGTATAGATCATATCATAGAGATCATATATATTGGAGAGAGGCCACAACAATACTACAACCCACAAGTGGGGATCACCCCCCAACCATCATCCACATCCTTTCCTCCATCCATCCATCACTTTGAAGATTCGTATGTGTAATCAAAAGGAGAACCAAGAGGAGGATTCAAGATGGAGAAGGACGCGACGACGCCCACATCTAGGGTTTTATTATTTCCTAATTTATTTTGTAATTTTCCAGACATCCGGGTAAGATCTATCCAACACCCATGATTGTTCTTCGTAACATCATGAGTTAGAGTCTTTTTGGTAGAACTAGGGTTATGAAGGTTTTTACGAATTAATTGAACTTTTGTGTGTAAACTCCGTACAACACTACTTGTGGATTTATTTTATATATGATTGTGCTTTCTTAATCCATATTCACGGTCGTTTTTTGCATCTTCAATTGGTATATAGAGTCTGAATATTTATCTTGATTGTAGATTGAGTCCGTTCACCGCTAAACAAGATTCCATGTTATGATTATAAGTGAGGGGACTCTGAAGCTTTATTAGAACTATCATATATGAATACTTATTAATTGAATTGAATTCGGGTTAATAAGTAGGATAAAGAGGATAATTTTATAGTACCTATAAAGGGAGATAATATCGGGTTAGAGTACCAATCCAAGGGGGAAATAATCGATAATGATAGTACCTAAAAAGGGACGGTGGAATTATATCTCTTGCTCCGAGGTTATTCACACATGTTACACTCATGTTTACTTGTGTCTATAGAGTAGATTTGCATGGCTTAATGATGCGTCCATATTCCACAAAGCAGAGTCGGACATCAACACACGGAAGAGAAATTAATGAGTAAAACCAGATTATCCTAGAGCTACCTATTATCTCTCTTGATCCACTTTCGTATACTTTTAGTGTTTAATTTATTTTATTTGTTATTTAATTTTATTTTTCAGTAGTTAATAATTCTATCCCAACGTTAATGCCATCTTATCTTAATTAATTTAGATAATAATTAAATTGATAATACGCAATCCTTTGGGTTCGATATTCACTTGATTGCTTGCTTAAGCTGCAATTGATTACTTAATACTTGGAGATTAATTTTGCGTGCAAAGAAAACGCGCATCAAGTTCTTTGCGCCGTTGCCGGGGACGGCTATTTTTATTGATTTTGTTATTTCTAGTTGATTAAGACACTTATTTGTGATTATTTATTTTTATCTACCCTTAAATTTTTTTGAGGTACTTGTGCACGAGAAAAAGAAGATGAAGGAAATGAATGAATAACACACAGAGCTAACACATGGCCGAAGCAAGGTAGAATCCGGATAATATTGCCATACGTGAAATTTTCACGAACTATGAGATTTACAACATGGGGTTGATAGGAGCAAGGGGGGAAGATGATGATTTTGAGATACATCCCACTCTTATTAACATGGTAGAGAAGAATCCCTTTTCTGGAGGTTGTTTTGAAGATCCATATCAGCACCTCAAAAGATTCCTTTGTTATGTAAACACTCAAAAGGGTGCTGGCGGATCGCCTTATTCAAGTTCTCTTTGATTGATAGTGCAGAAGTTTGGTATGAGACTCTTGATGCCACGGATTGCACTACATGGGACCAACTGCAGCAGAAGTTCTTGGAGAGATACATGCCACCTTCAAGGATCTTAAGAATGAAGCAAGAGATCACCCAATTTGTTATGAATCATGGTGAGAAATTTATGAGGCATGAGAAAGGTTTAAAGACATGCTCAGGAGGTGCCCACAACATGGGCTGTCTAAGGCTCAATACATAAGTATTTTCTACTAAGGTTTGAATTGTGAGTCACATATTCTTATTGATGCATCATCAGGTGGAGCGCTGTTATCTAAAACAGCAATAGAAGTAGAAAAGTTTTTCGAAAACATCTCTATGAATTCACGTGATTGGCCTACGGAAAGAGTTAGAGGATCATATGTACTTAGTAAAGTAGCTCAGGTTGAACATCAAGTGGTGAAGCCAAATAGAGATGATGAGATCGTCTCTAATCTAGCTAACATCAACAAGCTACTAGAATCCCAGCAGAAGAGAGTTACAGAGTTAACACAAAGGGGGCCTAGTATGAAGCATCATGGAGTGAAGAGTGTTGAAGATACCTTCAATGGATACATGGCTGAGAATGATGCAAGGGTTGACAACATCGAAGCTAGAATGAATGTTGATCATGCAGATTTATCTAAGGAGTTGAAGGACCTTACTTTTATAATGGGGTAGATGACCGCGAATGTGAATCACTTGACATAAAAATTGGAGAATAATTCCATCACATTGAGGTTCGGGATGCAGTACGATGGTTCAATGATGTCGACGAGCGAGAACGAAAAAAGCAGGAGAGTTGCTCGACCAAACCATATCATCTCGACCAGACCTGATGGTCGAGTTGAGGTCGAGCAAGCTATAGAAAAACAAAATCACGACAATCTGTTTTTAGGTTTACCGCTCGACTAGCACCTTTCTGCTCGATTAGACCATCCAAGTCGAATAGAAGTCGAGTAGTGCCTGGCCACGGGTAGCTTTCGATTGGGAGATTTGCTCGACTTGGACCAGGTTGCTCGACCGGATCACCTAAGTCGAGCAAAAGTTGAGCAACACATGAATGAGCATAGGTCGCGATCACCTACGTCGTTCGATTAAGGACAAGTTGCTCAACCAACTTACCCAAGTCAAAATGAGGTCAAGCAGTCCTGTTTCGCGCCCGATTCTATCCCGAATGTTACACCCGTTGTTCAGAACACTCCAGAGCCATCCCAAGAGTAGAATAATGAGCTTATAGTTGAAAAGAAGTGGGAAAGAGCAAAGAAGTTGAGAACCGAGAAGCTTAGACTGCAGATGGATACTGAAGATGTGGTTTTCTCTCTTGATCGAGCAATGAAGATGCCCATGGAAACTCAATCATGCAAGAGCATAGATGTGGTTTCTAACTTGTTTAATCTGAATTTTAATAGGATAGATGACTCTGAATTTGAGTGGAAGATTGACAAGGAGGTGTCTAGACAGTATTGAGTGGAAGGTAATTCTGAGGAACATATATTTGTTACCAAGAAAGGTGAGGTGCTGAGTGTAGACAAGAAGAGGTAAAGAAAGTATTTGAAGGTTAGGATGCGAGAAGACCGTCCTCTATCGTCGTGACTCTTCAAGGTTAAATATGAGCGCCTGTTGTGGGGCTTATCCCTTCCATTTTATTGCTTTATTTCTTTCGTGTGAGTAAGAAATTTTTATATTTAAGGTGCTTACTAATCGGCAATTACATCTCTTTTCAAACTTAGTTTCAACTTATGTTTTTACTAAGTTTGGGGGGTGTGATGTTATTACCTCATTAAAGCACGAGAGTATAATCTTTTCTTTGTAATGTTTTCTAGGGGAGTTGATTTTTTATGATATGTTGAAACTTTAATCGGTTTTGATGTGTTGATTTTTTGCAATTTGCCTAGTGTTCAGTGGTATTTCTAGTGTGTGGAGTCGATTAGATAGTCAATTGAGTCTTTCTTGGAGTTCTCCTATTTTATTATTGATGAATCTTGTGATGATGAGTGTGCTTGAGCTTTGATGATAGAAAAGGGTAACTAGGTGGCAAGACGAGTTCTACATTGAGGATTTGACTCGAGGCGTTCGTGCGCTTTGAAGGAGAAATCAGGTGCACTCGTTTCCTTTTTCTAAATTTTATGTGTGCTTTTGATTCATGGAATAGAAGGATTGAGTTTTTTTTCTTTGGTGATCCATGAGCTTATATTTTAAATTGTGCTTAAAATTCATATGCTCTTTAAATTACTGAAGGAAGTGTACTTGAGTTATATTGTGGTATGAAGTTCTATGTGTACTTGAGGGATTTTGCTTACCATGAAAAGTGCTCTGTTACTTGTAAAAAACCCATGTGAGATTTTGAGTCTCGTTGACATGTTACATAATCACATGATATTTTTTCTGGTGAGTATCGTTCTTGTACGTGTATTCTAGAACTTGCCTCTTGTCTTACTTGAAACTACATGTTATGTTAGATGATGAGAGATGATTTAAGGCCATCTTTGAATTGATAAGTCACTTAGCCAAATAATTCCCTACCTAATGATATTTATCCGTAGTTAGCCCCTTTGAGCCTAAGAACCTTATCTTTGGTAGCCTACGAGAAATAACCACTTTGAGCATCTAAATTTTTTGAGCCTTGATTGTCCTTCTAGAAGAGAATTAATGGCTTTTCAAAGTGTGTTGATGAAGCTTGATAACAACTTGGGAAGGAATGAATTTGTGTTGAAACAGTGATTGAGTTTGATAAAGAATCTAATGAATCATGGAGTAGTGCTTAAATCTAGTACTTCATGGAATCAAACACCCTAGAGTAGTGCTTAAATCTAGTACCCTATGGAGGTTGAGAGAGGTAGTGCCCGAAACTGGTACCTCGAGGGAAAAAGGAGAGAAGGAAAAAAGTGTTGAGCTTGAAAGAAATGAGAGAAAAGAAAATTAGAAGAGCATGAAGCTGGATAGCCTTGAAGTGTAAAAATCTGCAATACAAAAGATCTCCGATTTTAATTCTCTACTAATTGAGTTAACTTATCCATGTATTTCCTACCTTAACCAAAGAGCCAACATTACATCAAAAAGAAAAGTTATTTTTGATCTCATTACCGAATCATACTTTTGGTGGAGAGTTTGAGATATTTGGCAAGCTTATGGTTATGCATAAACTTGAATTGAATTTGAGCGTAAATACATTAACCTATAAGTGTACATCTTTTACACTTGAGTGCGAGTGATATATACTTCCTGTGAGAACATGTCAATGAAGCATTTGATTGGTGGTGATTGTCTTATCTTGTATGTCATGAATTGAGTATTACATGTAATAAGAGTTGCATGACATAAGTTGAGGACAATTGTATTTTGAATGGGGTATTGGTCATAGTCCTTGTTTCCCCGCTAATACTCTCTCTCTCTCTCTCTCTCTCTTTATTTTTATTTTGTTGCCTCGGGATGAGCAACACGTAAGTTTGCGGGTTTGTTGAGAGTGAAAATAAATGTATTTTTGTTATAGATTAGCACAAGTATCTTATATTCAATATATGTGAGAAAAAGGTGTACTTGAGGTGTTTTATTGTGATTTAGGTGAGATAAGGAGTCAAAAGTGCCAAGTTGGAGAAAGAGTGCAATTTGTGCAAGGATACTCTGAAACGTATGTCCAATTTGTGTAATTATTCTGTATTTGTGTAGAGATCTAAGCTAGAAATGTGATAGATGGATGGAAAGCTACAGAAGAGAGGGTCGTTTTGGCATAAAGAACACTTCAATCCGATTCAAAACAAGAAAGTTATGATCAAAGTGGTGACACCGCGCAAGCTGCTCTTGCTCAAAACTACTGTCCACTTTGTATGACTTGTTACATAATCAAATATTGGATTTTCTATGAGTTCTTAATATTGATAGAAAGCCAAGGAGATAGGATCACGTGAGCGTAAGAATTACTCAAATTAGAGGTCGGATGCGAAAGTTATGTGCGAAACGGTGAGACGGCGCAAGCTTGCTCGACCAGAATTATCTTGCTTGACCAGAATCATCTTGGTCGAGCAGATGAAGTTTGGTCGAGCAAAATGACCAAAAACTTATAGAGAGCTTGCTCGACCATTTCTCAACTTGGAGGCCTTGCTAGACTTTTGAAGGTAAAGCCTAACAAAATGTTGCTGGTTATATTTTTGGTAGTTTCAGGTTTCTTTTACCAAACTTGGCATATGTCTCAAGTAAAAGCCCATCCAAGGCCTATAAGGAGAACTTACAAGTATAAAAGGGTGTAGATCATATCATAGAGATCATACGAATTGGAGAGAGGCCACAACAATACTATACTCCACAAGGGGAGATCACCCCCCAACCATTATCCACATCCTTTCCTCCATCCATCCATCACATTGAAGATTCGGTTGTGGAATCAAGAGGAGAACCAAGCGGAGGATTCAAGACGGAGAAGGACACGACGACGCCCATATCTAGGGTTTTATTATTTCCAAATTTATCTTGTAATTTTCCAGACATCTGGGTAAGATCTATCCAACACCCATGATTGTTCTTTGTAACATCATGGGCTAGAGCATTTTTGGTAGAACTAGGTTGTGAAGGTTTTTACGAATTAATTGAACTTTTGTGTATAAACTCCGTACAACACTACTTGTGGATTTATTTTATATATGATTGTGCTTTCTTAATCCATATTCATGGTCATTTTGTGCATCTTCGATTGGTATATAAAGTCTGAATATATATCTTGGTTGTAGATTGAGTGCGTTCACCGCTGAATAGGATTCGATGTTATGATTCTAAGTGAGGGGACTCCGAAGCTTCATTAGAACCATCATATATGAATACTTATTAATTGAATATTATTCGGGTTAATAAGTAGGATAAAGAGTATAACTTTATAGTACCTATAAAGGGAGATCATATAGGGTTAGAGTACCAATTAACAAGGAAAATAATTGATACAAGTAGTACATGGAAAGGGGGTGGAATTATATCTCTTGATCTGAGGTTATTCACACGTGTTACACGCATGTTTACTTGTATCTATAGAGTAGATATACATGGTTTAATGATGCATCCATATTCCACAAGGCAGAGTCGGACATCAATACATGGAAGGAAAATAAATGAGTGAAACTGAATTATCCTAGAGCTACCTATTCTCTATCTTGATCCATTTTCATATACTTCTAGTGTTTAATTTATTTTATGTGTTATTTAATTTAATTGTTCAGTAGTTAATAATTCTATCCGAACGTTAATGCCATCTTGTCTTAATTAATTTAGATAATAATTAAATTAATAATACGCCGTCCTTTGAAGGATATTCACTTGGTCACTTGTTTAAGCTGCAATTGATATCTTTAATACTTGGGGATTAATTTTGTGTGCAAAGAAAACGCGCATCAGTCACGCATGATAAATCAATCAGTTTAGGTTCAACTCCCATTGATGTACTACGTACTTTCTTCATAAATTCTCATTTCCTCAAAGGTTTCTTCATGGAATGCGTCAGTGTTGTCTTCAAACAGGCATGATAAATCACAAATGTGTTTTTGAGATGACGAGAGTAGAATAAGACCTATAAATGAACAATTACCTTTTTAATCTAAGTACATAATTGTAAGTACAACAAAAAATATAATTAATTGCAAATTAAATAATGTAAACTAAAACATCATCTTGAGATAAAGAGAGTAGAATAAGATCTGCACATGGACAATTAACTTATTAACATAAGTGCACAATAGTAGGTACAACAAGAAATACAACCAACTGCAAATTTATTGAATGAAAAATAAAGATTTTGAATGCAGGTACAAACATTACAACTAAATGGTATATCAGCTACTGTTGAAGGGTACATTTTTATCATCGAAAGGGTATATTATTTTCATATGAACTGTATGATGAGTAAAGGGTATACTGTTGATGAGTAAAAGGTACATCATTTGTCATGCAAAGGGCAGTGACGGAGCCAGGAATTTAATTTAAGGGGGGCCAAAATAGTATTGTAAAGTAAATACTTGATTCGTCTGGTAAAATTACATGCATTTTTTATTACTATTTTTAACAACTTTATCAATCTTTTTTTTGGAATAATTTGATTTTTTTAATAATAAAGAAGTATACTATGTATGTTATAAATGATGATAATTTTAAAATTAGAATATAATTTTAATATTTTTAATTGATATTTAATAAAATACACGTAATTTAATATTGATCCATAAAGTGTATGAATAATTTGATTTTTTTTAATAATAAAGAAGTATACTATATATGTTATAAATGATGATAATTTTAAAATTAGAATATAATTTTAATATTTTTAATTGATATTTAATAAAATACAAGTAATTTAATATTAATCCATAAGGTGTATTTAGATCTCGACTTGATTAAGAATCAATTAATGGAATATATATATATATATATATATATATATATATATATATATATATATATATATATATATATTATAACTAATATATAAAGCATGAAATAAAATTTAACACAAAACAATGTCAAAAAAAAAATAAAAAGATAAAATTTATGAAGGATCAAATCGATAGAAATTTTTAAAGAGAAAAAGTTAGTATAAATAAAACTTAAAATAAAGATTAACTAAAACAATGTAAAATATTGATCTATGAAGTGTATTCAGATCTCGTCTTGATTTAGGATCAATTAATGGAATATATATTTATATATATTATAACTAATATATAAAGTATGAAATAAAATTTAACATAATACAATGTCAAAGAAAAAATAAAAAGATAATTTTATGTAGGATCAAATTGAAAGAAATTTCTAAAGAGAAAAAGTTAATATTAATAAAACTTTAAATAAAGATTAACTAAAACAATGTAAAAAGAAAAAATAAATAAATAACTATGATGCATTCAAGTGTTGAACACTCGACATCCAAGAAGTAAAACACGAACCTAACCACTATACTATACATTCTATATTAAATTATTTTGAACATATATAATGGTGGCTTTTGAAATGCCAGGGGGGCCAACGCCCCCCTGGTCCTTAACTGCCTCCGTCTTTGGCAAAGGGTATACTGGTCGCGTAAATTGTATGAAGTTACAAAGGGTTTTTGTGGATGAGCAAAGAGTACATTTTTGAGTTAAAAATGGTATGTTACATATGAGTAAAGAGTCAATTGTTCATGATTATGGGTACATTATTAAAATTTGGCATTGGTGATGGAATTAAAAGATGGTTACAAAGACATGTCATAAAATAACTATAAATTAGCCGACAACCATGACCTGCTGTATTAATTAATGGATAAAAGGAAAAGAGCAATAACTTGTACATTTCCCTCCTCCATCAGAATCTCTTTGACCTTGCCACATAATATCCTTTCCAATATGATGCACGTTTTCTTTGCACGCAAAATTACTCCCCTAATATTAAGGATATCAGTTGCAGCTTAAGCAAGCGACCAAGTGAATTATCGAACCCAAAGGATGGCGTATTATCAATTTAATTATTAACTAAATTAATTAAGACGAAAGACAATTCAGTTTGAGGTTTGGTTATCAACTACTAAACAATTAATTAAAATAACAAATAAAATAAATAATACTAGAAGAATACGAAAGTGGATAAAGTAGGAGAATAGATAGCTCTAGGATATTTCAGTTTCACTGAATAATTTCCCTTCGTGTATTGATGTCCGACTCTACCTTGTAGAATAAGGATGCATCACTAAACCATGCATATCTACTCTATAAACACAAGTCAACATGCGTGTAACACGTGTGAATAACCTCAGAGCAAGAGATATAATTACACCCCCCTTTCCAGGTACTATCGGTATCAATTATTTCCCTGGCCAATTGGTACTCTAACCCGATATGATCTCCCTTTATAGGTACTATGAAGTTATACTTTTTATCCTACTTATTAATCCGAATAATATTCAATTAATAAGTATTCATATATGATAGTTCTAATGAAGTTTCGGAGTCCCCTCACTTAGAATCATAACATGGAATCATGTTCAGCAGTGAACGCACTCAATCTACAGCTAAGATATATATTCAAACTCTATATTCCAATTGAAGATGTACAAAACGACTGTGAATATGGATTAAAAAAGCACAATCATATATAAAATAAATCCACAAGTAGTATTGTACGGAGTTTACACAAAAAAGTTCAATTAATTTATAAAAACCTTCACAACCCTAGTTCTACCAAAAAGGCTCTAGCCCATGATGTTACGAAGAATAATCATGGGTGTTGGATAGATCTTACCCGGATGTCTGGAAAATTACAAGATAATTAGGAAACGAAATAAACCCTAGATTTGGGAGTCGTCGCGTCATTCTCCATCTTGAATCCTCCTCTTGGTTCTCCTCTTGATTCCATGAACGAATCTTTAAAGTGATGGATGGATGGAGGAAAGGATGTTGATGATGGTTGTGGGGTCATCCCCCCTTGTGAGGTGTAGTATGATTTGTGGCTTTCTCTCCAATCCAATATTTTATCTCCAATATGAATAATGATGTGATCTATATTCCCTTTTAAATTTTTAAGCTCTCCTTATGGACCTAGGATGTGATTTTTCTTGGGAAATACGCAAAACACTCACTTGGGGTGTAAAAATACGGATCCGGCGCTGTCTAGGCATGTGGTTCGACCTAGGGCTTGGTCGAATCATGGTCGAATCAAAATTAGCAATTTTTCACACTCCAGGCATTTAATTTGACCACAATGGCTTGGTCGAACCAATCATCGTTTGGTCGAATCAGAATGCCGTGGTCGAATCAGCTTGCGCGGTCTCACCGTTTTACATATAACTTCCACATATAAGCTTTGATTTGAGTGATTCTTATGCTCACGCGATCCTCTATTCCTTGGATTTCTATCCATATAATGAACTCACAAAAACTCCAAGACTTCAAGGTGTAAAAAGCCATGGAAAGTGATACAGTCGTTCTATTTGGCAAAGCTCGCGCGACATCACTATTTTGATCATAGCTTTCTCGTTTGGATTCCAATTGAGGTTTTTTTTATGTCAAAACGGTCCACATTTCAGTGTCTTTCCAACATATATCATACTACCACTTTTGATCTCTACACTAAAACAGAAAAATTACACAAATTGGACATGCATATTTCTGCATTCATTGCACAAATTGCACCTTTTTTCCAACTTTGCACTTTTGAATCTTTTTCCACCTAAAACATAATAAAATACCTCAAGTGCACCTTTTCTCACATATATTGAATATAAGGCACTTGTGCTAATATATAACATCAATTTCCATCAAAAAGGTGTTAGATTGGACACTAAAACACGCTTATTTTCACTCTCATCAATCCCCCAAACTTACCCGTTGCTCGTCGTCCCGAGGTAAAAAAATAAAAATAAAGTGAAAGAGAGTAAGAAAATTAGCGGAAAACAAGGACTATGATAAATACCTCATTCACAATACAATTTTCCTCAACTTAGGTCATGCAACTTTCATTACATGTAATAATCAAGTTATAGCATACAAGACAAGACAATCACCACCAATTCAAATGCTCCATCAACATGTTCTCATAGGCAGTATATATCACTCGCACTCAAGTGTAAATGATGTACATTTATGAGTTAAGGTGTTTACACTCAAATTCAATTCAAGTGCATGCGTAACCATAAGCTTGCTAAAAATTTCAAACTCTCCATCACTAAAAGTATGATTCGACAGTGGGATCAAAAAGAACTTTTAATAGGATGTAATATCGGCTCTTTGGTAAGGGTAGGAAACATATGGATAAAGTAACTCAATTAGTAGAGAATTAAAATCGAATATTTTTTGTACTGTAGATTTTTACACTCCAAGGCTATCCAGCTTCGTGTTCTTCTAATTTTCTTTTCTCTCCTTTCCTTCAAGCTCAACATACTTTTTCTTTTCTTTCTTTTTTCTCGAGGTACCAATTTCGGGTACTACCTCTAACCATAGTTATTAAAGGTGCGCCTTGGGCGCGCCTCCCCCAAGGTTATACCCCTGGCGCCTCAATATAGGTTTTCAAGGCACGAAGTTTCAAGGCGCACACCTTTGTGTGCCTTTTTGCGCCTCAACGTGTGCGTCTTGGGCGCGCCTTGGGAATGACCATGTTTTTGTGTTGATTTTCATCTTTAATAGTTGAAGTAAAACTAAATAGCACTTTTAATTAGGGTTTACCATTTCATCCTCCTAAGTTAAGACCCATCAAGATGTCATTGGTACAATATCCCAAATATTAAATTAGGGATTTGAGAGTTAGAAGTTAGGGTTCACTCTTCATTCCACCTACGTGCCATACACATCAACTTCTCCAGCCTCCTAGCCTTCAACTGTCGCCCCTTCCACCGCGCCTCCGATGGATGCCGATCTTTCTGGTTTTCATCAGTGGCTTACCAAAGAAAACTAGTATTAACCTTAAAATTAGAGAGAAATCATCGGGGGCAACTGCCACTAGTTCCAAAAAGAAAGGGAAAGAAGCAATGAAGGAAAAGATAACTACTTTAACATTATTAGATGAAGAGGATGAAGAAGGAGAAGATACTATTGGATTTGAAGAGAAAAAGATTTTAATGAAGAAGAACAAATTGATGATGAGGACTTGGAATTTGATGATGAAGAGATGATAATTAAAATATATTTGCCGCTAGATTTTTGTGTGATGCTTTGATTGACTTATTTTATTTCAAATATTATGAATTTTCGTATGTGCATGTTTAATTTTGGCTTAAATGGCTTAGTTCATATGTCATACTCATATAAATTGTTATATTATATGCCTTTTAAACTTATTTTATTGGGTAAATATGTTGTATATGGGTTAGATTTAGTGTTGAATAAATAATGGTGTTATATTATACATTAATTTCGAGGCGCGCCTCAGGCACAGATATGCCTCGGTGCGCCTTGCGCCCTTAATAACTATGCCTCTAACATCTCGGGGTACCAATTTCGGGCACTACCCCTAAGCAACTTATTTTTCAGCTCATAATCACTTGTACTGCTCCAAATAATTTATTCCTTCCAAACTCCATGAAAATAAATTCACACACTTTGATAGCATTTACTTCTTCACTAAATATATGAACTTAAAGCTCAAATAGGATATCAAAGTGGCTATCTTCGTAGGTTGCCAAAGAAAGAAGGCTTTTAGGCTCAAAAGGGCTAACTACGGTTATATAATTATTTGGTAGGAAATTATTTGGCAAAGTGACTCATAAATTCAAGGATGGCCTAAAATCATCTCCCATCATCTAACATAACATACGGTCTCAAGTAAGACAAGAGGCAAGTTCTAGAATACACACACAAGAACGATACACACCATAAAGAAGTATCATGTGATTATGTAACATGATCAACAAGGCTCAAAATCTCACATGGGTTTTTAACAAATAACAGAGCACTTTTCATGGTAAGAAATATCCCACAAGTACACATAGAACTTCATATCACAATATAACTCAAGTACATTTCCTTTATCAATTTCAAGAGCATATGGATTTCAGGCACAATTTAAACAAAATAACCTCATGTGGATTACAACCATAAACTCAATCCTTCTACTCCATGAATTAAAAGCACACATAAAAATTAGAATAATGAAACGAGGGCACCTGATTTTTCTCCTTCAAAACATTCACGAGCTCCTCGAGTTGTTCAACTCAGTCAGGTCAAGCCTCAATTTACGTGTTCTATCATCAAAGCTCAACATACCTCATCATCAAAAGATTCATAAATAATAATATAGGAGAACTATAAGAAAGACTCAATTGATTATCAAATTGACTCCACACACTAGACACACCACTGAACACTATGAAAATTGCAAAAAATCGACACATCAAAACCGATTAAAGTTTCAACATACTGTAAAAATCAACTCCCCTACCAAACATTACAAAGAAAAGATTATATCTTAGTGCTTCAATGAGGTAAGAACATCACACCCCCAAACTTAGTAAAAACGTAAGTTGAAACTAAGTTTTCAACGAGATGTAATTGTCGATTAGTAAGCACCTTAAATATAAAAATTTCTTACTCACACGAAATAAATAAAGCATTAAAACAGAAAGACAAACCCTCAACAGACACTCATGTTTAACGTCGAAGAGTCACGATGGTACTTAACCTTTTAAACTATTGGATTACAGGACAGTCTTCTCGCTTCCTCACCTTCAAGTATTTTCTTTCCCTCTTCTTGTCTACACTCAGCACATCACCTTTCTTGGTCACAAAAATATGATCCTCAGAATTTCCTTCCTCTATGGCTGTCAAGACTCTTCCTTGCTAATCTTCCACTCAAATTCAGAATCATCTGTCCTATTAAAATCAAGATTAAACAAGTTAGAAACCACATCCATGATCTTGCATGATTGAGTCTCCATGGACATCTTCATTACTTGATCAAGAGAGAAAACCACATCTTCATTGTCCATCTACAGTCTAAGCTTTTCGTCTCTCAACCTCTTTACTCTTTCCCATTTATTTTTTGCTATAAGCTCAGTATTCTATCCTTGGGATTGCACGGGAGTAGCATTAACATCATATAAAGCATTTAGCGTGGAAAATAGTGCCGAATGAGACGGTTCGACCTCAGTTCAACCATGAGTTCTGATCGAACCAGGTGTGTAGTGGTCAAACCAGGCTTAAGAAATTGCGTTCTTGACCAGATAGGTCGATTTGACCATAGTTTGACCAACGGGGTTGGTCGAACCATGGTGATCATGGTCAAACCGTGATTCAGACAAAACAGAGCGCTCCTCATATAGTGGTTCAACCATGGTTCGACCAATAAGGCTGGTCAAACCATGCTTGACGTGGTCGAATCGCACTTCAGATAAAACAGGGGGACGCGAATAGGCTGGTTCGACTAACTGGGTTGGTCCAACCTTGCTGAACGTGATCGAATCGGACGTCTGGATGCTCCGAAAGTTGCTCAGATGCTTGGTTCGACCTCCAGGATGTGGTTCGACCTGCTAGCTTGGTCAAACCCTGGTCGAATTGAGCTCCTAGAGCTTCAAAATTCATTTCTGACATCATTGGTTCATCATACTGCGTTCCAGACCTTAACGTGATGACATGGCACTACTTCGGATTCATTATGCCTTGAGACGAGAACTTTTCTCTCTCCAATATTTGTGTCAATTGATTCACGTTCCCGATCATTTGCCCCATCATCAAAGTAAGGTCCTTCAACTGCTTAGATAAATCTGCACGCTTAACATTCTTAGTAACCTCAAGACGATCAACTTCTGCATCATTCTTAACCATGTATCAATTGAAGGTATCTTGAACACTCTTCACTTCTTACTGCAGGATACTGGGCCCCCTTTGTGTAAACTATGTAATCTGCTTCTGCTGGGATTCTAGTAGCTTGTTGATGTCAGCTAAATTAGAGACGATCTCATCATCTCTATTCGGCTTCTCCACTTGATGTTCAACCTGTGCTACCTTGGCAAGTACATATGATCCTCTATCTCTCTATACAGTCCAGTCACGTGAATTCATAGAGATGTCTTCAAATAACTTTTCTACTTCAAGTGTTATCTTAGATTGCAACGCTCCTCCTGATGATGCATCAATAAGAATACGCGACTCACAATCCAATTCATAGTATAAGATGCTTATGTACTCAGCCTTATGTATCCCATGTTGTGGACAACTCCTGAGCATGTATTTAAACCTATCCCACGCCTCATGGAATTTCTCACCCTGATTCATAACAAATTGGGTGATCTTTCGCTTCATTCTTAAGATCCTTGAGAGTGGCATGTATCTCTCTAAGAACTTCTGCTGTAGTAGGTCCCATGTAGTGCAGTCGGCTGCATCAAGAGTCTCATACCAAGCTTCTGCCTTATCAATAAAAGAAAATTTGAATAAGGCAATCCGTCTAGAATTATCATGAGCTCCAGCACCTTTTTGAGTGTTTGCATAATCAAGAAATTTTTTGAGATGCTGATATAGATCTTCAAAACAATAACCAGAAAAGGAATTCTTCTCCACCAAGTTAATAAGAGCGGATTTATCTCAAAATCATTATCTTCCCCCTTGTTCCTATCAACCCCATATTTCCAATCCCATAGTTTGTGAAAATTTCATGGATTGCAACATTATCCAAATTCTGCCTTGCTCTGGCTATGTTTAGCGCAATGTGTTATTCCTTCTTTTCATTCCTTTCCTTTTCCTATTGCACAGGTACCTCAGAAAAATTCAAGGTTAGATAGAATTAAATAATCACAAATAAAGGTCTTAATCAAACTAGAAATAATAAACTAATAATAACAGCCGTCCATGGAAACGGCGCCAAGAACTTGATGTGTATTTTCTTTGTACGCAAAATTAATGCCCAAGTATTAAGGATATCAGTTACAGCTTAAGCAAGTGATAAAGTGAATTATCGAACCCAAAGGACGACGTACTATCAAATTAATTATTAACTAAATTAATTAAGACGAAAGATAATTCAGTTTGAGGTTTGATTATCAACTACTAAAAAATTAATTAAAATAACAAATAAAATAAATAACACTACAAGAATAAGAAAGTTGATCTAGTAGGAGAATAGGTAGCTCTAGGATAATCCAGTTTCACTCATTAATTTTCCTTCCGTGTATTGATTGATATCCGCTCTACCTTGTGGAATATGGACGAATCACTAAACCATGCATATCTACTATATAGACACAAGTAAACATACGTGTAACACGTGTGAATAACTCAGAGCTAGAGATATAAATCTATCCCTTTTCCAGGTACTATCAGTATCAATTATTTCCTTGGCCAATTGGTACTCTAACGCGATATGATCTCCCTTTATAGGTACTTTGAAGTTATACTCTTTATCCTACTAATTAACCCGAATAATATTCAATTAATAAGTATTCATATATGATAGTTCTAATG
Source organism: Pogostemon cablin (assembly GCA_023678885.1). Taxonomy (NCBI): domain Eukaryota; kingdom Viridiplantae; phylum Streptophyta; class Magnoliopsida; order Lamiales; family Lamiaceae; genus Pogostemon; species Pogostemon cablin. The sequence continues at coordinate 12,809,223 of CM042986.1, forward strand.
AAGCTTCGGAGTCCCCTCAATTAGAATCATAACATGGAATCCTTTTCAGTGGTGAACGCACTCAATCTACAACCAATATATATATTCTGACTCTATATACCAATTGAAGATGTACAAAACGACCGTGAATATGGATTAAGAAAGCAAAATCATATATAAAATATATCCACAAGTAGTGTTGTACGGAGTTTACACACGAAAGTTAAATTAATTCGTAAAAACCTTCACAACCCTAGTTCTACCAAAAAGGCTCTAGCCCATGATGTTACGAAGAACAATCATGGGTGTTGGATAGATATTACCCGAATGTTTGGAAAATTACAAGATAAATTAGGAAATGAAATAAACCCTAGATTTGGGGGTCGTAGAGTCCTCCATCTTGAATCCTTCTCTTGGTTCTCCTCTTGATTCCATGAACGAATCTTCAAAGTGATGGACGGATGGAGGAAAGGATGTGGATGATGGTTGAGGGGTGATCCCCCCTTGTGGGGTGTAGTATGATTTGTGGCTCTCTCTCCAATCCAATCTTTTATCTCCTATATGAATAATGATGTAATCTATATCCCCTTTTATACTTGTAAGCTCTCCTTATGAACCTATGATGGGATTTTCTTGGAAAAAACGCAAAAATACGCACTTGGGGTGTAAAAATACGGATCCGGCGCTGTTCAGGCATGTGGTTTGACCTAGGATTCGACCTAGGGCCTGGTCAAACCATGGTCCAATCAAAATTGGTGATTTTTTGCATCCAGGCATTTGATTCAACCACAATGGGTTGGTCAAAGCAATCATGGTTTGGTCTAATAAGAATGTCATGGTCGAATCGTCTTGCGTGGTCCCACCGTTTTATATATAACTTCCACATACAAGTTTCGATTTTAGTGATTCATATGCTCACACGATCCTCTCTTCCATGGCTTTCTATTCGTATAAAGAACTCACAAAAACTCTAAGACATAGGTGTAAAAATTCATGGAAAGTGATACAGCGTTCTATTTAACACAGCTCGCGCGACGTCACTATTTTGATCATAATTTTCTCGTTTGGATTCGAATTGAAGTTTTCTTTACACCAAAACAATCTTTTTTTCAGTGACTTTCCAATCGTTTATCATACTACCAGTTTTGATCTCCATACAAATACAAAAAAATTACACAAGTTGGACGTGCGTTTTTCAGCATTCATTGCACAAGTTGCACATTTTCTCCAAGTTTTCACTTTTGATCATTTTTCCACCTAAAACATAATAAAATACCTCAAGTGCACATTTTTCTCACATATATTGAATATAAGACACTTGTGCTAATATATAACACCAATTTCCATCAAAAAGGTGTTAGATTGGACACTAAAATACGCTTATTTTCACTCTCATCACTATACAAATAAACAAAAAAATCTTCAGATCAAAAAGTTAAACCAATTAGAGAACACATACAGTAAATTGGATATTGATGCGCGTTTTCTTTGCACGAAAAATTAATCCGCAAGTATTAAGGATATCAATTGCAGCTTAAGCAAGCGACCAAGTTAAATATCAAACCCAAAGGACGGCGTATTATCAATTTAATTATTTACAAATTAATTACGATGAATGGCAATAAAATTTGATATTTTAATTATCAACTACTAAACAATTAATTTAAATAACAAATAAAATAAATAAGAAACTAGGAAAATAAGAAAATGAATCAAGTATGAGAATAGGTAGCTCTAGGATAATCCAGTTTCACTCATTAATCTCCCTTTTGTGTATTAATGTCCGACTCTACCTTGTGAAATATGGACGCATCACTAAACTATAAAAATCTACTCTATAGACACAAGTAAATATGCGTATGCGTGTAACACGTGTGAATAATCTTGGAGCAAGAGATATAATTTCACCCCCTTTCTAGGTACTAACAATATCAATTATTTCTCTGGTCAATTGATACTCTAACCCGATATGATCTCCCTTTATGGGTACTATAAAATTATCCTATTTTTCCTACTTACTAACCCGAATTCAATTCAATTAATAAGTATTCAAATAAGATAGTTCTAACGAAGCATCGGAGTCCCCTCACTTAGAATCATAACATGGAATCCTGCTCAGTAGTGAACGCACTCAATCAATAACTAAGATATGTATTCAGACTCTATATAACTGTCAATGATGCACAAAACAACTCTGAGTATGAATTAAAAATGTATAGTCTTATATAAAATAAATACACAAGTAGTGTTATACGGAGTATACACACGAAAGTTCAATTAATTCATAAAAACCTTCAAAAACCCTAGATCTGCCAAAAAGGTTTAGCCCATGATGTTGCGAAGAACAGTTATGGGTGTTGGATAGATCTTACCCATAGTTTGGAAAATCACAAGATAAATTAGGAAATGAATAAAACCTTAGATGTGGGCGTCGTCTCGTCCTTCTTCGTCTTGAATTCTCCTCTTGGTTCTCCTCTTGATTCAACAAATGGATCTTCACAGTGATGGATGGATAGAGGAAAGGATGTGGATGATGGTTGGGGGTGATCCCCCTTGTGGGGTATAGGATGACTGTTTTGCGGTCGTATATGAATGATGATGTGATCTGCATCCCCTTTTATACTTGTAAGCTCTCCTCATGGACCTTGAACGGGCTTTTACTTGGAAAACACGAAAATACATGCTACTGGAGGTACGGAATTACTAAAATTAGGATTTCGTGTCCCCGCTCGATCAGAATGGTCTTGGTCGAGCGGGATTGGCTTTGGTCAAGCAGAGATCGAGTGGCATACCTGTTCGCAGATCCAAAAATTTCACGCCGCTCGACCGTTGCTCGACTAAATGACTTGGTCGAGCGGTGGTTGAGCGGGCTTGCGCAGTCTCACCGTTTCACACGTAACATCCACATTCGAGCTCCGATTTGAGTGATTCTTACGCTTACGCGATCCTGTCTTCCTTGAATTTTTATCCATATAAAAAATCTTAGAAAATTCAACATTTGAAGGTGTAAAAAGTCATGCAAAGTGGCACAGTCATGATGAGTAGAAATAGATTGCGCGGCATCACCATTTTGATCATAACTTTCTCGTTTGGGTTTCGATTGAGGTGTTCCTTACGCCAAAATGATCCTCTCTTCTGTGGCTTTCCAATCATGTATACCACTTTTTGTTTTGAGCTCTACACGAACATAGAAAAATTACAAAATTTGGATGTGTATTTTTTAGCATTCGAGCACAAGTTGTACCTTTCTCCAACTTCGCACTTTTGATCCTTTTTTCCACCTAAAATATAATAAAAAACCTCAAATGCACCTTTTTCTCAAATATATCGAATATAAGACACTTGTGCTAATATATGACAATAATTCCTATAAAAATGTGTTAAATTGGACACTAAAACACACTTATTTTCACTCTCATCAAATCCCAAAACTTACCCGTTGCTCATCTCGAGGCAATAAAATAAAAATAAAGAGAGAGAGAGAGAGCAAGAAAATTAGAGGAGAAACAAGGACTATGACAAATAGCCCATTCAAAATAGAATTGTCCTCATCTTAGGTCATGCAATTCTCATTACATGTAATAATCAATTCATAGCATACAAGATAAGACAATCACCACCAATTCAAATGCTACATTGACATGTTCTCACGGGAAGTATATGTCACTCGCACTCAAGTGTAAAAGATGTACACTTATGGGTTAAGGTGTTTACGCTCAAATTCAATTCAAGTGTATGCATAACCATAAGTTTGCCAAATATCTCAAACTCTCCAACACTAAAAGTATGATTCGATAATAAGATCAAAAATGAAATTTCTATTGGATGTAATGTTGGCTCTTTGGTTAAGGTAGGGAATATATGGATAATTTGACTCAAATAGTGGAGAACTAAAGCTGATTGATCACTTGAACTTTCATCTTCTCTTTATTTTCAATGAAGACGATTTTTATTCCTTCTTCACCTTCAAGCACAATATTTTTCTTTGTTTTCTTATTTTTCTCTCATTTTTTTTCCTCTCGAGGTACCAGTTTCGGGCACTAGCTCGCGCATCCTCCATAGAGTACTAGATTTAAGCACTACCATAGGGTGTTTAGTTCAATGGAGTACTTGATTTAAGCACTACTCCATGATTCTCCTCAGATGCAATTTCACACTCAATCACTACTTCAACACCAATTTCATTCACTCCCAAACTGTTGTAAAATTCCATCAACATACTTTGAAAAATCATTAATTCTCGTCATGATAGAATCAAGGCTTAAAAAATTTCAAATGCTTAAAGTGGTTATTTCTCATAGGCTGCCAATGAATGAGGTTTTTAGGCTCAATGGGGCTAACTACGGATAAACATCATTTGGTAGGGAATTATTTGGCTAAGTGACTTATAAATTCAAAGATGGCCTAAAATTATCTCCCATCATCTAACACACATGTAGTTTCAAGTAAGACAAGATGCAAGTTCTAGAATACACACACAAGAAAGATACTCACCAGAAAAGAAATATCATGTGATTATGTACATGATCAACGAGGCTCAAAATCTCACATGAGTTTTTAACAAGTAACATAACACTTTTTATGATAAGCAATATCCCTCAAGTACACATGAATTAAAAGCACACATAAAAATTAGAATAAGGAAACAAGGGCACCTGATTTTTCTTCTACATATGCACGAGCTCCTCGAGTTGTTCAACTTGATCAGGTCGAAGTCTCAGTTTACCTATTTCTATCATCAAATCTCAAGCACACCTCATCATCACAGATTCATCAATAATAAAATAAGAGAATTATAAGAAAGAATCAATTGACTCCACACACTAGACACACCAACACAACATACTAAACATTAGGTAAATTGCAAAAAATTGACATATTAACACCAGTTAAAATATTAATATGTCGCAAAAAATAGCTCCCTAACAAACAAACAACCAACGAAAGGAAAGATTATATCCTTAGTGCTCATAAGATGAGGTAAGTACATCACCCCCCCAAACTTAGTTAAACGTAAGTCGAAACTAAGTTTGAAAAGAGATGTAATTGTTGAAGTGTGAGCACCTCTAGTATAATAAATCCTCACTCACACAAAAGAAATAATAAAGCAATAAAATGGAAGGGACAGACCCCAACAGGTGCTTATGTTTAACGTCGGAGAGTAACGACGGAATACCACTTTTTGAACTACTGGATCAAAGGACGGTCTTCTCGCATCCTTACCTTTAAGTAATTTCTTTCTCTCTTCTTTTCAACACTCAGCACTTCACATTTCTTGGTTATAAAAATATGATCCTTGGAATTTTCTTCCTCCCATGACTGTCTAGACTCTTCCTTGTCAATCTTCCATTCAAATTCAGCATCATCTTTCCTAGTAAAATCAAGATTAAACAAGTTAGAAACCACATCTATACTCTTTCATGATTGAGTCTCCAAGGGCATCTTCATTGCTTTACCAAGAGAGAAAATAATATATTCATTATCCATCTGTAGTCTAAACTCTGTATTCTACTCCTATAAAGGATTGGAGTGCTCTGAACATCAGGTATATCGTTCTGTACTCAAACAGAAGTAAAAAAATGTTGCTTGACCTCCGCTCAACCTAATTGATCTAGTCGAGTGGGGTGAAAATGGTCGAGTGGGGTACCTGTAATCTGGTTCTAGATGTTCATATCTACAGACGTCCGCTCGACCACTTTGGTAGAGCAGATGCTTCTTGGTCGAGCAGAGACCCTGTAATCTAATTTTGATTGTTCTGCTCCACAGGTGGCCGTCGGCCGTCGCTCGACCACTGGACTTGGTCGAGCTATGGTCGAGTAGAAGTTCTCTATCACTATTTTCACCCACCGGCAATATTAGACCTTCATACTGATTTCTAAACCTTAACGTGATGACTTTGCACTCTTTTGGATTTGTTATACCTTGAGACAAAAACATTCTTTTCTCCAACATTTGTGTTGATTGATTCATGTTCCCGGCCATCTGCCCCATAATAAAAGTAAGGTCCTTCAGCTACTTAGACATATATGCATGGGTAGAATTCATAGTAGCCTCAAGTCTATCCACTCTTGCATCATTCTTAGCCATGTATCGATTGAAAGTGTCTTCGACACTCTTCTCTTTGTGCTGCTGCATACTAGGCCCCCTTTGTGTAAACTCTATAATCTGCCTCTGCTGGAATTCTAGTAGCTTGTTGAAGTTAGCCAGACTAGAGACGATCTCATCACCCTTATTCGGATTCACCACTTGATGTTCAACATGTGCTACCTTACCCAATACATAAGTTCCTCTTACTCTTTCCGTAGGCTAGTCACGTGAATTCATAAAGATGTCTTCAAACAACTTTTCTGCTTCAAGTGCTGTCTTAGATGACAGCGCTGCTCCTGATGATGCATCAATAAGAATACGCGACTCACAATCCAATCTATAGTAGAAGATGCTTATGTATTGACCCTTAGACATCCCATGTTGTGGGCACCTTCTGAGCATATCTTTGAACCTATCTCACGCCTCATAGAACTTCTCACCTTGGTTCTGAGCAAATTGATTGATGTCTTGCTTCATTCCTAAGATCCTTAAGGGTGGCATGTATCTCTCCAAAAACTTTTGCTGCAGTTGGTCCCATGTAGTACAGTTTGCTGCATCAAAAGTCTCTTACCAATCTTCTGCACTACCAATCAAAGAGAACTTGAATAGATTGATCTATCTAGCATTGTCATTAGCTCCAACATCCTTTTGAGTGTTTGCATAACCAAGGAATCTTTTGAGATGCTGATATGGATCTTCAAACGGGCCTCCAGAAAAGGGATTCTTCTCTACCATGCTAATAAGACCAGGATGTATCTCAAAATCATCATCTTCCCCCCTTGCTCCTATCAACCCCATGTTGCCATCCCATAGTTCTTGAAAATTTTACGTATGGCAACATTATTCGGATTCTGCCTTACTCGATCATGTTAAGCACTAGGTGTTATTTCTTCCTTTCTTTCTTTTCCTTTTCCCAGTGCATAAGTATCTCAGAAAAATTTAAGGTTAGATAGAATTAAATAATCACAAATAAAAGTCTTAATCAAACTAGAAATAATAAACTAATAATAACAGCCTTCCCCGATAATGGCGCCAAAAACTTAATGCGCATTTTCTTTGCACGCAAAATTTATCCCCAAGTATTAAGGATATCAGTTACAGTTAAAGCAAACGACCAAGTTAAATAGCGAACCCAAAGGATGGTGTATTATCAATTTAATTATTTATTAATTAATTAAGAAGAATGACAATAAAAGTTGAGATTTTAATTATCAACTACTAAATAATTAATTTAAATAATAAATAAAATAAATAAAAAACAGAAAAATAGGAAAGTGAATCAAGTAGGAGAATCTGTAGCTCTAGGATAATTCAGTTTCACTCATTAATCTCCCTTTCGTGTATCAATGTCCGACTCTGCCTTATAGAATATGGACGAATCACTAAACCATGCAAATCTACTCTATAGACACAAGTAAATATGCATGTAACACGTGTGAATAACCTTGGAGCAAGAGATATAATTTCACCCCCTTTCTAGGTACTGTCAGTATCAATTATTTCCCTGGTCAATTGGTACTCTAACCCGATATGATCTCCCTTTATAGGTACTATAAAATTATCCTCTTTATTCTGCTTACTAACCCGAATTCAATTCAATTAATAAGTATTTATATAAGATAGTTCTAATGAAGCTTCAGAGTCTCCTCACTTTGAATCATAACATGGAATCCTGCTCAGCAGTGAACGCACTCAATCAATAACCAAGATATGTATTCAGACTCTACATAATAGTTAATGATGCACAAAACAACTCTGAGTATGAAAACGTATTGTCTTATATAAAATAAATCCACAAGTAGTGTTGTACGGAGTATACACACGAAAGTTCAATTAATTCATAAAACCTTCAAAAATCCTAGATCTATGAAAAATGCTCTAGCCCAATGATGTTGCAAAGAACAATCATGAGTGTTGGATAGATCTTACCCATATTCTGGAAAATCACAAGATAAATTAGGAAACGAATAAAACTCTATATGTGGGCGTCGTCGCGTCCTTCTACATCTTGAATTCTCCTCTTGGTTCTCCTCTTGATTCAACAAAAGAATCTTCACAGTGATGGATGGATAGATGAAAGGATGTGGATGATGGTTGGAGGGTGATCCCCCTTGCGAGGTGTAGGGTGATTGTGTTGCGGTCATATATGAATAAAGATGTGATCTGCATTCTCGTTTATACTTGTATGCTCTCCTTATGGACCTTGGATGGGTTTTTTCATGGAAAACATGAAAATACACGGTACTGGAGGTACAGAATTACAAAAAATAGGATTCAGTGTCCCCGCTCGACCAGAACGGTCTTGGTCCAGCGGGATTGGCTTTGGCCGAGCAGAGATCAAGCGACATACCTGTTCGCGGATTCAAAAATTTCATGCCGCTCAATCGTTTCTCGACCAAATGGCTTGGTTGAGCGGTGGTCGAGCGGGCTCGCGCAGTTTCACCATTTCATATGTAACTTCCACATTCGAGCTCCGATTTGAGTGATTTTTACGCTCACGCGATCCTTTCTTCCTTGACTTTTTATCCATATAAAGAACTCTAAAAAAATCTAACATATGAAGGTTTAAAAATTCATGCAAAGTGGCACATTCGTGCTGAGTAGAAATAGCTTGTGCGATGTCATCATTTTGATTATAACTTTCTTGTTTGGGTTTCGATTGAGGTGTTCCTTACGCCAAAAAAATACGAACCCATCATAATATTAAAATGAACACATATATACTAATTAATTTTGAAATCTCAGGGGGGGCCACTGCCCTCCCTGGTCTTATTGTGGCTCCATGATTGACTGTTGAACGGTACATTATTGTCATGCAAAGGGTATATTTTTGTCATGTAAACTGTATGGATATGCAAAGGATATATTTTTGATAAGTAAAGGGTACATTCTTGATGAGCAAAGAGTACATTTTTGTCATGCAAATGGTACGGAGTTTTGAATGTTTCAAGTTTATTATAAAATATATTATGACATGTCGCAAAGGGTATATTGCGAATGAATAAAGGGTATATTATTAATGAGTAAAAAGTACATTGTTTGTCATAATCTCAAGTTATGGCATAATATGGTTTCACCAAGCCTCTAAGAAATCAAAATTAAAAACAACCAAAAAAAGGTATCCAAATTTGCAGCACACCTTGAACAAATTAACTAAACAATTCAGCGAAATAACCAAATTTCACAATCAACAAACCCTGAAAAAATTATACACACAAAGCTTACCGACACAATTTCTACACTCATGGCTCAATAATTAAAATTGAATATGTATCAATATTCACAATTTTATCTAATACAATTCATTAATTAGGAATCCCCAACCAGAAAGCTCTCACACTCATGCATTCATCAATATACATGCACGCTTATGGAAGAAGAGTAATATAATTACATCACTATAACAATAGCGAAACTTGCTTGGATTTTTGCAGGAGAGAAACTAAGGCAAGGATTAGAAAAAAATCCTAATCAAGATTTAGGGACTATGAACACACACCTGGAATTGATCATATATACTCAAGGTAGAATCGCCCGCACTCCAGATTGATCGCCACACATAATTAGATACGTGTGTTCGGACACACAAGAGCCTCACTCTACTAGTAATTTGCCCCTTGCACGTTTTGTTATATATAAAAAAACTAGTATTGTGCCCGTGAGATGCATGGGATAATTAAATTATTTAATATTTTAATATTAAATTTGTGTCATAATTTTATTTTATGAAAATTTATATTTAAAATTTAATTTATTTATTAATTTTTCTAAATTATATTATATGTAACATTTTATTTTATAAGCTTTATAATGTACCATACTTTTTAATTATCTTCAATTGTCAATAGTTTTATGTGGCTCGACCATAATAAAGTTAGTAAACTCTCAATTCATCACTGAAAAACTCCATCTAAATCATGATAATTTAGTACTTTAAATGGAATTGATATTAAGAAATAAAATTAATAACATGATTAAAAAATTTAAATTAAAATCAAAATTATATTACTTTTGTTTGGGATAAAACACATAATTTACAAAGTGTTTTCGGTACTGATTTGCGCAAGCTTCGATGAGAAATCAAAGTCATAAAATCAGTCTATTAATGAAAAAATACGTGGCGATAATAGTGTTATGAAAATATAATTAGGAAGTTGGTTATTAGTAAAAGGACTGTCGTGATTTAAAATTTGAAATTTCTAATTGTGTTTCTTATTGATGACAAAAAAAATTCATTGACTTGTAAAAGTAAAATAATTACAAATTGCAAAATATGAGAGATTAAAAAATTATAAACTCATAAGAATAAAGAAGTGCATTAGTCACTATTAACCAAAAAAATTAAAATACAGAATTATATAATATAAAGATAATTCTAGAACCAACAAATTGAGTTATAAGGCTTATTCAGGTTTGACATTGATTTGTTCTTCTACTTGTAATTTATTCTCCGTTCTCTTTTATTTAAACAATGTCTATTAGTATTTTTGTTGTCGTGTTTTGCTTTCATATGAAAATCATTATCTATAACTACAACACACACACACACATACACACACACACACACACACACATATATATATATATATATATATATATATATATATATATATATATATATATATATATATATATATATATATATATATAGCACATAAAGTCAATCCTCTTTTTTCCACTCAAAGTTTTGGGTCAAAATCTCTCTTCAATTTCTCATTTCTTTTCAATTTCTCTTCAATTTCTCCTCAATTTCTCACAATTAATTTTAGTATGCATTCCAAAAATACATTTAGTTAAATCTTCCTTTTATAAATTCATTAGGAAATCAATTAATTGCATTTATGTATCCATAGAATAATCATCACTCACAATTTTTACATCGATTTCATTTCTACTCGCATTTAGAAAACCTAACGGCATGATTGGTATGATTGAATGAAATTATGTCGGAATGGAATGAACTAATGAATGGAATAGAGATAGGAAAGGAATAATTAAAAAAAATTATTACCGTATGGATTAGGAATAGATTATGCAATAGAAATTAATTTGATTTAAATCTTATATTTATTATTTTATTTAAATTTTAAATTGATTAAAGTTTCAATAAATTTCATATGTTTTAATAACTACACTAAAAAAATATGAAATTAAAGATACAATAAATATTTATATTATTTAAATTTTAAATAAAAAATTATATGTAATCTAAAAATTATTATTTATATGTATATTTAATATTACATATATAATTTAAAATAATATTAATTTTTATATATTTAATATTTTTATAGTAAATATTTAATTAAATAAATAAATTTTTATTTTATTAAGGGTTTATTACTATAAGGTACACACTTTAGAGCTTAAATACTCCTAACTACACATAAAAAGAAAAAAATACTATCCACTACACAAGTAAAGAGTCCAAATTACCCTTAATTAAAACAAATATTTCCCTCTTCACCGTAATCTTTGTTTCTCTCTCCTTGAATATTTCTCTCCAAATATTCTCTATAAACTCCCAGCCTCACTTCCGCTCTGTGCGAATTTCCAACACGGCGGCAGCAGCGGCGGCGGCAGCGTGGGTCGGAATTGCCGCCGATGGACAAGGTGGAACTCAATTTGCAAGCATCCCTCCCACTTTTACTCCGAATACAGGTGCACCAATTGATGATTGATTCCAATTAATATGTTTTAGGGATTATTAGAAATGGAGATGAATTGCAATTTGGGGGTGAAGATGATGTTGTTGCACATATTATTTTTGGGGTTTTCTTGATTTGAGTAATTTTAAGCTTTCAATATTGGGAAATTTCAAGCAACTTTTTTTTTTGTGTTCTATGATTTAGGGATTTTGTCTAGGGAATTGAATTTCAAAATAATTTATGCATGCTATTATGTGATGAGTGTCTTACTTCCTATCATATTAATTGCAGATTTTGACAAATGTTTCTGGTTGTACTGGTCTTCTACACGGCATGAGTGTCTTCTTTCGAGTTTGGTTGTTTGATGATAACTTAGTTGGAAGTATTGGCTTCGATCAATCAACATGTGTAGTGTAAGTCTCCAGCTCTATAACGAAGTGGCACGGCTTGCACGGCGCATTATTCTAGAACCTTCTCTGACGCCAATCCTTATAAAGAAGGCAACTCTTTGGGGTGTTAAACTAGGAAAGACTTCCCTAGAAAATCCCACAAAAAAAGAGACTTGAGAAAAGGCAGAGATGCAGTTGAATGCATACGATTCTGCATTGGGGACTGAAGCAACATCTTGAACCACATAAGCCATCGTTGTGTCATGAACAACGATAAGTCGTCTGAATTTTCCGACCATGTATCACAAGTAGGCTCTCATGGGGTGATGTAGGTTAAGGGTTGAGTCCCACGTTGGATGTTGGATGGAGATATGAAGGGAATTTGTTGGCGGAGTCGGGGTTGGGAGGAAGAGAGGTGTAAGGTAGAGTTGGGATGTCGTGAAAGAGGATGTTAGCCATGTCTTGAGGATTGAAGGTTTCAGCCCGAGCTCGAGCTTGTCGGTTGTGGAGGGCGGAGTCGATGTAGTGAATAGGGATGCCATGGGAGGAGATGAGGATGGAGAATTGGAACATCTTGTTGGAACTCTCATCACTGCTACTTCTTCTTGTGATCCTCCCATCTTATGAATTTCTATTTGATGATAATAAAAGCTAAAAAGCTCAAATTAAGTGAAATACTGAGATTATATATTCAATTCTATGAATCATGTCACTATTTTAAATTTGGAGAACTTATTTGTACAAGAGCTTATGTAGAGATGACACGCATGAATCGCCCTTTATAATTTTTTTTCTTTTTTTGCTATATTTTGTTGAGTCGAATGAAATATTTAATATGAATTAAATTCCAATTTACATGAAATTTAATATCTAAAGAAGATGGAATAAGTAAGTCCAGCAGGAGAGATGAATTTCTTGGAGGGAAAGTCATAAATTTCTAGAGTTAAAATATGCAAACAAAATGTGAAAAACAAAAATAAAAAATTGTAAAGTAAAATGTGCAAAATTAAAATTTGCAAAATAAATTGTGCAAAAAAAAGTGCAAAACAAAATTGTGCAAAAAAAAGTGCAAAACCATACCCCTCACCCACCACCCACTGTCGGACCACGCCGCCGGCCAGTCGCCGGACCTCCACCGAAACTTAAAATGTTCAAACAAAATGTGCAAAAATAAAATTGTGCAAAGTAAATTGTGCAAAACAAAATTGTGCAAACAAAGTTGTGCAAAATAAATTTGTGCAAATAAATTGTGCAAACACATAGGGGATTTATGGTATCACAATCATAATTGTGTAGTTATGAGTATTAGTGCTTTGAGTCATGTAGTTTATAACAATTATGCATTATTTTATGTATCCAATAGTAAGTGACCTTTTATTAATTTATATTTTTTATAATGAGAATTACTTTTTTTATCTAGATTTTAAATAATTTAATATTTTTAACAAATAATTTAACATATTAAAATTAAAAAATTTTAATATAAAAATTATTTGTTAAGAAAAAAAATTAATTACTTTTTTAATTTTTATAATAAGTATATAAAATGAGATGGGATATAAAACAAAATCATAGTAATTATTAATATCCCTCATGTTATATAGATAAAAATAAATAAAAAAATATAAATATTTGATTCCTTACCCGGATGGAATGGCTAAACCTATGGAGGTGGCATGAATGGTGATTCTCATGTCTGAAGGAATGCACGTTCCTTATGGAATAGTCATTCCTATTAAAATACCAAACTTAGGAATGAAATTAATATTGGGAATGATGATTCCTTTCCCAAACCATTCCTTCATATCAATCATGCCATAAAAGAGAAGCAATGTGATTTTATCGCCATATGATTTTATTCGGATGGTTAGTGAAAAAATATAATTTTTTTATTTATCTTTGATTTTGATTTCATTTTTGTATGGTTACTTTTTTTTATCAATTAACATGTTGAAATTTATTTCAATTTGAGTTAATTTTTGAAAAAAATTGGGTTGTATTTGAAAATAAGGTTAAGTAATTAAGACATTATTTGAAATTATTTATAACATATTATTACGTAATGAAATATAAATATTAATAAAAAATTTTAAATTGTTGATTTTTTATAATTACATTAATTTAATATACATGAAAAATGAATAAGCGTCGTATAACGTTGATTCAACTAAAAACTATTTAATTTATTACACATAAAGAAGTAAACTAAATATACATACCATCACAATATAAAACCTCATACATATGTATTTCCTTCGTCCTATTCTAATAGTTATATTTGCCTTTTGCACGAGAATTAAAAATATAGTATTTTAATATGTATTGAGGTGAGATAAATAATATTTTAATGTATAGTGAATGGTTGTATTAATGTGGCAGATGAGTCCTATTGAGATATTTTAATTATTTAATTGTGTGAGTCTCATACACAAAAAAATAAAATAAAAATAAATGTAACCATTGGAATGAAACACTAATTTAAAAAAAAATTAATTATTAGGATGGGATGGAGGGAATACGTAATTATATGTATTTATGTGTCCATGACACAAACACACACACACAAAGACATATATAAATTTACTATTAAAAATATCTATATTTATATAATTTTATTTTTTAAAATCTATCCCCGTGCAACGCACGGGTTAAAATGCTTGTATATAAAAAATGTAGAGAAAATCAAATGAAGCATATAAAATAATTCTTTAAAAAAGCGTATAATAGAATTATATCACCATATAAATGTTCAGAAACAAAATAAAAACATAAATAAATATAATGATTATCTATAAAGAGAGAGGAGATGAGAAATGAAACATGAGAGAGTGATTTTACTTTTTACTTGATTACAATATATATACACACAAAATTTAAAAGCTATTAAATTACAATAAATTAATCAATATTAAATTTAAAGGACAATTAAAGAATACTTCTTTATTATTTATGGAATCTTAAAAAAAATTGCTTTAATATGAAAAAAAAATTATCTACGCCTACCATATGTATCTACTATATAAAAAAATATAAATGTTGAGATTATCAGATGATTCTTTTAAAAAGGTGTATAGTATAATTAGTCTATCACTACATAAATATTCAAAAATAAAATAAAGAAAATTGTAATGGTAATTTATAAAAAGGGAGAGAGATGATGAAAAATAAAACATGAAATTGAGATTTTACCTCATATTTGATTCCAATATACTCACTCTGTCTCATAAAATGCTTCACATTCACTGTCCCCATTGTTTAAGAAAAGTTGCACTTTTTGACAACTTTATTGACTTTAAATGGTATTGTAGTATTTTTAGTTAATAAAAAAATAAAATCTTAATATATATAATTCGGAAATAGTTTTCTTATATAAGTTTTTCAAAAATACATGTGTTACTTTCTAATGAAATGTACATTTTAAACACACATATGTTAACTTTTTAGTGATCGAACATAATTTAATACTTTAAAATATTAATTAAGGCATGTATAAGAAAACTTCGATTAATCTAATCTTAATTTTAAATGTATTTTAAATTTCAATAGTACATAATTAAATTTTTATTTAATATAATTTATCGAGTACAAATTTTTAAGAAATTCAATTGAGTTAATAATTAGAAATTTGTGACCCATATTATTTAATCAAACATCATTCTTAATTAATTATTATTTTTATATTTTAAAAATAAATATGTACTTTGTAATTATTATTAGAAAAAAATTAAGAATATATATAATTATTAATATTCTTTAAAAATTGTAACAAATTTCATTATCAAAATATATAACTAATTAAATTGAAGAAAATATTAACATTTTTTCATCATTTCTTTTCGAGTATATAAACGTATTTTTAAAATATATTATCATTACATATATATTATAAGAGGCAGGTCAATTAGGCTTCCACAATCTTCACATTTTTAATCTTGCCTTACTAAGAAAGATTGGATGGAGACTTATTTTCAATCAAGATGCTTTAGTAAGCAGAATTCTCAAAGCTAAATATTTTTCGAAGAGAGATTTTCTCAAAGCAGATAATGGACATAGTCCTAGCTACATGTGGAGAAGTATCTGGTCGGCCAAGGATGTCATTAGAAGAGACATCAAGTGGAAGGTGGGAACGGATCAAATGTGAAGGGTTGGGGTTACCTGTGGCTTTGTGATGATTATAATTTTTATATTCCGTACCATTCCAAACCCTGTACTTGCAGACTTGAGAGTGTCTGATCTACTCATCCCAGGATGCCAACAGTGAGATGTTGAACTCTTAGAAAGTCTATTCCAGAGGATGTCCACAGAATTCTAAACACGACTTTACCTCTGGCAGAAACCTCTGATAAACTTATCTGGAACTATTCACGAGACGAGAAGTATTTAGTGAAAACAACTTATAAACTAGTCTCATCACTTACAATCGACTCATCATAGGAAATAGAAGGAAACTGGAAAAAATGTTGTGAAGTTTAAAAATACCCCTAGAGTGAAAATTTATTTTATGGCGGATATGCAAAGATTTGCTTCCCAACAAAGTTAATATATTCAAGAGAGGGGGGGTAGGAGATGATAATATGTGTGTTGTTTGTTCTTTGGATAATGAGAGTGTTTGGCATTTATTTGTGTCCTACCATTTTGTTGAGGATTGTTAGAGAGAGGCAGGAAATTCAAACCATATAAAGGGAGCTACCACCCAAGTCAACTCGTTATGTGAACTTATTTTACTTCTAATACATGAATTAAAAGAGGAGAAGAGAATGGTGTTTGCTAGTGACGGAGCTAAAATTGGGCTCAGAAGGGGCCAGAATAACACTAAAAATAAAATGCTCTTCCAGCTGGATTGTATACTAAAAGTCTAACTTTTCGTATGAACAATATTTAACAATGAATTTGAAATGAGAATCATATGATAAAATATTTTGCATATTATAATTTATTTATATGATTATTGCAAAAGTCCACTTACTTTATACTGTACATAATATGTTGTGCGACAACACGCGGAAGATCATATTATCGATTTCCTTATAAAGTATAAATAGATGTTCACAATCAAGATAGACGGGAACAATCTATCGGGATAGTTGTAATATGATTTGGTATTAGTTTGTCTTAACTATAAAATCACATTAGTATGCTTTGTGTGTATTGAACAGGACCACTTGAGATCGTTCGATTTATACTGACTATATAGGAGAAGTTGATCTCAGTTATTATGGATATTCGTACTCTTAACCCCTATACAATAACCTCGACACGTAAGCCAGTATATATCTCTTTGATTTATCAATTGGTGAGATTTATATATTAAATCAACAAACTCGGTGAGTTGGGAAATAGTAATGTCTCTATGGTGTGCTATTTATTGTAGAAGGAATTTGTGTCCTATTACATAGGTTGATGATGTCCCCTTGAGGAGATCATAAATATTATCATGTAAACCCTACAGGTGGATTTATTCCGGCATGATAACAAGGTTGAGTGGTACTACTCTCGGATGAGATATTAATTAATGGACTTGTTAGTAACTTAATTAATTAATGGGCATTGTATATCTTAAACATGAGAAGACTGTCAAGCTCATAATAAGATGGAGCCCATAACGTAATTATGAAATTGGAGCGGCAGTACAATAGTAATATTTTAGTGGACTATATTATTATTATTGGACTTAAGTATAAGTTTTGAGCTAAACTTGGATACTTAAGCCCAATGGATGCCTGACTCTAATTTCTCCTCATGGTTCCTGCTGTAGCCTATAAATAAGTCATCTCAACTTATCCGAAACCCTATTATTCACGCCTAAAACATGATTTGGATAGGGAGGAAAGCATATTGAGGATATCTTGAGGATCGTCGCCCACACGATGTCAAAATTGAACTTGGGAATACAACAGAAGATAAAGATGTTGTTTTCTGCAGCTGTTCTTCTTCAATATACCCTGGTGAAAGGTAATACGTTTCTTTATTCTTGCTTCCGCTGATTTAGAAATGTATGGAACCCTAACGGTTCACGTTAACCAAACAATCGAACGCCAACACTTCCTGTCTTGTGAAATCATTCATATAATTTAAGAAAATTTAACTTTTATTTTTAATTAAAATATAAGTAATATTTAAATTTATTATTGATGTTATTTTTTTGGGGTAAATATAATACAAATAAATGAGTAAAGTGTAAATAATTTTATTAGACAAAGAGTATCATGTTGTATATTATAAATAAAATAAATTTATTATTATTATATATAGAATAAAAGTTATTGGAAAAAAATGAATTAAATGATCAGAAAGAAAGAAAATTAAAAAAAGATATAAAATATAAAAGAGATGAATAGTATTAAAAAAAATAAAACGTGAAGCAATAACTAATCCTAGGGCTGTACTCGAACCTAAGACCTCACTTCTTGAAAAGGATTAAACCACTAAGCTAGCAAAGACATTCAGTAAACTTTGTATATATATATATATATATATATATATATATATATATATATATATATATATATATATATATATATATATATATATAGACAGATTCTCTTGTGAGACGCTATTTATATAAGACTCTTTGTGAGACGTGTTAAAGTATGTCAATTATATAGATAAAGTATGTTAAATAGTTTTTAAAGTATGTTTTGTAAAGTATGATAAATGATGAATTAAAGTATGATTTTAGAATATTATAATATGATTAATTATTGACATACCTTAATTACAAATAAACATATTTTATCTCTATGATAAGAATACTTTAATAACGGGTCAATCCGTCTCACAACCGTCTCACAAAAAATTCGTCTCATAAGAGAGTTCCTTATATATATAATAAAAATTACTAAATTTCCAAGGGGGAGGGCAAATGCCCCCTGGTCCTTAACTCCCTCCGTCACTTATGTTTGCCATGGTTCTTTGGCAAATTTGGAAAGAACGAAATCGTGTGATTTGGGATGAGAATTGTTGTACAGCTGCAAGGGTGTAACACCCCAATATTTCTTAATTCATATTTTTATAAAATCTTTCGAAACAATTTTATATATTTTAATGTATTTTTATTTAATTACACATTTATATAATTAAAAAATAAAAAGAAAGGGGAAAGGTGTTTGGATAACTCAAACCAAATTTAACTTGGTAACCAAGTTTATATTATTAAATATTAAATTTTGGATAGAGAGGAACCAACTTGGCCACAAGTTGCTTGTATATATAACTAACATATATAATTATACCACTCACACTCACATACATATATAACTAATATATACATACACACATAATCGCACACGCATACACATGTATATATATGTATTTCACACATTTCACCTTTCATAACCCAGTCATTTTGTTAAAATTTCTTGACATGTTATACACAGAAATTTTCATGTCGAAGCGTAGATTTCAAATATACAATTCTTTTATAAAATAGATGTCATTTGAGTTAGAAAAGCTCCGTCGAAGTTTTTAACCCTTTAATGGTATATTTTGTTTTGGTGTGATATATCCTTTTTATTATAGGCTATTTTTAAGCTCTCCTCACGAGGATCACGAAGGTATCATTAGTTTTAAGTTTTGACGTGAAACGAAAGTGTTATGAAGAAACCCACTTCAATTTTGAAATTACATCGTTTCAAACTTCTTTATTTTCATGTAAAATTGGTATACATGTGATCCTCATCTTGCGAGAATTCCAAAAGTGCTTTCGAATTTTCAAACGGAGTTGTATAACTCAAGTCGAGTCATTTTGTAATAAGTTTAAAATTTAGGGTAAGTTTAAATGAGAATTTAATATAATGCATGGACTTGATTGAAATTTATAAAAAGTATATTAAATAATAATAAATAAATCAAAACTGAATTTTGAAAGCAATATATGCTTTCGTTTTCATGGCATTCATTTTATATTATTATCTTAACGTTTTATTTTAAATATTATTATAATTTTACTTTTCATTTATAATTATAATTTTTATTTTTTTATTAAATAGTATTATTATAATTTTATCACTAATATTATTTTAAGTGAAAAATCTTTATTGGTATATATTTTCAAGAATTTCTGAGATCGAAAAACAAGCCTTTGTCCACTCCTAATTTCCAAAAAAGTTTAAGGTGGGGTAACTTTCACTCTTTATCGAGTGCTACATTTTTATGTCATGATTGCTATGTTAAAATGTGATATGTGTTACTAATATGTCATCCTATGTGTCATGTGTGCTT
Source organism: Pogostemon cablin (assembly GCA_023678885.1). NCBI lineage: Eukaryota > Viridiplantae > Streptophyta > Magnoliopsida > Lamiales > Lamiaceae > Pogostemon > Pogostemon cablin. The sequence goes on from CM042986.1 coordinate 12,829,546, forward strand.
TTAGTTCGATGATGAATATTTTCCTACTAATATTGTACGGGGTGACGACTCGGTGCGCACAGACCAGCTAACACAAGTTACTAGCTACGTCGGCTCAGTATTAAAATATATTTCAAAGTATGCTTACATAGTACTGGGCTGATGACCCGGTGCGCACAGACCAACTAATGTAAGTTATCGGATGACTGTTCGGTCTAAAATATTTTCATTGAGTTATCGAACGACAATGTGCAAAGTATTTTATTAAAATTAGCATATGTTATATCTTATGGTATATTTGGCATGCATATTTATTTTTAATTGTACAATCATTTTTAAGTTAACCCACTGAGTGTATTTCAGACGCTCACCCATTCCACTCCAAACTCTTTTCAGGTTGAGGTTGCGACGGCGTACCGAGTCAAATGCGTTGCATGAGAGCTTTTTATTAACACACTGCATAAATTCTACTTATATAATCTTAAATGATTTGTAATATTTATTCATTTTATTAAATTGTTCACGACTCATTGAAGGCTTATATTATTAAAGAATTACGACTAAATTTCTCATTCTATTTATTAAAAACTCGGGGCATAACAAAGGATGGTTTATGCTGCCAATAATTTCTCTCCTTGAGTGAAAGGTAGAAACCATTAGAAATACGGAGGAAACGTGTACTTCTTGACATAAACCACCAACCTCATTTGTGAAAATTAATGTAGATGCTGCTTTTTTCACTGAGATCTTGGAGACTTGAGTAGGAATGGTTATACGGGATGATGAAGGGTGTTTTGTTGCCTGCAGAATATTAATAATTCCAAAAAATCTTCAGGTTGATGAAGTGGAGGTCATGGGTCCCTATGAGACAATGTTATGGATTAAGGAATTAGGACTTCAATGCGCTATTTTGAAATTGATGCCAAGAATGTCTATGATTCTATTTCAAAATCAGAAGTGGTTGCGTCGGTGTTTGGAGATTTTATGTCACACTACAAAAGTTTACTCCAGTTGAATAGATTTTATTCTGTTAAACTTGTTCATCGTACTGCCAATACCTTGGCACATTGTATTGCTCGGGCTTCATGAAACTTTGCAATGTGATGGCCTACTCAATATCTCTTATTCTTGTGTTTTTAATAGATGTGCGATCGTTTGTTACAAAAAAAATATACGTATATTTTATTTTAAGGGAATAAAGAAATATTTAATATTGGACAATGCATTAAAGAATGATATTATTTTTAATAAAAAGTTATATTGCAAATGAATTGGATTTTTTAGCTATAATTTTATCTAATTTTTTGAACAAAGAAAACCAATATCAATTTTATAAAATTTTAAATGATTCGAGATTAAATAAAAAAAAATAATAAAAAATAAAATTAATAATAAATATTTAAATTAAAATCAGTTATTAAATATAGGAACAATACATATTATATTATCTATAATAATGTAATTATTGTTATAATTCTGTTAACATAATTTTTTAAGAAAAAAATCCGTGTAGCCACAGGCCAACAAACTAGTAATGATGTGTGTGCGAAAAAGAGTGACAATTTAAAAATGAAGTAACTTTTGATATTGTTGGATAAAGTTATTTTTCATTTTTGGGGGGGGTATGAAGGGTACTGTGGGACAAACAAATGAGAAATGTGAAAGATTTTGTGGAACGGAGGGAGTATATATATATATATATTTTTTTTTTGAAATTAGCCATTTTTGAATTGATTGACCACAATAAAAAAAATTTCATGAATATTTTTTAAAAAAAAATCCTAAAATTCATAATATATATATAGATATATTAATATAAAATATGAATTATTATAATATTTAAAATGAATAATTAAATTTAAAATGAAAATCATCATGATAAATACTGAATGATAATAAATATGAAAAAGTATTATTAAAATAATAATAGTATGAGTAGAATTATCATCAAAATAATTATATAAAAGATATAACTTGAATTTTTCCTAAGTTTCAAAATCATGAAATATGCTTACAAATTTATGGTCATAAATTGATCTTTACTAAGCAAAAGATGTTAAGAAAAATACAAGCCTTATCTAAATCTATAATAATCAAAATTCATATCATAGTACATAGGCTCCAGTATGACATTTGAGACTTGGTTGTGCCAGGCGAGAGGACCTCCAATAGGTGAGAGCACATCAGCCACTGTGTTGCCCTCCCTGTAAATGTGTGAGACATGAAAAGTTATTTTCCATAGTAACTTCTTTGCTCTCATCCAGCTAGATCCATTATTTTGTGACTAATGAGGATAATGCTAAGCTTTGTGCTACACCCTCGATTGAGAAAATCAAAGACGCGGTGATAAAATTATCTACTGACAGTGCACCTGGGCTAGACGATTTTGGGGGCTCGTTTTACCAAAAATGCTGGCATATTATTGAGGGGGACTTGTGTAAGGAAGTGCAGTATTTCTTCATCTCTGGAGAGATGCCGACAGACATAAACTGCAATTTCATTATTTTGGTCCCAAAATTCGATGGAGCTTTAAGCGTTGAAAACTTTTGTACGATTAACTAATTCAATTTCATTTTCAAGATCGTCACAAAAATCCTTGCAAATAGATTGGTACCATTGCTGAATGAGAATCTCAGTAAGTACCAGTTTGGCTTCATCCCGAGTAGGAATATTCATCATTGTATCGCGGTGGCTTCGAAGAGCTTTAACAGCTTAATCAATTCAAAGATGAGAGTATAGGATTTATGATTAACATAAAGAAAGCTTTTGACACTCTTTGATGGGACTTTGTCCTATATGTTTTGGAGAAAATGGGATTCTCACGGGCCTTCGTAGGTTGGATATCTTCTATATTACACTCTGCAAAGGTGTCTGTTCTAATTAATGGGAGACCTGAGGGTTTTTTTTAATGCGGTAAGGGAGTCTGACAAGGAGGCCCACTATCGTCACTGCTGTTCTGTATAGCAGAAGAGGTTTTGGGAAGGTGGATTGAGGTCGAAATTACCAAAGAAGAAATATCTCAAGCTTATGCGAACAGGTCATCTCCTATCCCTTCTTATCTTTTTTATGCTGATGATATTGTATTGTTTTGCAAAGTTGATGATAAATCTATCACTGGTCTTCGACAAGTTTTGGAAGGTTATGCTATTGTTTCTGGTCAGGAGTTCAGCCCTATGAAATCAAAAGTGTTTTTCGGAAAACATATTAAGCACGGGATTAAGAGGAAAATTATTGAGGAATTCGGCATGCATGAGGGGGGTTTCCATTTTACATACCTTTGGGCACCGATTTTAATTGGAGCCCCGAAGAGGGAGTTCTTTAACCAGGCTACATATAAGATTCTTGCCAAGTTTTGAAGGTGGAAAGGAAACATGTTATCTATGGGGGGAAGGATCTGTTTAGTTAACTCAGTCATAATTTCCTCAGCTGTCCACGTTTTGATTGTCTATAAATGGCCACGATTCTTGATCAAGAAAATTAAGGCAGCCTGCAGGAACTTCATATGGACAGGGGATGTTGTTAAGCAACATCTCTTCACTATTAGATGGAAAAGGGTATGCTGCCCAACTTCCGAGAGCGGACTCGGAATCATATCCATAAGAACGGCAAATAAAGCTTACCTCATGAAGCTTTCATGGGATATTCTGGAAGGCAAAGGAGCACTTGGATTTCTGAAGGGTAGATGGTTTAATGGAGTTCACCCCAGGGCTATATATGTCCTCTCCTCTATCCATTCGGCATGCATGGCTCACATTCGTAGGTTAATGGAGGATGATATGTGGATTGTTGGTATTAATTCTAAAGTCGGATTTTGGTTGGACAATTGGATAGGTACTCCTATTGCGGACTTGGTAGATATCCCCATGAATATAGACATCATTTTGATCAAGTTATTGGTGATTATTATTACGATGGTATCTGGCATTTTATTGAGAGTTTTACAAAGACTTGCCCTCAGATTGTAGATGCCATTCTTTGCACAAGGATGTCGCCTACAATTGTCAATTATAGGATTTGGTGTAGATCTTTACATGGAAAGACTTCATCGAAAATAGCATATATACATGCGAGACAATATTTCGTTGAACCATCTTGGGGATCATGGATTAGGGACCGCTTCATATTGATAACCATGTGGAAGGCTATCAAAGGAGTACTCACTACTTGGGAAGTGATACAGAACCGGGGATTTAAAGGACCTTCTCGTTGTTATTTGTGCAAGCAACATAAACAAACGCTTGATCATATATTCCTTTCATGCCCTATATCTTTTGGAATTATGCTGCAATTACTATCGGGATTTCATTTTGGGGAAAGAAGAGCTACGGATCTGACCTTCGTGGGATTTTTGTTACATGCCATAGATGTCAAGAGGAGCAAGCAAATTATATCTCAGTGGAGGTTAGCTGTGTCACATACATGTGGCTTATATGAAAAGAACGAAATTCAGCAATGTATGATAGCTACATGAGGAGAACGGTGATATCAAGGATAAGACAATAACAATGTCGAGTATTAAAGCTATCCTCTTTGATTTAATCAAGGAGGGGGATAAGGTTAACATGGGTTGTATGAGCAACTCGATTGAAGATCTTATAACTCTCAAGTTTTTTAAAGTTTCTGGGCGTACAAGGCGAGCACAGCAAGTGATTCCGGTTAGGTGGATGCCTCCATCAGCATGATGGGTAAAAGCTAACACGGACGGCCATGCTAAGGGTGCGCCGGGTAATATATCTAGTGGATGGATTTTTCGAAATAGCAAGGGTTTCCCAATGGGTTGTTTCACAGGCGGTTTTGGCGTTGGATTTGCGATAGAAGCAGAGATGGCAGCGGCATGCTTGGCAATTGAATATGCACACGATAGGGGCTGGAGAAAGATTCGGTTGGAGACTGACTCCATGTACGTATTGCATGCGCTCACACACCCCTCTCCGACAATCCCATGGAAGTTGATTTCTAGCTGGATGAGAGCACATAAGTTACTACGACAAATAACTTTTCATGTCTCACACATTTATAAGGAGGGCAACACAGTGGCTGATGTGCTCTCACCTATTGGAGGTCCTCTAGCATGGCACACCAGTTCCAAATGTCCTGCTGAGCCTATGTACTATGATATGAATTTCGATTATTATAAATTTAGATAAGGCTTGTATTTTTCTTATCTTTTGCTTCCAACATTTGTTTTCCTCATTATGATATCATTTATTTGCCTAAATATAAACTGACTTATAATTATATCCAACGAAACTCAACATTCATTTATTTACTTATTTATTGATATTTCCTTATCAACATCTAAATTAAATTATAATAATTCTTCTAATTTAAATTCATAAAATTACTTTATAAATTAACTTAAAAAGATAAAATCATGAAAGTCAAAATAATATAATAAATTTAAATCACGTATTCAAAACACACCAATATTTCAAACATGCTCAAAGAATAAAGTATAAAATCTTGAAGTAAAAAAAAAATTAATATAGAAATCAATTACTCAACTGATAAATTATGAATGTGAGTGAATAGTGTCGATCGGTGAAATCAATTACTCAACTGATAAGTCACATACATGTGGCTTATATGAAAAGAACGAAATTCAGCAATGTATGATAGCTACATGAGGAGAACGGTGAAATCAAGGATAAGACAATAACAGTGTCGAGTATTAAAGCTATCCTTTTTGATTTAATCAAGTAGGGGGATGAGTTTAACGTGGGTTGTATGAGCAACTCGATTGAAGATCTTGTAACTCTCAAGTTTTTTAAAGTTTCTGGGCGTACAAGGCGAGCACAGCAAGTGATTCCGGTTAGGTGGATACCTCCATCAGTAGGATGGGTAAAAGCTAAAATGAACGGCCATGCTAAGGGTGCGCCAGGTAATATATCTGGTGGATGGATTTTTCGAAATAGCAAGGGTTTCCCAATGGGTTGTTTCAGAGGCGGTTTTGGCGTTGGATTTGTGATAGAAGCAGAGATGGCAGCGGCATGCTTGGCAATTGAATATGCACACGATAGGGGCTGGAGAAAGCTTCGGTTGGAGACTGACTCCATGTACGTATTGCATGCGCTCACACACCCCTCTCCGACAATCCCATGGAAGTTGATTTCTATCTGGATGAGAGCACATAAGTTACTACGACAAATAACTTTTCATGTCTCACACATTTATAAGGAGGGCAACACAGTGGCTGATGTGCTCTCACCTATTGGAGGTCCTCTAGCCTGGCACACCAGTGCCAAATGTCCTGCTGAGCCTATGTACTATGATATGAATTTTGATTATTATAAATTTAGATAAGGCTTGTATTTTTCTTAACATCTTTACATTTGTTTTCCTCTTTATAATATCATTTATTTGCCTAAATACTAAACTGACTTATAATTATATCCAACGAAACTCAACATTCATTTATTTACTTATTTATTGATATTTCCTTATCAACATCTAAATTAAATTATAATAATTCTTCTAATTTAAATTCATAAAATTACTTTATAAATTAACTTCGAAAGATAAAATCATGAAAGTCAAAATAATATAATAAATTTAAATCACGTATTCAAAACATACCAATATTTCAAACATGCTCAAAGAAAAAAGTATAAAATCTTGAAGTAAAAAAAATAATTAATATAGAAATCAATTACTCAACTGATAAATTATGAATGTGAGTGAATAGTGTCGATCGGTGAAATCAATTACTCAACTGATAAGTCACATACATGTGGCTTATATGAAAAGAACGAAATTCAGCAATGTATGATAGCTACATGAGGAGAACGGTGAAATCAAGGATAAGACAATAACAGTGTCGAGTATTAAAGCTATCCTTTTTGATTTAATCAAGGAGGGGGATGAGTTTAACATGGGTTGTATGAGCAACTCGATTGAAGATCTTGTAACTCTCAAGTTTTTTTTTTAAGTTTCTGGGCGTACAAGGCGAGCACAGCAAGTGATTCCGGTTAGGTGGATGCCTCCATCAGCAGGATGGGTGAAAGCTAAAACGGACGGCCATGCTAAGGGTGCGCCGGGTAATATATCCGGTGGATGGATTTTTCGAAATAGCAAGGGTTTCCCAATGGGTTGTTTCACATGTGGTTTTGGCGTTGGATTTGTGATAGAAGCAGAGATGTCAGCGGCATGCTTGGCAATTGATTATGCACACGATAGGGGCTGGAGAAAGCTTCGGTTGGAGACTAACTCCATGTACGTATTGCATGCGCTCACACACCCCTCTCCGATAATCCCATGGAAGTTGATTTCTAGCTGGATGAGAGCACATAAGTTACTACGGCAAATAACTTTTCATGTCTCACACATTTATAAGGAGGGCAACACAGTGGCTGATGTGCTCTCACCTATTAGAGGTCCTCTAGCCTGGCACACCAGTGCCAAATGTCCTGCTGAGCCTATGTACTATGATATGAATTTCGATTATTATAGATTTAGATAAGGCTTGTATTTTTCTTAACATCTTTTGCTTCCGACATTTGTTTTCCTCTTTATAATATCATTTATTTGCCTAAATACTAAACTGACTTATAATTATATCCAACGAAACTCAACATTCATTTATTTACTTATTTATTGATATTTCCTTATCAACATCTAAATTAAATTATAATAATTCTTCTAATTTAAATTCATAAAATTACTTTATAAATTAACTTCAAAAGATAAAATCATGAAAGTCAAAATAATATAATAAATTTAAATCACGTATTCAAAACATACCAATATTTCAAACATGCTCAAAGAAAAAAGTATAGAATCTTGAAAGTAAAAAAAAAAAAAATAATATAGAAATCAATTAATCAACTGATAAATTATGAATGTGAGTGAATAGTTAGTGAAATGTAAATGGATTATTTGTTTTTTATTTATATAGTGGTATAAATTGTTAGAGTAAAAAAAAATTAATTCATTATTTTCCTATACTTCTTTAAATTAATCCAAATCAAATTATAAACTAATAGATTAATATTAAATAATAAAAATTAATAATTAATAATTTATTTAATTTAAAATTGTTTAATAATAATTAAAAAGTAAATAGAGTAATTAATTAATATTTACTTAGCATTGATTAATGATTATTGAAAGTTAATGATTAAAATAAAAAATATTGATTGATAATTATTAATAATTAATACCTGAAATATGGAAATTGCTATTAAATTCAATTTTTAATTATAATTATTACTATAATAATAGTAAATTACGATAGAATTAAAAATCAAAGCCCAAATCATAGATATTCATCTTTTTCTTATCAAATATTTTCGCTATAAAATATTAAATTACCTTATTCACTAATTTATTACCTCACTATCAACTTATACATAACTTTGTAATAATTTATTATCAATTAAGAATTGATTAATTTTTTAATAAGTTAAAATATGAAATATATTATTTAACATTTAAAATATTTTTGTTAGAATTGCATGTATTCATATGTCATTACATTACAAAGATAATTGGAAATTTAACTATTCATTAATTATTATTTCTCCATTAATATTTCAATTAATTTACAATGAATCCTCAGCTAAATACTAATTAATTAATGAAAATAGAAAATTAGAAGTTTTGTGATTAAATATGGTGATTGAGAATTGTTAATAACAAATATGGAAATATGAATATTCTTTTCGGGAAATATGATACAACAAAATTTTAATTTAATTCTCCATTTGTCTTTCAAACTCGGAAATTTAGCCACCAAAATATTTAAGATCAATGAATTGTCATCCTAAATCATTGAAAATAAAGATTCATAGGGAATTCTCTAACTATCAAATTAATGGCGCACAAACTGTTTGAATGACCTTCATCCTCCTCAAAGGCATGAAAATAATAAAATAAATGAGTGAGTTGTGAAATTGGTCAAGATTAATCGTCAATTATATATATATTTTTAAAAATCTGAACAAAAGAATATATAGTTAAAAAAATACAAATAGAATAATTACAAAATTCTTCGACAATCAATTGGATGAAGGATATAGAATAATTACAAAATTCTTCGACAATCAATTGGATGAAGGAGGGGGAAACTATGAGAAGAATCACGAATAAGAATGAGAAATAAAATATTCTAAAATTAACACATTAAAATAATATAAGATCAAACCAAATTTGCAATTATAAAAATATTTAATGATGTAGGTTACTTCTTCCCATGTACCCTCATATATGATGTTTATCGTTGCATTTTCTCATCAAAACCTCTCATTGTGATGATTCTCTTTCTACTATTCTAATGCATATAAATACATTAACATCGTAATTATAATAACAATCCAAAAAAATATAATCTATATTCGAATCTACGTATGTGTAGATAAGTAAAAGAAAATAAAATAAGAAAAAAATTTGTTAAATGTACTAAGATGTGTGACTAACTATTTATAAAAACATATTGATCCATAATAGTAGAAATATAATTAATATAATAAATTCCTTAATTTATTGTAATTATTGTAATTCATTAATTTTATCAACTTTCTATAAATAATAATTGAAAATAATAAATGTATAAAAATAAAGTAAGATATTTAAATAAAATAAAATAAGAATAAGAATATTGGTAAAAATGGAAAGAACTAAACTCACTCTCAGAACGCCACGCCATTAAGAAGCAAGAAAAACTGATGTATAGATGTCTTTTGATATTAGTATTAATTTTAATTATTTAACTTTTTAAAAAAAATTATAACTTAGATGGAACTAGTTCCACCAGAATTGGCGCCCCCACCTCTTCTTAATTAATTAAATTAATTAACATGTGGTTACTTCTCCATTGTTTTTTTTAATTTTATTATATTTAAAAGACCATTATACCCTAAACCCTGAGGGTGAAATGTACCCTAAACTATAATAATAAAATTACAATTATACCCTAAACTTTGAGGGTGAAATATATCCTAAATTAAAACACTACAAGAAAACTGTCAAATTTCAACAGAAAAATTCCAACAAAAAATAAATTCATTGGAAATTTTAAAGTTCCAACGAATTTTCCAATGAAACTTTATACTGTTGGAAAATTCCCGCGAAAATTCCCAAGGAAATATAAACCATTGGAAATTTCCAATGCTAATTCCAATAGTTTGATAAACTATTGAAAATTTCCAACAAAATTCCTATAAAATCTAAAACTGTTGAAAAATTCCAATGAAATTCCCATATAAATTTAAATCGTTGGAAAATTCCGATGCTAATTACAATAACTTGATAAACTACTGAAAATTTCCAATAGAAATTTCAATTAAACTTAAGCCGTTGGAAAATTCCAAAAAAAGTTCCATAGAAAAAAAAGACTTCAATAAATTTAAATGTCAATTTAGAATATAAATTATATATTAGTTAAGTTGGCAAATGATAAGGTGATATACTCAAGAGGTCAATGGTACAAATCCGAATAAATATATTTTTATCATTGAAAAATTCCAACGGAGTTTGAAGATTATTGAAAATTATTCCAACACTAATTCCAAAAGAAAATTCCGTTGGAAAAATGTTTGAATCACTTTTAGATGAACAAAATTCCAACAAAAACTGTCATTAGATTCACCGTTGGAAATGTTGTTGGAAAAATAACATTCCAATGGCCATTTTTCCAACAAAAAAATTCGTTGAAATATCTGTTGTAATCGTGAATTTCAACGGTATTTTTGCATATTCCAACGATTTTTCGCTGTTGGAATTCGGTAATTTTCTTGTAATGAAAGGGTGAAATTACAATTATACCCTAAACTCTAAACCTTAGGAGTGAAATATACCTTAATCAAAAGAGTGAAATTACAATTATACCCTAAACCCTAGGGGTGAAATACAATTATACCCTAAACCATAAATTCTATAAAGAAAATATAGCCTAAACTATAAGGGTGAAATTACAAGTATACCCTAAACCATAAATCCTATGGGTGAAAAATATCATAAACCACATGAGTGAAATTATAATTATACCCCTAAAATTAATTTAAAAAAAAAACAGAAAAAATACACAAACAACGAACTAAACCAACAACAAATCTTAAACTTGAGTAAGCGAATGGGAATGGGGTCCAAAAGTTGTAAAATTAGGATTAAAAAAAAGACTAACTCCACCGTCTTTTTTTCAATTTCATTTATTTCAATAATTTTTTGTACATGAATATATATATATATATATAATATTTATATATCATAAATATATATATATATATATATATATATATATATATATTATATTCATATTTATATATGATATTTATTTTTATAAAGATATTTATATATATATATATATGATATTTATATATATATATATATATGATATTTATATATATATATATATGATATTTATATTTTTACATGATTATACTTAATTAGAAATTTATACATTATAAAAATGTTAATTTATTAAATAATAAAATAAATTATAAATTTGTTTGTAATTAAAATAAAATTTGTTTGACTGATAAAAAAATTAGACAGTTTGTAATAATAATAAAGATGAATTAATTGAATTGAGCTAAATAATGAATTCTGAGAAACTTTATTATATGCAACACAAAAAATATTTGGGATTTTTAAGTTATAATAAGAGGTTAATGTTTCTTAATTTAAATTGATAGGAGAATTGTTGAGTGTTTTCCTAACACACAATTAATCCCAAGTATGAAGGATGTTTTATTGTATGTTAGATAAGCGACCAAGTTATATCGAACCAAAGGACGGATTAAAAAAAATTAATTAAAAATAAATTATAAATTTATTTGTAATTAAAATAAAATTTGTTTGACTGATTAAAAAATTAAACAGCTTGTAATAATAATAAAGATGAATTAATTGAGTTGAGCTAAATAATGAATTCTGAGAAACTTTATTATATGCAACAAAAAAAATATTTTGGATTTTTTAAGTTATAATAAGAAGTTAATGTTTCTTCATACCAACCATAAAAATGATATTTGTTGATTGGATCACTGATATTCCAATAATCTATAAAAAATAAAAAATAAATTAATTTGCACTAATAATTAAAAAGATTGCAATATGATCATTTTACCCATTAAAATTTTACCAACATGAGTATTTGAATCTAAAACGCTTATACCATAATTGCATTGATGTGGCGAAATATCATAAAAAATATTTAAATTAAAAAATTAGTTGTCAATCAACCAATTGTAAATTAATCCCCAAGTATGAAGGATGTTTTATTGTATGTTAGATAAGCGACCAAATTATATATCGAACCCAAAGGACGGATAATTATCAATTTATTACTATCCAAATTAAAATAAATTATTGCTTGGCAATTTAATTGGAGAATTATTATTAAACTACTAAACAAATTAATTAAATAACCAATAAAATAGAGAAAATAGAGAATAAACGAGAGTTAAACAAGTGAGAAGATAGGTAGCTGTTCAGGCCATTTGGTTTCACTAATTAATCTCTCTTCCATATATCAATGTCCGACACTGTCTTCTGGATATGAACGCATCACTAAGCCATGCAAATCTACTCTATAGACACAAGCAGATAAGCGTGTAACACATGTGAATTACCTCGGAGCAAGAACATAATTACACCCCCCCTTTCTAGGTACTATCAGTATCAATTATTTCTCGTGCACTAAGTACTCTAACCCGATATGATCTCTCTTTATAGGTACTATATAATTATCCTCTTTATCCTACTTACTAATTCGAATTCAATTCAATTAATAAATATTTATATTAGATAGTTCAAATGAAGTTTCGGAGTCCCCTCACTTAGAATCATAATATAGAATCATGCTCAGTAGTGAACACACTCAATCAATAACCAAAATATATATTCAGACTCTATATAACAGTTAATGATGCACAAAATAACTCTAAGTATGAGTTAAAAACGCATAGTCTTATATAAAATAAATCCACAAGTAGTGTTGTACGGAATATACACACAGAAATTCAATTAACTAGATAAAACCTTCATAAACCTTGAACTATCAAAGCGGTTCTGCCCATGATATTTTGGAGAACGTTTATGGAGATTGGATAGATCTTACCCATAGTCTTGAAAATTACAAGAAAGATTAAGATGTGAAGTAAACCCTAAATGTAGGCGTTGTCGCTTCTCGCTCCGTCTTGAATCTTCACTTGGTTCTCACTTGATTTGCTGAACGAATCTCACTCTACGGCTCCGTAGAATGGATTTAGGATTTGGATGTGGTGTAGAATGGATGTGAAATCTAACTTTCTTATCGATATTATTGGCATCCCTTTTTATACTTGTAAACTCTCCTGATGGACCTCTGCTAGGATTTTTCGTGAAAAACACACACATGCACGCATTGGCACGTCCAACTATTTTTGACGCATCTTCAAGAAGGATCAAAAAGATGTTGCTTTAAAGTGTTGTGCCAGAAACTTGTTTAAATTTTACATGAATTTTCATGGTTCAATATTCGTTGGATTGATAGAATTTTGTGAAATTAATAATGCATATCTTACGGGCTTTGGTTTAATTGAAGAATCTATATTTGGGCTCGATGATTGGAAGTGACGATAATGAATAATTGAATTGTAGAAGCTATGCATACTTTGAATTAATTTGAATTGTTTAATTTTGGTGAATAGTGAAGCATGTTGGATTACTGAAGTATGTTGAATATGAGAAGTTGAAGATTTAGGATTTTGATTTTAATTTCCTATTGAGTGAAGGTGTTGTATATTCATGTTTTATATTTTTAAGTTTACACTTGAAATTGTGGTAGATTGATTCATGAAGTGACTAATGTATTCGAATTTGAAGTCTTGAGTAGAATTTATACTTTAATTAGTCCTAGGTTGGGTATACTTGTTTTATCTCTTCTATTTTGTATTGAAATATAATCTTTGTAGGAAACAAGATCGCCACACCTTCGAAAAGGAAGGAGATTAAATCTCCTAAGAAGGGTGAGGTTGCAAAGAAGCTGAAGAGACATAAGAGGAGACCTTCTGATTTTGGCATACAAATTAATGACTGGAGGAGAAGGAAGAACTATGGGGAGCTATTTTTGATAAGGCAACAAAGATGAGGTATCAGGATGATCAAGCTATGTTGGAGATGAAGATCATTAACGATATTCGTTGGATGTTTAATCGAGTAGGCATCACTCGATTTATAGAGCTAAAGAGAGAGACGTATTTTCACATCACAACTGAGGTATTGTACACGATGAGAGTTGATCGTGGAGATCACTATCTTCCCTATGGATTATGGATGCAGATTGGTGGAGAATTGAAATTGATGTATGCAAATGAATTCAATGAGAAGGTTGGATGTTCGATAGGGATTTCTGCAGCGGAGAATGAGAATTTAAATGCTGATGAGTTGTAGAGATCTATTACGGGGCGGCGAGGAGATTACAATGTCAATACCTCAAAGTTTGCTTTTATTCACAACCCTATGATAGCATATATGGTTCGAATTCTGAGCAACATACTGTTTGCTCGAGCCGAGAAAGGATGCATACCTAGAGGAGAGCTGTATGTACTATGGTGTATGATGAACGGAGTTCGTTTCAATGTGGGGGCATACTTTTTCCAGCAGTTGTACATGTTCTCTACTCACTCGATTACTTCAATAGCGGAATATTATCGTTTTGATTTGACTAGACATCGACCGATCCGAGAGGACCCAGACCTGATTTTGTATACTTGTGTAAGGATGGGGTTGATTCAAAGGTAGGAGAATATATGGATGTTTATTCGTGGAAAGAATCCGATCTCCTTTATGTTTCTATTGTCACTTGTTGACCTTACTACCGTTCAGCTCAACAACAATATGTTGATGAACACTCCTGACACAAGGCGATCTCCGACACTTGTATTGGAGAAGGAGACTGGAAGCTTTTGGTTTAGATTCATATCTCAGGTGTTTATTTGGATGAGGATATGATATTAGTGGGGAATCCAGCTAACTTTATAGAGAATGATGAGGAGCAGCAGCAGCCATTTCATGAGCATCCGGAGCTGGGAGTTCCTCTGATGCAGCAGTCACAACAGCAATAGCATTTCTAACCTGTTTTCCTATACAAATATACTCAAACAGCTTCAGTAGCACTTGGTTCATGGATTTTCTATAAACAACTCGATTTGCTTAATAATAGACCCAATCGTACTCAATTTCTATACAAAACAGAGCTCAAAATACGTCAATTATCACTCTCATCAAGGATAAATTTCACTTTTGGTCCCGTGAGAATTCATCCATTTCAATTTTAGTCCTGTCAAATAAAACTGGTCCTATAACTAGCACTTTAAGTCCTCTCCTTTAGTTTTGGTCATTTTCGATCCGTTAAAACCTTAGATGAACTACTTAACGGTGGCATTTTTGGTCCCATAAGGATTTTAAAATCATTTATTTTTTGGGACTATTTTTGCAAATATCAGAAAATTATGGTATATTATCAAATGTACAAGTTGCACTTTTGGTACCGCTAATGGTTTAGAATTCCCGTTAACTTTTAACAGATTTTGGTGAAGAAATTCATATGGAACTAAATCTGCTAGTTTTGGGACTATTTTGACATTGAGCAATTATTATGGGACTAAATTTGAAATTATCCCCTCTCATCAAACCTCAAAACTTCCATGTTGCTCGTCTCGAGGCAACGCAATCAAAACAAAGGCAAGCGAGTGTAATCACGAGATCCTTATAACAAGTACAACCTATTCTAACACATGCAATTGTATTAATTCAAAATATAAATTCCATCATAGCTTTCATCCATGAAAAAATATCAATCAATCACAATACTTCTACGAGTGCAAAGTCATCTAACACACTAGGTAAGTGTTTACTCTTGCTTTTAAGTGTAAAAGATGTACACTTAAAGGGTTAATATGTACGCTCAAAATCAATTCATATATTTGCATAACCATAAGCTTGACAAGGGTCTCAAAAATCAATTCATAATTGTTTCAACACTAGGATCACAAAGGACTTGTTGTTTTGGTTGTAATATTGACTCTTTGGTAAAGGTAGAAGAATATAGATAAAGTGACTAACTTCACTGGTAGAGAATTACCTTGGAGATTTGTTTTTCATCAAACAGCTAAATCCTTCTTCTCCTTCTTCATTCTCATGATTTCTTCGATCCTTCTTTTCTCCTGCTTCACTTAAAATCAACATCTCCCCTCTTTAATAGTACAAGGGTACCAATTTTAGGCACTACCTTTCTAAGCAATTGGGGTACCAGGTTTAAGGCACTACCCCCTAATAAGATTTAACCAAAATTTCTTACTTTCATCACTACACCAACTTTCCTTCTCTTTTCTTCTTCATATAAAAACTAGCACTTATTCACCTCAAAATCTCCACTAGTAAATATGGTATTTAAAGGCTGAAGTAATAGACAAATAAAGGGATTTTTATCATAGGCTTGCGAAAGAAAAAGCTCTAAAAGGCTCAACGGGGCTTCCAATGATATACATATTATTAGGTAGAATAAATTTGACTAAGTGGCTCAATTAAACAATAATGGCCTAAGATCATGTCCCAACATCTATCAACCATAAACCTCAGACAAGACTCCAAGCCAAGTTCTAGAATACAAACATATGAATGATACTCTCAAGAATAAACTATCATGCATTAATGCAGCATGATTCAAAGGCTCAAATTCTCACATGCTTAATAGATTTTCAAAGCACACTTCAAAGCATGCAATCAAAATCAATCTCTACATAACTACGAGTAATAATGGTACATCAATAAAATCAACATGCATCAAAACAAGTGCACAAGCATAAATAAGGAGAATCATCATCACTATCCAAACCAGTATGATCAAACATCATCATCAAATGTATCCATCCATCAACACCATCAATATCAATCTAGTACATACCACTCATAAAAGAATCTCAAGCAACATACTCCACCACGCACACAACACTCAACCTGTAAAGTGAAAAAGAGAATGAAGGTGAGAAGAAATAGACAAAGATAAAACCTGGTGCCACTACTTCTCCGGAGCATTATCATCACTCGCTTTGTTGCGCCAATCATCGAAATCCCTCTGTTGGGTATCAATCTTTCTGTCCAAAACTTCATAATTCTCATTCAAATCTCCCAATCTCCTATCCATTGCATCATATCGGAGGTTGAGCGCAGGATAATTCGTGTTCACCAATGCCAGCTGTTGATTTGTCTCTCGCTAATTCTCATTCAAAGTGGCAAACTGCTCGTGCACCAATTGAAATTGCTCACGATAAAAATAATCATGAGCCTGCCAGAAATCATGCTACTGTGGATATGTCTCATAATACTGTTGTTGTGGTTACTGCATCGGAGGAACTCTCAGCTCCGGATGCATATGAAATGGCTGCTGCTGCTCCTCATCATTCTCTATAAAGTTAGCTAGACCCCCCACTAAAATCATATTCGCATCCAAATAAACACCATGGATATGCATCTAAGCCAAAAGCCTCTAGTCTCCTTCTCCAATACAAGTGTCGGAGATCGCCTTGTGCTCCAAAGTGTTCATCAACAGATTGTTGTTGAGCTGAATGGTAGTAAGGTCAACAAGTGACAATAGAAACATGAAGCAAATCGGATTCTTTCCACGAATAAACATCACATATCCTCCTGCCTCTGAATCAATCCAATTTAATTACTCATTATCATCACTTCCAATCAACGAGCCCAAATATACATTCTTCAATTAAACCAAAGCTCATAAAATATATTCATCAATTTCACAAAATTTTATCAATCCAACGTAAATTGAACCATGCAAATTTGTGTAAAATTTCAACAAAAACACCAAAAATTCAAACATCAATTCCAACTAAGATCATGTTTAATCAACTTACCCAATCTTCACTAAGCATATATTACTCCAACTCAAGGGTAATGAGTCAAGAAAACATACATTTTTTATTAGACATGGTGTACACGTGACGAACGATGGAAATCCCCAAATTTGAGTTGAAAAGTCCTAAAATTGAACTTCAATTCACCCAAAGATTGGTGTGGAAGTGTGTGGAGAGGAAAAATAAGGTGTAGTGTGAGTTTAGAGTGAAATTCTTACAGTTCGGGATGAGAGCTCGGAGAAGGGTGGCGAAAGAATGGTCGAGCAGTGCAAAAAACTAACTTAAATTGCAATTTTCCAGCCTAGCTCGACTCGAGCTGGATGGTCGAGCAACGGTTGACCTGGTCGAGATAGGTACACTGAACAAGTCCTTCGGTGTGTGGCTCAACCGTAGCTTAACCAGAAATTGTTGGTCGAGCTACAAGTGATTAGTCGAGCTAGCTTCCGGACGCTCGTTTTCTCGTGTTTTTCTTCATCCCCTGCGAAACTCAGACTAGAGAACAACATCAAGCATCATATCAAGCCAAAACAATAACTAGAGAACCACTCATAGACTATATAAAGATCATGTATACAACTCCGCTCACACTAAAAAATAAATAAAACACCACCGACCATTAGGCAAATTACAAAAACAATGACACCTCTCAAAACAGTTCCAATATAATGCAAAAAATCAACTCCCCTAGCAAATGTTAAAAAGTAAATATTATACACTTGGTGCTACTATGAGGTAAGTATGTCTACCCCACCAAACTTAGTAAAAACTTACGTTTAAAACTAAGTTTGCAAAGAGATGTAATTGCCGATATGTAAGCACCTTAAATATAAATTTTTTACTCACACAAAATAAATAAAGTAATAAAATAGGAGGGTAATCTTTCAACAGGCGCTCTTATTTAACGTCAGAGAGTCACGATGGTACCAACTCATTGTAAGGTATCCTCAAAGACGACGCAAGCATCATTCAGCGACTTATAATGCTTCAATTGATGCCTATTCGCCACTATGATGTCTCCGTCATTGTCCATGATCTCAAAACTTCCCCCTCCGTAGAGCCTATGGATAATGAACGATCTCATCCACTTCGATTTAAATTTACCTATAAAAAGCTTCAAACAAGAGTTAAAAAGTAATACCTCATCTCCTTGCTTGAACTCCTAAAAAGTGATCTTCGAGTCATTGCACTTCTTCATTCTCTCCTTGTAGATCACTGAGTTCTTGGAAGATTGATTTCTAAACTTGTCTAATTGATTGATGTGAGTCATCCTCAACTCCTTTTGCTCCTTAAAAGATAAGTTCATACTTTTTACGGCCCAAAAGACTTATGCTGAATCTCTACGGATAAGTGGAATGGCTTCCCATAGACAATTTGATAAGGTGACATGTCTAGCACAGTCTTATATGCGGTTCGGAACCCCCAAAAAACATCATTGAGCTTCATAGCCCAATCCTTCCTATTTGTTCCGACCACCTTCTCCAGGATTTGCTTCACTTGCCGATTAGAGACTTCCGCTTGCCCATTCGCTCTAGGATGATAGGGTGTAGTAACCCTATGCTTAACACCATACTCCTTGAGAACTCTTTCAATAAGCTTGTTGACCAAGTGGAAACCTCCATCAATTACAAGTGCTCTAGGAACTCCATAGCGGACAAATATATGTTTCTTCAAGAATGATAACATATCTTTGCATCATTCATGCGAGTTGAAATAACTTCCACCCACTTAGAAACATAATCAACAACTAGAAGGTTGTAGAGAAATCCATTAGATGGGGGAAAAGACCCCATAAAATCGATCCCCCATACATCGAGGATCTCTACTTATGTTTCCCATCCTTTGACATCTATCATATATCGCCACATAGGATTCACAGTCTTTAAACAAAGAAGGCCAATATAAAGTGGATTGTAGTACATTTGCTGTAGTCTTTTGGGCTCCAAAGTGCCCACCGTTAGGTTGTGCATGGCAAAAATCAAGAACACTCTCCATGTCCATCTCGGGCACACACCTACAGATGATAGAATCCGTAAAAATCTTGTACACGAACGGATAATACCATAGAAAAGTCACAACATCTCTCTTGAATTTGGTAAGTTGATACCCATTGAGACCTTTAGGAATTTCACCCGATACGATGTAATTGGCATAATCAGCGTACCATGTATCCATTCCTTGAGCAGCAACTACACAAGCTTTCTCTGCTCCTTCAACAAACACGACCATGATCTTCTCATCCGGAAACATCTCTTCAATGTATTCAAAAGAGTCATCATAATGCTCCATTGTCTCTAACCATGATAGGTGATCCGCCAAAACATTCTCTGTTCCTTTCTCATCTCGGATCTCTATATCAAACTCTTGTAGAAGAAGAATCAATCTAATAATCTTGGGCTTTGCTTCCTTCTTCTTCATGCCAACCAAATATTGTCGAAACTTGTTGAATGTATACACAAAAGCTAAAAACTCCTTTTCAATGACATTGTAGTTCTTTTGTGTTGTATCAAAACTCTTGCTGGCATAATAGATGGCACAAAACTTCTTTTCTCTCAACTGCCCGAGCACCACTCCAAGTGCTAGATCACTTACATCACACATAAGTACAAATGGCTGAGTCTAATCCGGTGTAATCAAGATAGGTGCAATAATAAGTGCCTCTTTCAAAACCTGAAAAGCTATTAGACATTCATCATCAAAAACAAACGGAACATCTTTTTCAAGTAAATGGGAAAGCTTGGAGTATTTTGAGAAGTTTTTGATAAATCTTCTATGAAATCCGGCGTGTCCAAGGAAGGACCGCACTCCCTTCTCATTGGTAGGTGGTGGAAGCTTTTCAATCGCCACCACCTTTACTCGATCAACCTGTAATCCCTTAGTCGAAACATGATGCCCAAGAACAATCCCATCTCTCACCATGAAGCGACACTTCTCCCAATTCAAGATAAGATTAGTTTATTGACATCTCTTCAAAACAGTAGAAAGGCTATACAAACAAATATCAAAGGAGGAATTAAAAATAGAAAAATCATCCATAAACACCTCCATGATCTTCTCTATCAAACCATCAAATATGGCATCATACAACGCTGAAATGTAGCAGGTGCATTAGATAAACCAAAAGGCATCTTCTTAAAAGCAAAGGTTTTAGTCTTTTCTTAGTTCTCGGGAGCAATCATGATTTGATTATAACCCAAGTACACGTCTAAGGAACAATAAAACTCATACCTTACTAGACGATCTAACATTTGATCCATGAAAGGAAGGGGAAAGTGGTCTTTGCATGTATTTTCATTCAGTTTCCTGTAACCTTATACACAAGCCATCCCGTAGGAATCCTTGTGGCTAATGTCTCTCCTTCATCGGCTTTCATAATAGTTATGCCCCCTTTTTAGCTACTACATGCAATGGACTCACATGGGAACTATCACTAATTGGATAAATAATTTCTGCATCTAACCATGATAGGATTTGCTTCCTAATCACTTCTTGAATCGCGGGATTAACCCTTCGCTGATTCTGAATACACCCCTTAGCTTCATCTAGCAACCTTATCTTATGCATGTAATACGATGGACTAATACCTTTCAAAGAACTAAGAGACCAACCAATTGCATACCTATACTTTCTAAGCACATCTAACAACTCTTCAAGTTGATCATCAGTAAGAGAAGAAGATAAAATTACCAAATAAGTTTCATTGTCGCCTAGATAGGCGTACTTCAAGTGTTCCTGTAGCGGTTTCAACTCTTCCTTCTTTTCTTCTTAGGTGTGCCTTCTCTATCCAATGGGAGGTATTGCCTAGTCCACTTAACTTCTTCAAGCTTGGTTCATACCTGTCATCAACCAAAGCAAGTAAAATTTCAAGAAATTCAATACATACCTCATTAGAGAGCTTATCTAGCTCCGTGGTGGGAAAAGTAAGAGACTACGCCAAGCATGTCTCCAAGGGATCCTTTGAAAGGATCAAGGACATATCTTACTTCACGATCTCATCCACCACATCAATACTGTGATATTGCGTCTCCATCGGCATCTTCAATGCTTTATCAAGGTTGAACAAAACCTCTTCTTTATCCATTCTCATTCTAAGCTCCCCTTTTTGGACATCACTCATAGCTCCAGCTGTGGCAAGGAATAATCTCCCTAAGATAAGAGGGATATTATCCTTATCATCTTCCATCTCTAGCACCAGAAAATCCATAGGAAAGACAAGTTTCTCCACTTTCACAAGTACATCTTCAATCACATCATTCAGAAAAATCATGGACCTATCCGCTAACTGTAGAGCCACTGTTGTTGGAGTGAGCTCCCCCAAACTTAACTTCTTGAATATAAAAGAGGGCATCTAGTTGTTGCTTGCACCAAGATCACACAAAGCTTTTCGTGCTGGCTCTTTCTAATTTCACAAAGAATAGTGAAGCTTCCTGGATCCTTCAACTAGGCTGGCAGCTTTCTCTGAATGATCGAGCTGCAGTTCTCTGATAGATTCATTGTCTCTACTCCATTCAAGCTTCTCTTCTTCAATATGATGTCCTTAAGAAATCGGGCATATTATGGCATCTCTATGATTGCTTCAGAGAAAGGAATGTTCAAGCTTATCTTGTTCATTATATCCTAGAATCTTTTGAACTTATCTTCCAATCCCTTATGTACTAACCTCAAAGGAAACAGAGGATGTATCTTTGTCTTGGGAATTTCCCATTCATCACGTTCAACCTCCTTCACCTTGTCCTTCTCAGCTCTCAATCTCTTTGTTCCTTCCCACTTCTTTTCTACTATCTGCTCAATATTCTGCTCTTGTGATGGTACTGGAGTGTCTTGAATAATAAGTGTAGCATTCGGCATAGAGATGGGGCTTGATTGTTGTTGCTCGACCATAGCTCGACCAGAATGGTCTGGTCGAGCTGGGTGGTATTGGTCGAGCTGAGTGTTCGAAAGTAGAATTTTTCTGTTCATCTCTGTTAGTGCTGGCTCGACTCTAGCTCGACCAGTGAGGTCTGGTCGAGCTACACAGTGTTGGTCGAGCTGGTCTTCTGTAAGCTCAATAAGTAGTGGCTCGACCATAGCTCGACAATAGTAGTCGGGATGAGCTATAGAGAGTTGGTCAAGCTGTGAGCCAGAAAGCAAAGCATTGTATCTTTATTTTTCCTCCTGTTGGTCGACCATGGGTTGACCACGAGGGTTGGTCTAGCTATGGTCGAGCTGGTTCCTACTTTCTTTATTTTCACCTGCTGGCTTCATCGGACATTCGTACTGCGTCCCAGACCTCAATGTAATGGCATGACACTCTTTTAGGTTCGTTATACTTTGAGACGAGAACTTTTTCTTCTCTATTGTCTATGTCAATTGATTCACGTTTCCATCTATCTTCCCCGTCAATAAGGTTAGGTCCTTCATCTGCTTTGACAAGTCCTCATGATTTGAGTCAATTTTTACTTCAAGACGATCCATCCTTACATCATTCCTAGCCACATAACGGTTCACCGTATCCTCAAACTCATGTTTTCCTTCTTCCGTCTTAGCACCAGAATTAACACCAATCGGAGGTTGCGTTGCTATATTAGGATTACTCTATGAAAATTCCGTCCTCCTTGGTTGTTGATAATTACCCGAGGAACCACGATTGTTATAGTTTCCTTGGTAATTCCTATTTCTTTGATTATTTGGATACCTCGTTCCTTGAATACTTTGTCCCATGGCATAGTTTGCTTCTTCTAATTCCTCTTGGA
Source organism: Pogostemon cablin (assembly GCA_023678885.1). Classification (NCBI taxonomy): domain Eukaryota; kingdom Viridiplantae; phylum Streptophyta; class Magnoliopsida; order Lamiales; family Lamiaceae; genus Pogostemon; species Pogostemon cablin. The sequence continues at coordinate 12,853,106 of CM042986.1, forward strand.
TCGGTCTTTCATCACCAACATCCTACTGCATCATCATTGGTAATCTCTGTGACAACTCTGTTATTTGCTTCTGCTGGGATTCAAGTAGCTTGTTGATGTTTGCCAAACTCGAGATGATCTTATTTTAACTACTTCACTTTACCATCATGTGTTCAACCTGCGCTACCTTTCCAAGTACATATGTTCCTCTAACTCTATCGGTAGACCAATCTCTTGAATTCATCGTAATATCCTCAAAGAGTTTTTCAGCATTAACGGGTGTCTTCGCAAGTAATGCTCCATTCGATGAAGCATCGAGTAGAATATGAGAATCACAATCTAATCCGCTGTAGAAAATATTGATGTATTGAGCTTTAGATAATCCATGCTGAGGGCACTTCCTTAACATCGCTTTGAATCTATCCCATGCCTTATGAAATTTCTCATTACCACCGATAGAAAATTGATTGATTTCTTATTTCGTCTTAAACAACTTCGAAGGTGGCATGTATCGCTTCAAGAACTTCACTTTCAATTACTCCCATGTAGTACGTTCAGCAGAACTAAGAGTGTTGTACCAATCTCTAGCTCTTTCAGTTAGGAAAAAACTTAAATAAGATGATCCTCCTTGTATCTTCATGAGTTCCTGCATCCTTTTGTGTACTTGCATAACCAAGGAACTTGTTAAGATGTTGTTGAGGATCCTTGAAAGTTTTCCCAGAGAAGGAGTTCCTTCCTATCAAGCTGATAAGAGTGGGATGAAGATCAAAATCAGTATCGACTCCACGCGCTCCTAACAGCCCCATGTTGCCCCCTCCGTTGTTCTTAAAGACTTCACGGATGGCAACATTATCCAGATTTACCCTATCTTGGGCATGTTGACTGCTTCTGCTTCTGTTTCTGATTTGTCTTTGGTTGCAGCTTCAATTGTTTCCGAGTAAGGTACTTCAACTTCAACTCCTAGATTAAGAGCTTCGATTGATTTCACGTTCTTATTCTTCTTTTTCTTTGCCTTCTTCTTCCTTGACGATGCTCCAATTTCTGGATCAAAAGGTGTTAGTGTTGCTCCCTTCGACCTAGTGTGCATACACCTAAGAAAAATTTAGTGTTAGAAATTAAATACAAGTATGGAGTAGTTTCAATTAAACTAGAAATAATAAAATTGATAAGAACAACCATCCCTGTCAACGGCGCCAGAAACTTGTTGAGCATTTTCTTACCACACAATTAATCCCCAAGTATGAAGGATGTTATTGTAGTTTAGATAAGCGACCAAGTTATATATTGAACCCAAAACAAGGATGATTATTAATTTATTATTATCTAAATTAAAAGAAACTATTGCTTGGCAATTTAATTGGAGAATTATTATTAAACAACTGAACATATTAATTAAATAACAAATAAAAAGAGAAAATAGAGAATAAACAAGAGTTAAACAAGTGAGAAGATAGGTAGCTCTTCAGGCCTTTCAGTTTTACTAATTAATCTCCCTTTCGTATGTCAATATCTGATTCTGCCTTGTGGACTATGGACGCATTACTAAGGCATGCAAATCTACTCTATAGACACAAGCAGATAAGCATGTAACACGTGTAAATTACCTCGGAGCAAGAACATAATTACACCCCTCTTCTAGGTACTATCAGTATCAATTATTTCCCATGCACAAAATACTCTAACCCGATATGATCTCCATTTATAGGTATGATAAGCGTTTTCTGAACACATAATTAATCCCCAAGTATGAAGGATATCAATTGTAGTTTCGAAAGGTGACCAAGTGAATATCGAACCCAAGGGACAGATAATTATCAATTTAATTATGTTCTAGTTGACTAAGACTATGTAGGTAAATTCAATGATGATGATATTGAGATTAAGTAACAACTATTAATTAAAATATCAAGTAAAAATAACAAGAAGAAGAGATAAGTGAGTTGTGATCAAGTAAGAAAGTAGGTAGTTCTTCAGGTAATCCAGTTCCTCTTATTAATTCATCTTCCATGTGACGGTGTCCGACTCTGCCTTGTGGTTTATGGACGCATCACTAAACCATGCAAGTTCACTCTATAGACACAAGTAAATATGTGTATGACACAATCTTATATAAAATAAACCACAAGTAGTTTTTTACAGAGTTTACACATGAAAGATCAACTAACTCATGAAACCTTCATAACCCTAAAACTACCGAAGCGGCTCTAGCCCATGATTGATCTAAGAACAATCATGGTTAGTTGGACTGATCTTACTTGAATCTCTAGCGAAACTCTCTCTTGCCGCCTTCCGGATGATGGATGATCTCTCTAGGGTTGGTACTCCTTCTCTTGATTGATTCTCTTTTCCAACTCCCTTATACTGCTACATAAGTCTTCTTTTATACTTGTAATCGCACCTCTCGGGCCTGGAATGGGCTTTTTAAGTGATTACACGCATTGAGGGTGTAAAAATATGGATATGGTAAGTTTTCGACGCTTAATTCGACCAACACAACAAGTTAAATTCTTCTCTCCAGGTCGAATTGGAGTCGAATTGGCCTACTGTAAGTCCCAAACGCTCAATTTGACCTAGTCGAATTGATATGACGTGGTCAAATTGGCTTCGCCACCGATCAATTCGACCAGGATTCGACCAGATGCCCTGGTCAAATTCCCTATCATGGTCGAATCCTCTTCCTATTCGTGTTCTGCATCCAATTCGACTAGTAGGCCTAGTCGAATTCTCCTCCAACAGGTTGAATTGACCTCTTGCTTCGTCCAAATGGAAGGCTACGACCTCCTATCTTTAGTTTCCAACACTTCCACTCCGATTTTCTTCGAAAAACCACTCAAACGGCTTCAATAACACCTGATTCGTGACTTAACACAGTATATATCGGTTTACAACTGATTACAACCTTCAAAAACCTCACAAATCCATGCACAAGATTCGTGAATTTACACACTCATCAAACCCCCAAACTTACATGTTGCTCATCCCAAGGCAATGCAATCAAAAAAAAGAGTCGTGTATAATTCACGAGAATCACTATGTACACACATATTACACATGCAACTTCATCAATTAACAATAAGTATTTCCTGCATCATACATATCATTCATGCAAAACATCACTCAATCATATTACCATTCGGAGTACTAAGACATCTAGCTCACAAGATAAGTGTTTACTCTCTCACTCAAGTGCTCGTTGCACTTAAACGGTTAATATATACGCTCATACTCAATCCATACTCATGTGTAACCACAAGCTTGGCAAGGTCTCAAAAATCAACTCACAATCAACTCATGACTAGGGTCACAAAGGACTTATTTTCGGGTTGTAATGTTAGCTCTTTGGAAAGGATAGGAAAATTTAGATAATGTGACTCAAACACTAGTAGAGAATTACCTGGGAGGTTTTTGCTTTATTCATTCGGCTACATATTCTCCTCCAATTTCTTCTTACACTTGCAATTTTCGAACTTTCATTCTCTTTCTTGCATCAACATCATTCTTCTTTTGATAACTCGGGTACCGGTTGTAGGCACTACCCTTTTTAAGAGCAATCGGGATACCAGTTTCAGGCACTACTCCTAAACAAGATTTAACCATACACTTCTTTTACTTTAGTCAACAATATTCTATCTTCCTTCTTCTTCTTGCAACACATATTTACCTCAACTCTCTACCAATGAATAAGGTATTTAAACAAAGCTCAAGTAAAGGTTAAATAAGGCTCTTTTATTCGGCTTGCCAAAGAAAAAGCTTTTTAAGGCTCAAACGGGGCTACCAAAGATATACATAATCAATGGGAAGGTAAAATTTGGCTAAGTAACTCAAGTAATCAAAATGACCTAAGATCATATCCTAGCAATTCACCAATTGTAAGTCTCACATAAGACTCCAAGCCAAGTTCTAGAATACATTCATATGAATGATTCTCTCAAGAATAAACTATCATGATCAAGCATGATTAAAAGGCTTAAATCCTCAAATGGGTAAATAGAATCCTAAGTACTCCTCATAGCACATAATCAAGATCAATTTCACAAGAACTCTACATACTTATCAAATTATACATGCTTCTCATTAATGAAAATTAACACATGAACATATGAATGTTCAAAATCCAAAAACCCATACATCATAGTCAATCATACAAGTGTCTCAAACAATCCAACTCATGCATCATAGTCACTCCTCATAATACACATCCGAGATGATAAAATATGACAATATATAGTACATGCCACTCACACAAGACACACCTATCCTGTAAAGATAAAAAGAAGAATGGAGATGTGATGACTCATGGAACACAAAAACGTACAGCTCTACTCCTCCGGAGCATCATCATCCTCACCATCATCACCATCACTCATCTCATCAAGCCATCGCTCTACAATCTGATGCAGATCACTGATATGTCTATCCAACAAGTCAACAGGCTCATCCATGTCCTTGTACCGATCATTGAGCGTGGCATAGTTGGCATTAGCAAGCGCCAGCTGCCTATTCGTCTCCTCCTGGTTCGCACTGATCGTGGCCAAGTGGTTATTCAACAGACAGAATTGCTCTCATGTATACTCATCTGGACTAGCCCACTGCTGCTGCTGAGGCACCACTGGAATGGGACGAGGAACCTTCTCATGCTGTTTCGAGATATCCATCTCTTGATACTCGTCCTCGTCTCTAAGATGCTGTTGTGGCTGTGGCTGCTGCTGTGGTTGCTGTGGCCAGAACTCTCCCGCGCAATAATCTCCTGCAGCTCCTCAACCATACCGGCTACATACATTCGGGCCACTGTCCTCCAGTCTTCTCTCGTCCAAATAGTAACGGACAAGGTAGTGTGTCCCAACGAGCTCATCAACATGTTCCTATCCTCACTAACAGTAGTCATGTCACTTACATCGAGGGGAACATGAAAGTGAAGGGCTTAAGACCCCTCGTAAAGAACCAATCCCCATAATGGAAATGCGCAAATCCTCCCTTCACACAAGAAAACATAATCAAATCAGGCTCTCCAAGAACAGGAGTGATGTCGGTGAAATCCATGTGATAATACTCAGCCACGGTCGTGAGCAACCCTTCAATATTCACCTTCTGAAACCCGAGGATCCTAAACTGGTTCAGCTGATAAATCATATGAGCCCACATTGAACTTCACTCCGTTCATTAAGCACCATTAAGTGTAAAGCTCTCCTGTCGATACACAACTACCCTTAGAGCGGGCAAATAGTGTGTTCCTCAACACCCTATCCATATAACGGAGTACGGGATTCCTTATCATAGAAGCACGGGCATCCTGAGTCTTAAAATCTCCATCCTCCCTAGAAATCTCTCGCCAAAACCTGTTAGCATTGAAGAATCCATTCTCAACCCAAGCAGTTTCTGTAGGAGTCTGAAATAGCACATTAAACTCCTCCGCAGACCACGTCCTCATAACTCCCCCTAGCTGGAAAGTACACTCATATGAAAATCCCATAGGATCTTTCTTAATCGTGATAGAACATAGAACCTCAGCCATCACATGGAAGTACGTCGACTTCTTCAGCTCCATAAAACAATGGATCCCCACTTGGTCAAACATCCACAAGATATCATCTCATATCCTCATACCAAAATCAACACATAGAACATCAATCCTAGGGTAATAGAGTTGAAAAAATGTACCTTATGATCTGCCATGGCTAAAATCAAACAAGTGGAATGAACCAACAATTCGTGCTAAAAACCTTAGTTTACAACTAATTTTGCCCAAAAACACGACAAATCGAAGGAATTAAGGGTGGAATGTAGATTAACCGGTGGAAAAATAAGTAGGATTGAAGATTAGAGGCAAGGTTCTTTGATTCGGAGTGAATTCTAGTGGAGATGGTGTGCAAAGTGATCGAATGGGTATGAAAATCGGGGTTAAAAACACACTTACCTGGCCTAATTCGACCTTAGTTCGAATTCACTTCGTCGTGGTTAAATTGACCTTCTAGACAACTTTTTCCTTCAATTCGACCTCAATTTGACCTGGTTCCCTGGTCGAATTAAGATGCCTCAGGTCGAATCCACACACTGTAAGATTTCAGGTCCTCAATTCGACCTGGGCTGCTAGTCTAATTGAAATAGTCGCGGTTGAATTGGCTCACTGGAAGTTTGCACACTCCGATTCGACCTCAATTCGACCTGGGCCTCTGGTCGAATTGCCATGCCTCAGGTCAAATTGGGTTATTGGATAATTTTTGCCCCTCAATTCGACCTGAATGCTCGGATTCGATCATACTCCTTGGTCGAATTGGCTCTCTAGTGCTCCAAAATCGAGTTTTCTTTATCCCCTACACACTTCAAGCTTAAAAATGAACATTAGGTACCAAAATAGAGCATAACTTAATCAAGAATCAATCCTAAAACTTAACATGCATGAGTAACTCTGCAAACGACACAAAACACGGAATAAACACCACTAAACATTAGGCAAATTGCAAAAAATTGACACATAAAAACCAATTAAAGTTTTGAATGTGCTGCAAAAAATCAACTCCCCTAACAAACGTTACAAAGAAAAGATTATACTATCGGTGCTTATTGAGGTAAATACATCACACCCCCAAACTTTGTAGAAACTATAGTCGAAACTAAGTTTGCAAAGAGATGTAATTGCTGATAAGTAAGCACTTCAAATATAAAAAATTTCATACTCACACGAATGAAATAAAGCAATAAAATGGGAGGGAAAGCCCCCAACAGGCGCTCTTGTTTAACGTCAGAGAGTCATGACGGTACCAATTTACTGTAAGGTATCTTCAAAGACGACGCAAGCATCATCCAACGTCTTATAATGTCTCCATCTTTGTCCATAAGCTCAAAACTCCCCCATCCACAGGCTCTATGAATCATGAACGGACCCGTCCATTTCGACTTCAATTTTCCTGCGAAAAGCTTCAAACGAGATTTAAAAAGTAATACCTAATCACCTTGCTTAAACTCTTTGTATGAGATCTTAGAATCATGCCACTTCTTCATCCTTTCCTTGTTAATCACTTAATTCTTGTAAGTACGATTTCTAAACTCATCAAGTTGATTTATATGAGTCATCCTCAACTCTCTCACATTCTTAAAAGACAAGTTCAAGCTTATTAAAGCCCAAAAAGCTTTGTGTTGGATCTCCATGGGTAAGTGGCATGGCTTCCCATAGACAATTTGGTATGGTGACATATCCAACACCGTCTTATAAGTAGTACAGAACCCCCACCAAACATAATCGAGCTTCATAGCCCAATCCTTCCTATGGTTCCTACTACTTTCTTCAAAATCTGCTTCACTTGACAGTTAGAGACTTCCGCTTGCCCATTCGCTTGAGGATGATAGGGTGTAGTAACTCTATGCTTGACACCATACTTCTTAAGCACCTTCTCCAGAAGTTTATTGACGAAGTGAAAACCTCCATCACTTACTATGCTCTAGGAACTCCATAACGGGCAAAGATATGCTTCTTCAAGAAAGATATAACAGTACTTGAATCATTCAAGTGAGTATGAATGACTTCCACCCACTTAGAAACATAATCCACAGCTAAAAGAATGTAGAGAAATCCATTAGACGGGAAAAAGCCCCATAAAATCGATCCCCCACACAGCGAAAAGCTCTACAACAATGCTCGGCTGAAGTGACATCTCATCTCTCCTACTTATATTCCCCATCCTTTGACATCTATCGCATGTCGTCACATAGGTTTCACAATCTTTAAATAAAGTAGTCCAATAGAAAGCAGATTGAAGTACCTTGGCTGCTGTCTTTTGAGCTCCGAAGTGCCCCCCATTAGGTTGTGCATGGCAAAACTCGAGAACACTCTCCATCTCTATCTCGGAACACACCTACAGATGATAGAATTCATGCATATTTTATAAACAAACGGATCAAACCATATAAAAGTCTCAACATCTCTCTTGAATTTAGTAAGTTGATATCGGTTAAGATCTCTTGAAATTTCTCCCACGGCAATGTAATTGACATAATCCGCATACCATGGATTCATCCCTTGTGCAGCAACCACACATGCTCGTTAAGCCCTTTCAACAAACACAGCCATAAACTTCTCATTCGGGAACATCTCCTTAATATAATCAAAAGAATCATCACAATGCTCCCTTGTCCCCAACCTTGATAAGTGATCCGTCAATACATTCTCCATACCTTTTTTTTATCTCGGATCTCCATGTCAAACTCTTGAAGAAGAAGAATCCATCTTATGAGATATTCAATACATACCTCATTGGAGAGATCATCAAGCTCCGTAGTGGGATAAGTAAGAGACTCCATCAAGCATGTCTCAAGTGGGTCCTTAGACAAGATCAAAGACATATCTTCCTTCACAATCTTCTCCACTACAACAATACTATGACATTGTGACTCTATAGGCATCTTCATTGCTTTGTCAGGATTGAATAGGACCTCTTCTTTATCCATCTGCAACCTAAGCTCCCCCTTTTGAACATCAATCATGGCCCCAACAGTAGCAAGGAAAGGTCTCTGAAGATAAGAGGGATATTATCCTTGTCATCTTCCATCTCAAGTACAAGAAAATCCACAGGAAAGACTAGTTTCTCTACTTTAACAAGAACGTCTTCAATGATACCCTTCGAAAAAGTCATCGACCTGTCCGCCAATTGTAGAGAAATAGTTGTAGGAGATAACTCCCCCAAACCAAGCCTTTGAAAGATAGATAATGACATCAAATTGATGCTTGCCCCAAGATCGCACAAGGCTCATCGTGCGGGCCCTTTTCCAATCTCACACAAGATAGTGGAGCTTCTCGGATCCTTCATCTTCTGTGGCAGCTTCCTTTGGATAATCGAGATGCAATTTTAATACAAGTTCACCATCTCAACTCCATTCAAACTTCTCTTTTTCAACAGTATATCCTTAAGGAATCGGGCATAGTACGACATCTCCAATATTGCCTCAGAGAAAGGAATACTTAAGCTTATTTTATTTATGATATCTGAAAACTTCTTGAACTTCTCTTCCAATCCCTTCTTAACCAGCTTATAATGAAAAGGTAGAGGTATCTTTGTTTTTGGAATACCCCATTCATCACGCTCGACCTTCTCCGCTTTATCCTTTTCGGCTCTCAACCTCTTGGCTCTTTCCTACTTCTTCTCTACTATGATCTCAGTAGTCTGCTCATTTGGAACCAATGGAGTAATGTTCACATCATGAGGAGTATTCTGTACGGAAAACGGTATGGTATGGGACAATTCGACCTGAATTAAACCTGGAGCCCTGGTCGAATTAGGTACGTAGTGGTCGAATTGTGCACTTGGAAGTCCATTCTCACCCTGTATGCTCGATTCGACCAGGATTATACCTGATGGTCTGGTCAAATTGAACTGTCCCTTGTTGAATTGGCATTTTATATAATTTTTTCCTCCAATTCGACCTCAATTCGACTTGAGGATCTGGTCGAATTGGGCTTCGGATGAAATAGAGTGCTCCAGAAGGTGGGATTCAACCTCAATTTGACTTGGTCTCCTGGTCGAATTGAAGTGGTTTTGGTCAAATCGAGGCTCTTTTAATTCCAAATCACGTCCAGGCGTCCAATTCGACCTCCCTTGCTGAATTCAACCTGAAGTGTTGGTCGAATTGGGGTTGAATTGAGCACTCGACGTGTCCAATTTTAATTCCAGCCTCATAAGTCCATCGTATTGTGTTTCAGACCTCAATGTGATAGAGTTGCAGGACTTTGGATTCTAAATACTTTGCGACGGGAGCTTCCCTTTCTTAATAGTTTGAGTGAGCTTGTTAACACTTCATCTCATCTCCCCCATCAACAATGTAAGGTCCTTCACTTGCTTGGATAAATCCTTATGGTTTGCATTAATCTTCTTCTCTAACTTGGCCTCAAAACGATCAACTCTAGCATCATTCCTAGCCACGTACCTGTTCACCATATCCTCGAAACCTGGCTTTTCTTCTTCCACTTTCGCACTTGGATCAACACCTATCGGAGCTTGAATTGCATTGTTAGGATTACTCCATGAAAACTCCAGCCTTCTAGGCTGTGGATAATTGCCCAGTGGACAACGATTGTTGTAGTTCCCCTGATAATTCCGATTGCCCTAATTTTGAAACCTCATTCCTTGAATACTTAGGCCCATAACGTAGTTTGTTTCTTCTACTCCTCTTGGATCGTTCCATCATTAGTAACTTCCTGCTGAATGATTGGTACGTGCTGAGTTATATCACTGATTTGCTTTTGTTGGGACTCAAGTGGCTTGTTGATTTTGGACAAGCTAGAGACAATCTCATCTTCTCTACTTATTTTCACCATAGCATGTTCAATCTTGGCCTTGAGTTTATCGAAATATCTTTAAAAAGTTTCTCGGCCTCTACAGATGACTTAGTAAGCAATGCTCCCTTAGAAGAAGCATCCAATAACACACGAGAATCACAGTCCAATCCATTATAAAATATGTTGATATATTGAACTTTAGATAGCCCATGTTGTGGACACTTATGATGCATGTTCTTGAATCTGTCCCAAGTTTCATGAGACTTCTCTCCACTATTGATAGCAAATTGGTTAATGTCCTTCTTCATCTTGAACACCTTTGAAGTTGGCATGTATCTTTCCAAGAACTTTAACTTCAATTGCTCCCAAGTAGTGCATTCAGCTACATTAACAGTGTCGTACCAATCTCTCGCCCTTCCAGTAAGCGAGAATTTAAACAAGAAGACCTTCCTAGCATCTTCATATTCTCCTGTGTCTTTTTGAGTACTTGCATACCCCAACAACTTGTTTAGATGCTGCTGTGGATCATCAAAAGTCCCTCCTGAAAAGGAGTTCCTTTCTATCACGCTAATAATAGTGGGTGAAGATCGAAATCCGCATTAGCCTTCCTTGCTCCTAGAAGCCCAAAGTTTCCAGCCCCGTTATTCTTGAAGACTTCACAGATAGCCATATTATTCTGATTGGCCACATCGTTGGCCATGTCGACTTCCTCTGCTGCTGCGTTTGGATCAACTACAGGTTTAGTCGCTTTAGAATTTGGTTCGTCCACTTCAACTCCAAAATTTAGAATTTCAGTAGGTTGGTTTTACTTTCTTTGGTAGCTCTTCTTCCTCTTGGTTGACACTCATTGATCTCAGGATTATATGGCTCTAATACACCTTGCTTTGATCTTGTGAGCATACACCTAAAAAGAATAAGAGTTGGACAGTAAAACAAGAATTAAAATAGTCCAAATAAAACTAAAAATAATAAAAGATATTTTATGTCGTCCTCGGCAACGATGCCAGAAACTTGATAAGCGTTTTCTGAACACACAATTAATCCCCAAGTATGAAGGATATCAATTGTAGTTTCGAAAGGTGACCAAGTGAATATCAAACCCAAGGGATGAATAATTATCAATTTAATTATGTTCTAGCAGACTAAGACTATGCATATAAATTCAATGATGGTGATATTGAGATTAAGTAACATTAATTAAAATATCAAGTAAAAATAACAAGAAGAAGAGATAAGTGAGTTGTGATCAAGTAAGAAAGTAGGTAGTTATTCAGGTAATCCAGTTCCGCTTATTAATTCATCTTCCGTGTGATGGTGTCCGACTCTACCTTGTGGTTTATGGATGCAACACTAAACCATACAAGATTACTCTATAAAAACAAGTAAATATGCGGATGACACATATGAATATCCTCGGAGTAAGAGATATAATCCAACCCATTTTCTAGGTATTATTAGTATCAATTATTTGTCGTGCACTTAGTACTCTAACCCGATATATTCTTTCTTTATAGGTACTATGAAATTATACTGTTTATCCTATTTATTAACCCGAATATGATTCAATTAACAAGTATTCATATAAGAAAGTTCTTGATAAGACTTTTGAATCCCTTCACTTAGAATTATAACATAAAACCCTGCTCAGTAGTGAACGCACTCAACCAATAACCAAGTTATGTATTCAGACTTTACACAACAAATATTGATGCACAAAAAAACCGTGAGTATGGATTAAAAATGCACAATCTTATATAAAATAAACCACAAGTAGTTTTGTACGGAGTTTACACACGAAAGATAAATTAACTCATGAAACCTTCATAACCCTAAAATTACCGAAGCGGCTCTAGCCAATGATTGATCTAAGAACAATCATGGTTAGTTGGACTGATCTTACTTGAATCTCCAGCGAAACTCTCTCTTGCAGCTTTCCGGATGATGGATGATCTCTCTAGGGTTTGTACTCCTTCTCTTGATCGATTCTCTCTTCCAACTCCCCTATACTGCTGCATAAGCCTTCTTTTATACTTGTAATCGTGCCTCCCAGGCCTGGAATGGGTTTTTTAAGTAATCACACGCATTGAGGGTGTAAAAATACTGATATGGTAAGTTTCTGAGGCTCAATTCGACCAATGCAACAGTTCGAATTCTTCCATCCAGGTCGAATTAGAGGTTGAATTGGCCTACTGTAAGTCCCAGACGCTCAATTTGACCAGAGGCCCTGGTCGAATTGACATTACGTGGTCGAATTGGCTTCGCCATCGATCAATTCGACCAGGATTCGACCACATGCCCTAGTCAAATTCCCCTTTCGTGGTTGAATCCTCTTCATGTTTATGTTCTGCATCTAATTCGACCAGCAGGCCTGGTTGAATTCTCCTCCAACAGGTCGAATTGACCTCCTGTTTTGCCCAAATGGATGGCTACTACTTCCTTTCTTCAGTTTCCAACACTTTCTCTCCGATTTTCTTCGAAAAACCACTCAAACGGCTTCAATAACACCTGATTCGTGACAACACAATATATATTAGTTTACAACTGATTACAACCTTCAAACACCTCACAATAACACAAATCCAGGCGCAAGATTCATGAATTTACACACTCATTATACCCCCAAAAATTACATGTTGCTCGTCCCGAGGCAACGCAATCAAAACAAGGGGTCGTGTATAATTCACAAGAATCACCATGTACACACATATTACACATGCAACTTCATCAATTAAGAACAAGTATTTCCTGCATCATACATATCATTCATGCCAAACATCACCCATCATATTACCATTCGAAGTACTAAGTCATCTAGCTCACAAGATAAGTGTTTACTCTCTCACTCAAGTGCTCGTTGCACTTAAACGGTTAATATATACGTTCATACTCAATCCATACTCATGTGTAACCACAGGCTTGGCAAGGGTCTCAAAAATCAACTCACAATCAACTCATGACTAGGATCACAAAGGACTTGTTTTCGGGTTGTAATGTTGGTTCTTTGGAAAGGGTTGGAAAATTTAGATAAAGTGACTCAAACACTAGTAGAGAGTTACCTTAGAGATTCTTTCTTTCTTCATTCGGCTACATTTTCTTCTCTAATTTCTTTTGTTGCACTTGCAATTTTCGAACTTTCATTCTCTTTCTTGCGTCAATATCATTTTTCGTTTGATAACTCGGGTATCGGTTTAGGCACTACCCTTTTTAACAGCAATCGGGATAATAGTTTCAGGCACTACCCCTAAACAAGATTTAACCATACACTTCTTCTACTTACTCAACCACATTCTATCTTCCTTCTTCTTCTTGCAACACATATTCACCTCAACTTTGTACCAATAAATATGGTATTTAAACAAAGCTCAAGTAAAGTTTAAATAAGGCTCTTTTATTCAGCTTGCCAAAGAAAAAGCTTTTTTAAGGCTCAAACGGGGCTACCAAAGATATACATAATCAATGGGAAGGTAAAATTTGGCTAATTAACTCAAGTAATCAAGAATGGTCTAAGATCATATCCTAGCAATTCACCAATTGTAAGTCTCACACAAGACTCCAAACCAAGTTCTGGAATACGTTCATATGAATGATTCTCTCAAGAATAAACTATCATGACCAAGCATGATTAAAAGGCTCAAATCTTCACATGGGTAAATAGAATCCTAAGTACTCCTCATAGCACGTAATCATGATCAATTTCACAAGAACTCTACATACTTATCAAATTATACATGCTTCTCATCAATGAAAATTAACACATGAACATATGAATGCACAAAATCCAAAAACCCATACATCATAGTTAATCATACAAGTGTCTCAAACAATCCAACTCATGCATCATAGTCACTCCTCACAATACACATCCGAGATGATCAAATATGACAATATATATAGTACATGCCACTCACACAAGACACACCCATCCTGTAAAGATAAAAAGAAAAATGGAGATGAGATGACTCAGGGAACACAAAAAACCTGCAGCTATACTCCTCCGGAGCATCATCATCCTCACCATCATCACTATCACCATCACTCATCTCATCAAGCCATCGCTCCACAATCCGATGCAGCTCACTGATATGTCTATCCAACAAGTCAACATGATCACGCATCTTTCCAACACGCTCATCTATGGCCTTGTACTGATTATTGAGCATGGCATAGTTGGCATTAGCAACCGCTAGCTGCCTATTTGTCTCCTACTGGATCGCGCTGATCGTGGCCAAGTGGTTAACAGAAGGAATTACTCTCGCGTATACTCATCCGGACCAGCCCATTGCTGCTACTGAGGCACCACCAGAATGGGACAAGAAACCCTCTCGTGCTACTCCGGGATATCCATCTCCTAATACTCATCCTCTTCTCCATGATACTGCAGTGGTTGTGGCTGCTGCTGTGGTTGCTGCGGCCAAAACTCTCTCTGCGCAATAATCTACTACAGCTCCTCAACCATTCTGGCTGCACACATACGGGCCAACGTTCTCCAGTCTCCTCTCGTCTGAATAATAACAGACAAGGTAGTGTGTCCCAACGAGCTCATCAACCTGTTGCACTCCTCACGAACAGTAGTCATGTCATTTACATTGAAGGGGAACATGAAAGTGAAGGGCTTAAGACCCCTCGTAAAGAACTAATCCCCATATCGGAAATGAGCAAATCCTCCCTTCAAATAGGAAAACATAACCAAATCAGGATCTCCAAGAAAAGGAGTGATTTCGGTAAAATTCATGCGATAATACTCAGCCACGGTCGTGAGGAACCCTCCAATATTCACCTTCTGAAACCCGAGGATCCTAAACCGGTTCAGCTGATAAATCAAATAAGAGCCCACATTGAACTTCACTCCATTCAGCGTGCACGATAAAGTGTAAAGCTCTCCTCTCGACACACAACTACCCTCAGAGTTGGCAAAGCTCAACACCCTATCCATATAACGGAGTACGGGATTCCTAATCATAGAAGCATGGGCATCATGAGTCTTAAAATCTCCATCCTCCTAGAAATCTCTCGCCAAAATATGTTAGCATTGAAGAATCCATTGTCAACCCGAGTAATCTCAGTAGGAGTCTAAAATAGCACATTAAACTCCTCCGCAGACCACGTCCTCATAACTCCCCCTAGCTAGAAAGTAAACTCATAAGGAAATCCCATAGGATCTTTCGTAATCGTGATAGAACATAGAACCTCAGCCGTAATATGGAATTACGTCGACTTCTTCAGCTCTATAAAATGATGGATCCCTACTTGGTCAAACATCCACAAGATATCATCTCGGATCCTCATCGTGAGTATAGCATCATCATCCTGGTACCTCATTCTCGCTATCTTCTCAGAAACTTCAGCCCACTTCTCCTTTATCTCATCCCAATCATTCATTCGGATCTTAAAGTTTGCAGGCAACCTCACTTTAAGCCTCAACGTCTTTGTCACCGCATCCTCATGAGTAGGCCATCCTGTCTCTTCTTGGATTGAACTTCAACCTCCTTATCCTTTCCTTTTCCTGAAAACAATACTTCAATAACAACAAACAAGGAAAACAAACCAAGTAATTGACTAGTATCCAACTCTACTCAAGACTTCAAGTTTCAATGCATAATCACTCAAACCAAACTTGTTCCATTCACATCCAATACTCAATCCTCTTGCTTATTCACCATGATTCCAACACCAATCAAGCATAATAATCAACAACAAGCATGCTTCATTAATTCAAGTAATTCGACATGAACAATCAAAAGGAACTACTTCAATTCAACAATTCTAGTCTGTAGTCAACATATTAATCAATAACACTCCTTAATCACCCTACAATTCACATAAAACTCAAGGTTCTAACATCAATTAAGCAATCAAATCAAACCAAACAAGTATTCACATGAAATTGTTCACAGCATTCAACTATCACCATGAATTCTCAATAAAACAAGTTTAATCAACTTACCCATACCAAAATCAACACATAGAACATCAATCCTACGGTAATAGAGTTGAGAAAATGTACCTTTGATCTGCACATGGCTAAAATCGAACAAGTGGAATGAACCAACAATTCACGCAAAAAGCCCTAGTTTACAACTAATTTCGCGCAAAAATGAAACAAATCGAAGGAATTAAGGGTGGAATATAGTTTAATCAGCGGGAAAATAAGTAGGATTGAAGATTATAGGCAAGGTTCTTCGATTCAGAGTGAATTCGAGTGGAGGTGGTGTGCAAAGTGATAGAATGGGTATGAAAATTAGGGTTAAAAACACACTTACCTGGCCCAATTTGACCTCAATTTGTCCTGTCTAAGAGGTCAAATTCACTTCGTCGTGGTCGAATTGACCTCTGGACAACTTTTTCCTTCAATTTGACCTCAATTTGACCTGGTCCCCTGGTCGAATTGAGATGCCTCAGGTCGACTCCACACACTGTAAGATTTCAGGTCCTAAATTCGACCTGGGCTGCTGGTCAAATTGAAACAGTCGTGGTCGAATTGGCTCACTGGAAGTTTGCACACTCCGATTCGACCTCAATTCGACCTGGGCCTCTAGTCAAAATGTCATGCCTCAGGTCAAATTGGGCTACTGGACGATTTTTGCCCCTCAATTTGACCTGAATGCTCAGATTCAATCATACTCCTTAGTCGAATTGGCTCCCTGGTACTCCAAAATTGAGTTTTCTTCATCCCCTACACATTTTAAGCTTAAAAACGAACATTAGGTACCAAAATAGAACATAACTTCATCAAGAATCAATCCTAAAACTTAACATGCATGACTAACTCCGAAAATGACACAAAACACGAAACAAAACACCACTAAATATTAGGCAAATTACAAAAAATCGACATATAAAAACCAATTAACGTTTTGAATTTGCCACAAAAAATCAGCTCCCCTAACATACGTTACAAAGAAAATATTATAATATCGGTGCTTATTGAGGTAAGTACATCACCCCCCCAAACTTAGTAGAAACTATAGTCGAAACTAAGTTTGCAAAGAGATGTAACTGTCGATAAGTAAGCACTTCAAATATAAAAAATTTCTTACTCACACGAATGAAATAAAACAATAAAATGGGAGGGAAAGCCACCAACAGGTGCTCTTGTTTAACATCGGAGAGTCAAGACGGTACTAATTTACTATAAGGTATCTTCAAAGATGATGCAAGCATCATTCGGCGACTTATAATGCTTCAATCGATGCCCATTCTCCGTGATGATGTCTCCATCTTTGTCCATAAGCTCAAAACTCCCCCCTCCACATGCACTATGAATCATGAACGGACCCTTCCATTTCGACCTCAATTTCCATACGAAAAGCTTCAAACGAGAGTTAAAAAGTAATACCTCATCACCTTGCTTGAACTCTTTTTATGAGATCTTAGAGTCATGAAACTTCTTCATCATTTCCTTGTAAATCACTGAATTCTTGTAAGCACTATTTCTAAACCCATCAAGTTGATTTATGTGAGTCATCCTCAACTCTCTCACATCCTTAAGAGACAAGTTCAAGCTTCTTAAAGCCCTAAAAGCCTTGTGTTGGATCTCCACGGGTAAGTGGCATGACTTTCCATAGATAATTTGATACAGTGACATATCCAACACCGTCTTATAAGCAGTACGGGACCCCCAGAAAACATCATCAAGCTTCATAGCCCAATCCTTCCTATGGTTCCTACCACTTTCTCTAAAATATGCTTCACTTGACGGTTAGAGACTTCTGCTTGCCCATTCTCTTGAGGATGATAGGGTGTAGTAACCTTATGCTTGACACCATAATCCATAAGCCCCTTCTCTAGAAGTTTATTGACGAAGTGAGAACCTCTGTCACTTACTAGTGCTCTACGAAATCCATAACGGGCAATGATATGGTTCTTCAAGAAAGATATAACAGTCTTTGAATCATTCAAGCGAGTAGGAATGACTTTCACCCACTTAGAAACATAATCCACAGCTAAATGAATATAGAGAAATCCATTAGATGGGGAAAAAGATCCCATAAAATTGATTCCCTACACATCGAAGACCTCTACAACAATGCTCGATTGAAGTGGCATCTCATCTCTCCTACTTATATTCCCCATCCTTTGACATCTATCGTATGTCGCCACATATGTTTCACAATCTTTAAACAAAGTAGGCCAATAGAGAGCGGATTGAAGTACCTTAGTTGCTGTCTTTTGAGCTCCGAAGTGCCCCCCGTTAGGTTGTGCATGGTAAAACTCGAGAACACTCTCCATCTCCATCTCGAGCACACAACTACGGATGATAGAATCTGTGCATATTTTGTAAACAAACGAATCATACCATATAAAAGTCTCAACATCTCTCTTGAATTTAGCAAGTTGATATCGATTGAGATCTCTTGGAATTTTCCTACGGCAATGTAATTGACATAGTTCGCATACCATGGATCCATCCCTTGTGCAGCAACCACACATGCTCGTTCAGTCCCTTCAACGAACACAACCATAAACTTCTCATCCGGGAATGTCTCCTCAATATAATCAAAAGAATCATCACAATGCTCCCTTGTCTCCAACCTTGATAAGTGATCCGCCAATACGTTCTCCGTACCTTTTTTATCTCGGATCTCCATGTCAAACTCTTGAAGAAGAAGAATCCATCTTATGAGATTCAATACATACCTCATTAGAGAGATCATCAAGCTCCGTAGTGGGATAAGTAATAGACTCTATCAAGCATGTCTCAAGATGGTCCTTAGACAGGACCAAAGACATATCTTCCTTCACAATCTCCTCCACCACATCAATACTATGACATTGTGACTCCATAGGCATCTTCATTTCTTTGTCAAGATTTAATAGGACCTCTTCTTTATCCATCCGTAACCTGAGCTCCCCCTTTTGAATATCAATCATGGCCCCAGCAGTAGAAAGGAAAGGTCTCCCAAGATAAGAAGGATATTATCCTTGTCATCTTCCATCTCAAGTACAAGAAAATCTATAGGAAAGACTAGTTTCTCTACTTTAACAAGAACGTCTTCAATGATACCCTTCGAAAAAGTCATCGACCTATCCTCCAATTGTAGAGCAAGCGTTGTAGGAGATAACTCCCCCAAACCAAGCCTTTGAAAGATAGACAATGGCATCAAATTGATGCTTGCCCCAAGATCGCACAAGGTTCGTCGTGCCGGCCCTTTTCCAATCTCACACAAGATAGTGAAGCTTCCCAGATCCTTCATCTTCTATGGTAGCTTCCTTTAGATAATCCAATCTCACACAAGATAGTGAAGCACTAGTGTAGTAACCTTATGCTTGACACCATAATCCATAAGCCCCTTCTCTAGAAGTTTATTGACGAAGTGAGAACCTCTGTCACTCACTAGTGCTCTAAGAACTCCATAACAGGCAAAGATATGGTTCTTCAAGAAAGATATAACAGTCCTTGAATCATTCAAGCGAGTAGGAATGACTTCCACCCACTTAGAAACATAATCCACAGCTAAATGAATATAGAGAAATCCATTAGATGGGGGAAAAGACCCCATAAAATTGATTCCCCACACATCGAAGACCTCTACAACAATGCTCGATTGAAGTGGCATCTCATCTCTCCTACTTATATTCCCCATCCTTTGACATCTACCGTATGTCGCCACATATGTTTCACAATCTTTAAACAAAGTAGGCCAATAGAGAGCGGATTGAAGTATCTTAGTTGCTGTCTTTTGAGCTCCTAAGTGCCCCCCGTTAGATTGTGCATGGTAAAACTCGAGAACACTCTCCATCTCCATCTCGAGCACACAACTATGGATGATAGAATCCGTGCATATTTTGTAAACAAACGAATCATACCATATAAAAGTCTCAACATCTCTCTTGAATTTAGCAAGTTGATATCGATTGAGATCTCTTGGAATTTTCCTACGGCAATGTAATTTACATAATTCGCATACCATGGATCCATCCCTTGTGCAGCAACCACACATGCTCGTTCAGTCCCTTCAACGAACACAACCATAAACTTCTCATCCGGGAATATCTCCTCAATATAATCAAAAGAATCATCACAATGCTCCCTTGTCTCCAACCTTGATAAGTGATCCGCCAATACGTTCTCCGTACCTTTTTTATCTCGGATCTCCATGTCAAACTCTTGAAGAAGAAGAATCCATCTTATGAGATTCAATACATACCTCATTAGAGAGATCATCAAGCTCCGTAGTGGGATAAGTAATAGACTCTATCAAGAATGTCTCAAGATGGTCCTTAGACAGGACCAAAGACATATCTTCCTTCACAATCTCCTCCACCACATCAATACTATGACATTGTGACTCCATAGGCATCTTCATTTCTTTGTCATGTTTGAATAGGACCTCTTCTTTATCCATCCGTAACATGAGCTCCCCCTTTTGAACATCAATCATGGCCCCAGCAGTAGAAAAGAAAGGTCTCCCAAGATAAGAAGGATATTATCCTTGTCATCTTCCATCTCAAGTACAAGAAAATCTACAGGAAAGACTAGTTTCTCTACTTTAACAAGATCGTCTTCAATGATACCCTTCGAAAAAGTCATCGACCTATCCTCCAATTGTAGAGCAAGCGTTGTAGGAGATAACTCCCCCAAACCAAGCCTTTGAAAGATAGACAATGGCATCAAATTGATGATTGCCCCAAGATCGCACAAGGCTCGTCATGCCAGCCCTTTTCTAATCTCACACAAGATAGTGAAGCTTCCCAGATCCTTCATCTTTTGTGGTAGCTTCCTTTAGACAATTGAGCTATAATTTTCAGATAAGTTCACTGTCTCAACTCCGTTCAAGCTTCTCTTTTTCGACAGTATATCCTTAAGTAATCGGGCATAGTACAACATCTCCAATATTGCCTCAGAGAAAGGAATACTCAAGCTTATTTTATTTATGATATATGAAAACTTCTTGAACTTCTCTTCCAATCCCTTCTTAACCAGCTTATAAGGAAAAGACAAAGGTATCTTTGTTTTGGGAGTACCCCATTCATCATGCTAGACCTTCTCCGCTTTATCCTTTTTGGCTCTCAACCTCTTGGCTCTTTCCCACTTCTTCTCTACTATGATCTCAGTATTCTACTTATTTGGAACCAATGGAGTAATGTTCACATCATGAGGAGTATTTGGTGCCGAAAACGGTGTGGTATGGGATGATTCGACCTGAATTCGACTAGGAGCCCAGGTCGAATTGGGTACATAGTGGTCGAATTGTGCACCTGGAATTCCATTCTCACCCTGTATTCTTGATTCGACCAGGATTCTACCTGATGGTCTGGTCGAATTGAACTGCCCCTGGTCGAATTAGCTTTCTGTATAATTTTTTCCTCCAATTCGACCTCAATTCGACTTGAGGATCTGGTTGAATTGAATGGCTGCTGGTCGAATTGGGCTTCTCATGAAATAGAGTGTTCCGAAAGGTAGGATATGACCTCAATTCAACCTGGTATCCTGGTCGAATTTAAGTGGTTTTGGTTGAATCTAGGCTCTTTTGCTTCCAAATCATGTTCAGGCATCCAATTCGACCTCCCCTGCTGAATTCGACCTGAAGTGTTGGTCAAATTGGGGTCGAATTGAGCCCTTGACGTGTCCAATTTCAATTCCGGCCTCATAGGTCCCTCGTACTGTGTTCCAGACCTCAATGTGATAGCGTTGTAGGACTTTGAATTTTCAATACTTTGCGACGGGAGCTTCCCTTTCTCAATAGTTTGAGTGAGCTTGTTAACACTTCCTACCATCTCCCCCATCAACAATGTAAGGTCCTTCACTTGCTTGGATAAATCCTCATTGTTTGCATCAATCTTCTTCTCTAACTTGACCTTAAGACGATTCACTCTTGCATCATTCCTAGCTATGTACATGTTCACCGTATCCTCAAAACTTAGCTTTTCTTCTTCCACTTTCCCACCCGGATCAACACTCATCAGAGCTTGAATTGTATTGTTAGGATTACTCCATGAAAACTCCGGCCTCCTAGGCTGTTGATAATTACCCAAAAGATCATGATTGTTGTAGTTCCCCTGGTAATTCCAGTTGCCCTGATTTTAAAACCTAATTCCTTGAATACTTTGGCCCATAGTATAGTTTGCTTCTTCCATCTCCTCTTGGATCGATCCATCATTAGTAACTTCCTGCTGCATGATTGGTACGCGCTGAGATATATCACTGATTTGCTTTTGTTGGGACTCAAGTAGCTTGTTGATATTAGACAAGCTGGAGATGATCTCATCTTCTCTACTTGTTTTCACCATAGCATGTTCAACCTTAGCCACTTTTCCTAGGATGTAAGTGTCTCTCACTCTATCAGTTGGCCAATCTCTTGAGTTCATCGAAATATCTTCAAAAAATTTCTCGACCTCTACAGATGACTTAGTAAGTAATGCTCTATTAGAAGAAGCATTCAATAACACATGAGAATCAAAGTCCAATCCATTGTAGAATATGTTGATATATTGAGCTTTAGATAGCCCATGTTGTGGACACTTACGAAACATGTCCTTGAATCTGTCCCAAGCTTTATAAAACATCTCTCCACTACCGATGGCAAATTGGTTAATGTCTTGCTTCATCTTGAACACCTTTGAAGATGGCATGTATCTTTCCAAGAACTTTAACTTCAATTGCTCCCAAGTAGTGCATTCAGCTACATTAACAATGTCGTACCAATCTCTCGCCCTTTCAGTAAGCGAGAATTAAAACAAGAGGATCTTCCTAGAATCTTCATGTTCTCCTGCGTCTTTTTGAGTATTTGCATAGGCCAAGAACTTGTTTAGATGCTGCTGCGGATCCTCAAAAGTCCCTCCTAATAAGAAGTTCCTTTCTATCATGCTAATAATAGTGGGATGAAGCACGAAATCCGCATTAGCCCCCTTGCTCCTAGAAGCCCAAAGTTTCCAGCCACGTTATTCTTAAAGACTTCACGGATGACCAGATTATCTGGATTGGCCACATCATTGGCTATGTCGACTTCCTCTACTGCTACGTTTGGATCAACTACAGTTTCAGTCGCTTCCGAGTTCGGTTCGTCCAATTCAACTCTAGAATTAAGAATTCCAGTAGGTTGGTTTTTCTTGCTTTGGTCGATCTTCTTCCTCTTGGTTGACACTCATCGATCTCAGGATTATATGGCTCTAATTCACCTTGCTTGATCTTGTGAGCATACACCTAAAAAGAATAAGAGTTGGACAGTAAAACAAGAATTAAAATAGTCCAAATAAAACTAAAAATAATAAAAAGATATTTTATGTCGTCCCCGGCAACGGCGCCAGAAACTTGATAAGTGTTTTTTCAACACACAATTAATCTCTAAGTATGAATAATATCAATTGTAGTTTCGAAAGGTGACCAAGTGAATATCGAACCCAAGGGAAGGATAATTATCAATTTAATTATGTTCTAGTAGACTAAGACTATATAGATAAATTCAATAATGGTGCTATTGAGATTAAGTAACAACTATTAATTAAAATATCAAGTAAAAATAACAAGAAGAAGAGATGAGTGAGTTGTGATCAAGTAAGAAAGTAGGTACTTCTTCAGGTAATCCAGTTCCACTTATTAATTCATCTTTCGTGTGACGGTGTCAGACTCTGCCTTGTGGTTTATGGACACCTCACTAAACCATGCAAGTTCACTCTATAGACACAAGTAAATATTCGTATGACACGTGTGAATATCTTCAGAGCAAGAGATATAATTCACCCCCCTTTCTAGGTACTATCAGTATCAATTATTTCCCGTTCACTTTGTACTCTAACCCGATATGATCTCCCTTTATAGGTACTATGAAATTATACTCTTTATCCTACTTATTAACCCGAATATGATTCAATTAACAAGTAATCACATAAGATAGTTCTAATAAGATTTCGGAATCCCTTCACTTAGAATTATAACATAAAACCCTTCTCAGCAGTGAACGCACTCAATCAATAACCAAGTTATGTATTCAGACTCTACACAATAATTATTGATGCACAAAAAAACCGTGAGTATGGATTAAAAATACACAATCTTGTATAAAATAAACCATAAGTATTGTTGTACAGAGTTTACACAAGAAAGATAAATTAACTTATGAAATCGTATCGGCTCTATCCCATAATTTATCTAAGAACAATCATGGTTAGTTGGACTGATCTTACTTGTATCTCCAGCAAAACTCTCTCTTTCAGCCTTCCGGATGATGGATGATCTCTCCAGGGTTGGTACTCCTTCTCTTGATCGATTCTCTCTTCCAACTCTCTTATACTGCTGCATAAGCCTTCTTTTATACTTGTAATCGCGCCTCCCGGGCCTGGAATGGGCTTTTTAAGGGATCACACGCATTGAGAGTGTAAAAATACAGATATGATAAGTTTTCAAGGCTCAATTCGACTAACACAATAGGTCAAATTCTCTCCTCCAGGTCAAATTGGCGTACTGTAAGTCCCAGACGCTCAATTCGACCAGAGGCCCTAGGAGAATTGACATGACGTGGTCGAATTGGCTTCGCCACCGATCAATTCAACCAGGATTCGACCAGATGCCCTGGTCGAATTCCCCTGTCATGGTCGAGTCCTCTTCCTATTCATGTTTTGCATCTAATTCGACCAGCAGACCTGGTCGAATTCTTCTCCAGCAGGTTGAATTGACCTCCTGCTTCGCCCAAACAGATGGTTATGACTTCTTTTCTTCAGTTTCCAATACTTCCACTCCGATTTCCTTTGAAAAACCACTCAAATGGCTTCAATAACACATGATTCATGACTTAACAGAATATATATCGGTTTACAACCGATTACAACCTTCAAACACCTCATAATAGTACAAATCCAGACGCAAGATTTGTGAATTTACACACTCATCAAGGTATTATATAATTATCCTCTTTATCCTACTTACTAACCTGAATTCAATTCAATTAATAAGTATTTATATAAGATGGTTCTAATGAAGTTTCAGAGTCATCTCACTTAGAATCATAACATGGAATCCTACTCAACATTGAACGCACTTAATCAATAACCAATATATATTCAGACACTACATAACAGCTAACGATGCACAAAACAACTCTGAGTATGAATTAAATATGCATAGTCTTATATAAAATAAATTCACAAGTAGTGTTGTACGGAGTACAGACACGAAAGTTCAATTAACTAGATAAAACCTTCATAAACCCTAGAACTACCAAAGCGGTTCTAGCCCATGACGTTTTGAAGAACGTTCATGATGATTGGATAGATCTTACCCATAGTCTTGAAAATTATAAGAAAGATTAAGATGCGAAGTAAACCCTAGATGAGGCGCCATCGCTTCTCGCTCCGTCTTGAATCTTTACTTGGTTCTCACTTGATTCGCTGCACGAATCTCTCTCTACAGCTCTGTAGAATGGATTTAGGGTTTGGATGTGGTGTAGGATGGATTTAGAATCTAACTCTCTTTTCGATGTGATCGGCTTCACTTTTTATACTCGTAAACTCTCCTTATGGACCTCTACTGGGCTTTTTCGTGGAAAACACACACATGCATACATTGGAGGTGAAATCCTGATGTTTCGGCGCTGAAGTGTCCTAGCTCAATAACACTGGTCTTGGTCGAGCTAAGGTCGAGCTGCTTGTTTGTAATCTGGACTTCGTCTGCACGCCCAGCTCGACTAGACTTCTGCAGCTCGACCATATCGATCTTGGTCGAGCTGCACGACCTTGGTCAACCCAACACCCACCCTGTAAATGGAATAGTTCCAACTTGACTTTCCTCTTGTAGCTCGACCAGACTAGGCTTGGTCGAGCTATGTCATCGTGGTTGAGCTAACCTCGAAAAATGTATTTTCCAATTTTTAGCACTTCTGACCTGTTTTCCTATACAAATATGCTCAAACAGCTTCAATAGCATCTGATTTGTGGATTTTTCATAAACAACTCAATTTGTCTTGATAATAGACCCAATCGTAAACTCAAAATACGTCAATTATCACTCTCATCAAGAATCATTATTAAAAATTTAAGGAATGTTTATATATTACAAATTTTCTTTTCAAAAAAGAAAACCAATGTTAACAAATAATTTTATTTTATTTTATTTATTCTTAACATCCAAACTAAAATGAAATTAAGGGTGTTGTGTAATTCAAGAAATAACATAAATTAATAGTGCTCATTTTAAGTTACACTCACCTTAATATTAATATTTTTTTTTTAGTTGAGGTTAAGTTACATCCAAACCAATGTTACACTCACTACAAGAAATTTGATAAATAGCAACGACAAAATTCGTCATGAAAATTGAATTTTTCGTCATAAAAAAATTTTAATAACAAAATTTGAGCATCACATAGATCGTCACAATATGTGCGTCGTATTAGGTATTATGCGACAATATTTGTTTTGTCATCAAATGTTATATTTTGATTACAAAAATACTTTATGTCACCATATGTTCTTGTCTATAGTGACAATTAAGTCGTTACAAATTACATCCCATTTTTGTCATGAAAAGTATTGTTTTGTCACTAAAAGTTGAATTTAACATGATAGTAACGTTTTTTGTCGCTAAAACGTTAGATTATTGTGATGATTTTCTCTATAATATCAATCTCATCAATTATTTATGACGATTTTATTGTAACATTTAAACCAACTATTTTGTCATCTCTGAAATATTTCCTCATAAAAAGTTTAAACAACAATGATGAAACAAAAGCCTTATAATTGACGTTTATAACTAAAGAGTAAGATATTGAGATAAAATATTTATTGTTATTAAAATTTATATAAACGGTGACAACTTATTTTCATTATTAATATATATTATTAGTGACGATATGAAAAATTTTCATTAGAACATTTTTAAATATGATAACAAAAAATTTTGTCATTGTCAATAAAATATGTTGTCAAATTATGTTTGTCATATCATTAATTAATCTTATGATGACGAAATATTTTGTCACATTACAAATTAATATTTTAAACTATATGCTAGTTAAACAAATATTTTAGTGACAAATGAATTGTTATGAAATAAATTTATTTATTTTTCAATATTAAATCAATAAACAAATAAATATTTAGTGGTTACTTTTACCCATTATTACTACATGAAATAATAAATATATTTAAGAGATCTGTACAATGTACAATATACATAATGAAAAAATGTTTAATAAGTAAGAACAAAAAGAATTACAGTCTCTATAGAGAATTAGTATACAATAATACTATTTATGAAATATACCAACTTCTGCCAGGATTCATTGGTGCAGTTGGTGTAAGGGACAATAACTTCTTCATGTGCCTTGTAAGTTGTAATGCTTCTTGAAGAAAGCATATTTTTCATGATATGTTCCTTGCATATTCTTTTACTCCTCCTTGGGCCAGACTCTATTTGAACAATTTACCTATACATCAAGTCATAAATTTTAATGTCAAATTCAATTTCGTCCACTTAAAGGTTAAAATTACTACAATAATAAACAAGATATTCACTGCACCACCTGAGTAGAATAACTAGACAACTTCATTTGTATGCTTAAAGCTGACTTATCAGATTTTGAGGACAAACAGTCCATAATGGATACTTTCAACAAGTTCCTTTCTACTCAAGTGAAACAGAAAAAAATCAATTACTCCAGCAAAAAATATGAATTTATAAAGTAGAACAGGTTGCTTAGCGTAAATTTCAAGTTAAATATTAAATATTATATGTTGCATTATCATGCACAATAGCTTAGTTATCTTTAAGAATACTTTATGCGGAAAATATTAAGTGGATATCAAGTCCAAAATTTCCAAAGTAAATATAAAAAAATCCTTATCAGTAAGAAGTGGAACATAGCCAAAGAACCAAAATCACTATAATTAAAGTAAAGATCCATACTAAGATAAGGTCTTGAACAGTTTCGAACAAACTATCGCCAACAAGATCCAACAAGACACCAGCAATCTTCAAATTTAATATAATAAATACAGAAACAAGTTACTTAGTGTTAAGAAAAGCATAAATGACGATTAAGTTAAAACCATTATAAATAACACGAGCATACTTATTCTCCAGGTTTATCTGAATCAAGGATCTGCATACAACCATTCCAATTCATCTCTAGAAAGCTGTGAAATACTTGAACTGACAATCACATGCATCTCGCAACCATTCTAGGTCAAATTTACCTTCAGTGAGAGAAGGATGGAAATAGGCTAAGCTACCATGACCAAACCATCCATTATAAAACTTTTTGCTGCCCCACTTGCATTCAACCCTTGAACATACATAATCTCCTCACTTTTAATATGAACTTTTTGCTACCTTCCATTGTGCCAAGCCCATATCATCTGTGCACCATTGAATCAAGCAAATCAATTAACCTTATTCAAATTATTATATATAAGAGTAGAAAAATTAAATACTTTCTACCCAAACAAAAGAAAAGAGGGCATAATAGCAAGTATATAGTAATTTATATCTATGTGTATTAATAGATCATAAATTGACTTAGCAAAAGCTTAAGATTCCACATCTTTTTTACATACCAACCAAATTTCTTGGATGCAAGAATACAAGGTGATGTACATATACAATTTAAGACTTGAGACTTGCATATTTATTACTTAGCATTCTCAATCTAATCACAAATCTTTCCTACCCTTCACCTCATCCTTGAGACCTACGGCACATTCATTTATAAGAAATAAGAAACTACCATACTACGCATCTATGATCAAGGACAATTGATAAATTACAGTAAATGAAAACATAAATAAAACACATAGGGTGAAAATATATATCTTTATCAATGATAACTTAAAACATAAATATATACACAAAGAGGTAACAAAAAGTAATAAAAAAAACCTAGTTCAAGTAATGTGCGATATTGAAAACAATACCTGAGATGCCATCATATTTAGGTTTTTAGATCCATGTAAGTGTCTCAAGTCAGATCTTTTATCATCACCAAAGCATGCTTCAATTAACGATTTAATTGGACCAAACATTAAAATGCAGAAAGCAATTAGAAGAAAATGAAAGTGAAAGGAGACAATACCTGCCACTACTCATACTACAAAGTACAACAAAAAAGAGCAACTAATATTCGATTACATGACACAAATGCATCCCTACACATACTACACATTACAAACAGAGCACAATTATACAATGTATAACCTTCACCGTATTTTGTATGCTAATCAAGCATCGGTATTAAAATTATTTAAACAAATGTAAATTTTACCAATCAAGGAAAAGTTTTAAATTATTTTGAAGTGCGGAACACATAAAAAAAAGTGAGATAAACCTTATCCACACAATCACTGCAAATGTTAATTCGAATTTTGATCGGTTGTACTGGGCATTCTTAAGAATCGAGAATGCAACATATTAAAATATTATATTATTTAACCCACTGCACATTAAATTATTATATTCATTAATTCACGTGTAAAAAGTAAACAAATATATTTTAAAGGGACGGAGGGAGATATAATCCATCACTATAACGCTTGAAACCAATACTATAACTCAAATTGTCACATTTTTCATTTACATTGGCTACATTGACTAAATTCCATTTTATATAATGATAATGATACTTTAAAATACCGATAAACATACTATAACTAATACGCACTATATTATAACATGAATAGATGATACTGTAACACCTAACATATTATTACACCAACAAAATATACTGTAACAATAAATTTTGTATTTATAATAAAATAAATACAAATTGAGTACAAAGATAATTTCAGATGAATTTAATTTGGATAAGATGTAAGCTGGTTACAATCTCAATCAATCCTCTGAATCTTCTCTTGAACCAATTTGGCTTTGACATGACTTTGACTTGACTTGCGTGTGTTGACTTGACTTCTTTGACTGGAGTGTATGCTGACTATGTTGACAGCGTTTGTGTTGAGCTGGATCTTCAAATGAAGCTTGTCCAAACTCGAGTGTGTAGTCTTGAACGTTGATCTGGAGGCATTGAACCTTTGTTCGGATTGAACGTTGACTGGAGAGCTTTCCACAAGGAAGGCTTCATCAGGGGGACTTGAAGCCTTGATCCCGAATTAGTAGTTGTTCTTAACTTGAAGTTTGCTTGATGCCTTGAAGATCTTGAGCTTGAAGCTTTGGAGGCTTGAAGACTTGAAGCTTTGTTGAAGATCTTGAGCTTGAAGCTTTGAAGACTCTAAGGCCGCTTAAGCTTTGAAGCTTTGAAGACTCGAAGGCAGCTTGAAGGCTTAAAGATCTTTGAAGATCACTTGAAGACTTGAGCTTGAAGACTTGAAGCTTTGTTGAAGACCTTGATCTTGAAGTTTTAGAGGCTTGAAGACTTGAAGTTTTGTTGAAGATTTTGATCTTGAAGCTTTGAAGACTCTAAGGCTTCTTGAAGGCTTGAAGATCTTCGAAGATCACTTAGACTTGAGCTTGAAGACTTGAAGATCCAAAGGTCGCTTGAAGCTTTGAAGACTCGGAGGCCGCTTGAAGGCTTAAAGATCTTCGAAGATCACTTGAACACTTGAGCTTGAAGACTTGAAGATCCGAAGGTCGCTTGAAGCCTTGGAGGCTTGAAGCTTTGAAGACTCGAAGGCCGCTTGAAGCTTGAAGATCTTCGAAGATCACTTGAAAACTTGAGCTTGAAGCTTTGAAGATCCTCGAAGACCTTGAACTTGAAGCTTTGAAGATGCTTTGAAGATCGCTTGAAGACTTGAAGATCCTCGAACGTTCTTGAGCTTGAAGCTTCGAAGACTTGAAGATCGCTTGAAGTTCTTCGTTCGTTCTTCGCTTGAAGATCTTAAGGGAGCTTTACTCGTGTTCTCGATCTCTTCAAGAGCATCATCTTCGAATGCTTCAATGTCCGTCTGTTTATTGAATGAATGGATGAGGACCCCTTTATATAGGTGAGAGGTGAAGACCCTCTCATAAGTGACCTGCATTCTGATTGGTCCAGAGCTATTTGGGTCATATCCTGCGGGTTTGGGCCTCCACTTATTTGGGCTGTAGTCAGGACTATTTTACTTGAGCTTGATTTAATTTGTATGGACTTGTTTGACTTAAGTCAGACCTCCTTTGACTTGAGCTTATTTGACTTGAATCAGACCACATTTAAGTTGGGTTTGTTTGACTTGTGTCAGATCTTATTTAATTTAAGTTCATTTAACTTGTTGGACTTAAATTAATTATCAATTATTTATTAATTTATCTTAGGAATTAATTTATTTAAATTCCAAAATAAATAAATAATTGGTATTTAATCCAGAAAATTCACGTGTCGTCATTTTATTTGACCGAAATTTTAACTGCTTACAAATGCCTCTTGCTATTTGTTCACAGACGTTGCATCTTGTTGTGGAGGAATCGCAAAAGTATTTATTTTCTTGCAATTTTCTTTTGAAATGTCCAATTTACAAAGCTTCTAAAGTTAACAAAAAGTATAAAATTATTTGGACAAAAGAACAAAATACTTTTGTTGGCCCAAATAATTTCTCATCTCTTTTAGAAGCCCAACATTTTCCTTGTAATTTCCGACATGACTGGAGATAGAAAATATGACCGCGATTTACTTCTTGCTGGTAAGACTCAGCAAATCTCAATCTCATCCATTCTCAATCTCAGCAAATCTCAATAAAACTTTCTCAATTTTAATTAAAGCAAGAAATCTCCCAAATTTTTTGTAGAGATTATACCACCACAATAATTTCCATATATACTTCGGAGTCCTCACTATATAAAGGGAGTGTATGTTTAAAGTAATTCACCGCGGCAGTTTGGCACTGCGTGGTCGACGGTGAGGTGGGCAACGAACTGGAGGGCGAGCAATGAATCTCAACTGTAATTTCCAGCAGATCTTGGTTGTACTGTGATCGGACTTCTTCCACCATAAGCGGCGTTTGTCTTGGTTGATTGCAAAGGAATCGATGGCGAGCCTCGTCCTTTTTAATAGAATTGACTATTGTCCCTTTAAGGAGTCATTGCATGCGCAAGAAATTTCCGGAACCCTTGTTCCAAATTTCACTCCCTTTCTTCGTGGTTAAGTTTTCTCCTTGGTGGTCGGCGGTTCTCGCCCATACTCTCGGCGACCATCGTCTACCACCGCTCGGCACCGCCCGACTTCACCTCGTCATCGGCGCTCTCACCCGCGGTCCCGCTGAGCACGTTTGCCTTCCCCCTCAGCGGTGGAAGAGGTTCTTCATCCGTGCATGTAATCCCTCTTGATTTTCTCTTATGGGGAAGACATCGAGAAGCAAGACACCCTCAAAGGTGTCGCCGGATTTACATGTAGGAGGAGAAGAGTTCAAATCAGTGAAGGAAAGGACTAGAGAGATTGAAAGGAAGTCTATTGTGAAGGAAGCAATCTTGGAAGAAAACCCTTGTTTGGTCGGTGCCACCGCTTTGGGGCGCTCTATTGCAGCGGACCGCATGGAGATGGAGGCGGACATCTCCTTCGGGTCCATGGCCCTTGCTGTGGTGGACCCGCCGGGCACCGCCAGTCCCATACATGGGCTGGTCCTCTCGCCCGTGGATGATCCATCGCCAGCAGTACCCACCGACCGAAACCCTAAGCGTAAGCCATCGGCAGACAGGCGGCGCAGCTCCACCCCGGCCTCTCGGCGCCGGCTGGTTGTGCCATCCTCTCCTGCCTCGCCCTCTCGGCAGCTGGACGAAGGCCCTCGGCAGCCCTCCACCGCGCCTCGGCAGGGCCAACCGCTGGAAGAAGCTTCTCGGCAGGTCACCGACAACTTGGGCGGCGACGACTCCCCTAGGCAGCCGGAAGCCGACTCTCTTCGGCGTAGCCCCCCTCCCTCCTCTACTCGATAGGCGAACAGAGTGCCTTGGCAGACTGGTGATATGACTCGGCAGCTTCAGGACCCGGAAGCTGGCTCTCGGCAGGGTGCCGACAACGCTTGCGGCGCCGACAACTCTCGCCCAGCGCGGGGCGCCTCCCGCCCGCGCTCCCCAGTCCCTCCCTCCTCTCCTCGGCAGGCGAATGGAGTGCCTCGGCAGATTGGGGACTTGTCTCGGCAGCCTCAGGTCCCGGAAGCTGGCTCTCGGCAGGGCGCCGACAATGCCCACAGCGCTGACAACTCTCATCCAGCGCGGGGCGCCTCCTGTCCGCGCTCCCCGGCGCGCAAGCCCAGCGTTCCTTCCTCGCAGGCGGCGCCAAGTGGAGCTGCCCCCGGCAGGCGACATCCAGGGGGGGCAGGGCGTCGGCCAGGGTTGGCGACTGGCCCTCGGCAGCCAGGCGGACAGCAGGGCCAACGTCCGCGGCAAGCTAATTCAGGTGACAGTTCCACTCCCAAGGGCCCAGTTGACTACTCCAAGTATGTCAACAAGAGTAATATTGATCCGGGAAGGAAGCTTGAATACATCGCACCATGTGACGGTGTTGCCTATCTCGACCCAAAAGATGATTCTGACTTGTGGAAATACACATTGGTGGGATATTTCTCGGGTCGTTTCCCGGGAATGCAGGCCCTTCATGCCATCTGCCGAGCATGGGGCGTCCGGTATACCATCAGCATGCATCAGTCGGGATGGATTATCTTCCGACTTTACTCGGAAGAGGATGTGCGCAGAGTACTGGACAGTGCTCCCCACTCTATATGGGAACGATACCTTATGCTTGAAAGACTTCCACCTGCCTTTCAGTTTGATGATCGGGAAATCTCCCATGTCCCGGTCTGGATTCGCCTACCTCGTTCCCTTTGGAGTTGTGGTCAAAGAATCATATCAGCAAGGTAGCCTCTCTGGTGGGTAGACCGATTATGGTGGACGATATTTCTGTAAAGACGGACAAAGTTTCATTTGTCCGTGTGCGAGTAGACATTGATGTCTCGCAAGAACTCCCAAAAGAAGTCACCTTCAATTATCGAGGGACCAACTTCACTCAGACTGTCTTGTATGAACGCCTCCCGGCGTATTGTACAAAGTGCAGCAAGTTTGGCTACCTGGTGACTGATTGTGACGATTTGACCAGTGGTGTTAGGAAGGAGGAAGGACCGGATCAGACTCATGAAACTGCAAAAGCTGATGACACTGTTGATGAAGAGGGATTCCATCATGTAGGTCCCAGGAACACCAAACCGAGAAAGAGGAGGAACCGTAACGGGAAGAAACAGGTTGTAGATCATGATCTTACCCAGGAGCAAGTTCAGAAAGTCATCACTGGCAGATACCAAATCCTGGATGACCTTGATCCCGATGATTGGAGGATCAACAGGCGGGAGGGAAAACAGCCTGCTCGTGAGCATGATAAGAAGACGTGGGCCTCTGAGATGGAGGAGGATGATGATGAAGCGATTGGTCGTGTGGGGCGCTCCCCTCCTCCTCCTATTTTGACCAGGGCAGCTAGTGCTAAGCGAAGCGCTGGCATTATCATTCAGGAGCCACCAGATAGAGGAAATGGACCGGGACAAGGCGGGGGTTCTTCCCCCACTGTTTTTCAATGAGGTGCCTGACCTGGAACGTACGAGGGCTTGCAGCCCCTCGTGCGCAGCGAGCGGCCCGCAGGTTAGTTCGAAAGTATAAAATTTGCTTAGCGGGTTTTCTCGAAACCAAATTATCTGTTAGTAATGTGTTGAATGATGTGGGTAGAATTGTTCCGGGCTGGAACATTGTGAATAATTTTGATATTGTTGATGGTGGTCGTATTGTTGTTGCATGGGATACCACTTTGGTTTCTTTTAGTAATATTGTGCTCCATGAGCAATGCATCTCTGGTATGGTACGCTGCTTGATTTCTCAACAGAAGTTCCTTATCAGTGTTGTTTATGCCCGAAACGGCGTAGTCGATAGGCGCCGGCTATGGACTCATCTGTCGTCGACTTTCCCAGCAGTTACTCTCCCTGGATGATCCTTGGAGACTTTAATTGTGTGAGGAAACCCGAGGAGAGATCTGATATTGTCCCGTCTCAGCGGAACTGGTATCGAGTGGAGTTAGAGGAGTTCTGTGTTGATAGGGGTCTGTCTGATGCAAGATCCAAAGGATGTTTCTTTACCTGGACTAATGGCAGAATTTGGAGTCGCATCGACCGTGTTCTGGTGAACTCGAACTGGGATGTCACCTCAGGTGTAGTAGAGTCGGAGTTCCTACCTATGGGGGCCACTTCGGATCACTGCCCTGCCCTAGTTTCCATCTTCCATGCCGAGCATTTGAAGGGGTTTCCGTTCAGGTATGTGAACATATGGAAAACCAGCGAGGGATTCCTGGACACTGTTCGGGAAGTATGGGACATGCAAGTTTGGGGGACGGCTCAGTTCAGTGTTTGCCGTAGGCTGAAAATGCTCAAACCAAAACTGCGACAGCTTGGTAGGAGAGATTTCAGCCATATAGCAGAAAGAGCAGAGAGAGCTAGAGTGGAGCTTGATACATTGCAGATGGAGAGTCATGCTGATCCTGGTAATAGTGGAAAATGGGACAAGGTTAGGGAGGCAGCAAAGAGGGTCGACTTCTTGTGTCATGCAGAACACCTATTCTTCTCTCAGATGGCCAGAGCAGATTACGTGATCAGTCAAGACAAACCCTCCAAATTCTTCTACAGGAAGATCAAGTCCAATAGTATGAGAAATATCATCCCCTCCATACGTACGGAATCCGGGTACACTTCCTCCCGTGAGGAAGTCGTTGGGGAGTTTCTTACTTACTATAGTGACTTGTTGGGCACTGCGGGAGACTGTGAGGAGATTGATGCCAGTGTCTTTGAATGGGGAGCAGTGTTGAGTGATGACCAGACTCAGCAAATTGTAGCACCTATTGTGGATGAGGAGGTGAAGAGGGTTGTATGGAGTATGAACGGCGACAAGGCCCCTGGGCCTGATGGGTACACGGCAGCTTTCTTCAGAGATGCGTGGGATGTGGTTGGTCTGGATGTTGTGGCCGCTGTTCAGGAGTTCTTCCATTCCGGACAGATGCTGCGACAAATGAATGCCACGTTTATTACGCTAATCCCTAAGGGTAAGCATGACCCTACTGTCAGAGACTTCCGGCCGATTTCGTGTTGCAATGTGATCTATAAAATAATTTCTCGTATCATTGTGGTGCGACTGACGGACTTGATGGAGGGATTGGTAGCGGACAATCACTTTGGCTT
Organism: Pogostemon cablin; assembly: GCA_023678885.1. Lineage (NCBI taxonomy): Eukaryota > Viridiplantae > Streptophyta > Magnoliopsida > Lamiales > Lamiaceae > Pogostemon > Pogostemon cablin. Next base: position 12,889,410 of record CM042986.1, read on the forward strand.
TGTCAAAAATCGAAGAATGAGGGACTGTGTTATGCTCGCCCAGGAGATTGTGAAGAACTATGGGTGGGCTAGGCATCGTCAGTATAGGAGAATGGCCATAAAGGTGGATATAAAGAAGGCTTATGACTCCGTAAACTGGGGGTTTCTGCGTGGAGTCCTTACAGGGTTGAGATTCCCTCAGCGTATGATAGGTTGGATCATGGAATGCGTCACCTCCTCTTCATTTTCCATTCTTATCAACGGCATACCTGAGGGTTATTTCGACGGCAAGAGAGGCCTGCGTCAGGGAGACCCGTTGTCTTCTTTATTATTTGTCCTGTGCATGGATTATTTCTCCCATCTGTTTAGGAGAATGACCGTCACGGAAGATTATAGGTATCACTCTAGACACTGTGCGAAGGTGGGAGTCACTCATCTAGCCTTTGCAGATGATTTGATTATATTTGCTTATGGTAATCGGTCTTCTGCGGAGGTTGTAGCCAGGGCTCTTAACCGGTTTGCTCGTATGTCTGGCTTGGAGTTAGTGCAGATAAATCCCATCTGTTCATGGCAGGGGTTCCAGTGGATGAGGAGCAGGCAATCCGTGAGGTACTGCCTTTTCAGGAAGGCACCTTTCCAGTGCGTTATTTGGGAGTACCGCTACAGGGAAGCAAGCTCAGGGAGTCTGCTTTTGAACCGCTCATCACGCAGGTTTCTGATCTGATCAAGGGGTGGGCCGTGCATCTGTTGTCGTATGCTGGTCGATTAGAACTCATTCGATCAGTTGTGTATGGACTGTTGAACTTCTGGGCGGCTATGGTAAAGATCCCCAAGGGAATTGTGGAAAGAATTGAAAGAATGATTCGAACATTTCTTTGGGGAACCCCACGGGGTGCAGTTCGGTGGGAGGAGGTCACTCTCCCTAAGGAACAGGGCGGCCTAGGACTTAAGGGGATTGACTTGCTGAATGATGCAGCCCTATGTGGGGTACTGTGGGACGTGCAACAGTAAAAGAAATCTCTATGGATTAAATGGATTAATGCCATTTATCTGCAGTCTTCTTCTTGTTGGGATGTTGAGGTGAATTACAGCGCCTCAAATGTGTGGAAAGATATACTCAGAGCGAGGGACAGGGTTAGGGCACGAATTGGAGGCGACATAATTACCACTATAGCCTCGTGCTCGGAGACAGGAAGACTTCGAGTGGGTAAGTTGTATTGGCTAGTCTCTCATTCTATGCCGGTACAGCCTATCTATAAGAAGTTATGGAGTCCATGGGTCCCACAGAAGCATTCGTTTAGAATGTGGATTGCCGTGAGAAACCGCCTACTCACCATGGACAGATGGAGATCCCACGAAGGCCTGGACGAGTGCGTGCTATGCGTCAGAACACTGGAATCAAGAGATCATCTCTTCTTCGGGTGTCCGTTCACGAAGCATGTATGGAACCGGGTTAGGCATGAAGTAGAGTGGAAGAGACAGGTCACCACCTTGAAGGCCGGCCTCAAGTGGCTCAGCAAAGATCGACGTCTGCATGTTCGTGAGAGGAGAAAATGGACGCTTGCTCTCTATGTAAGCGTCTTCCTCATATGGAAGGCTCGGAACGAAGCGATCTTTAACGGTATCCGACCTTCTATTGATGGCATGGTTAACTCCATAATTATGCATGTAATTACTTTTCAGCATTTGCTATCTAGATAGGTGTGCTTTTCTTTGGTTGCTCCGTCTGTGGAGTATTTATTATATGTAATTGTACTGGCTTCGGCCTCTCGTTTTTCTATAATTAACATATTATTCAATTGACTATTGTCCCTTTACGGAATTAACTGCTGTCCCTCGGTTGTCCCTTTACGGAATTAACTGTTATCCCTCGGTTCTCCCTTTACGGAATTAAGGGTTGTCCCTCGGTTGTCCCTTTGCAATAGCTGATGAGCATCAGCGTGACCAGTGGTAGTTTGATGACAAAATTGGGGCTGAAACCTATTTGTATGTGTGGCGCCGGAAACAGTGGTGGCGAAAGCTGCTGCAGTGTGGAACTCCGGCAAGGGACGGTGAAGAGAGAGAGAGATCCGGCTGACGGTGAAGAATGCTGGTGGGTCACGGTAGTAGCTCGATCGACAGCTTTTCCGGCAGTGGAGGTGGACGGCATTAGTCCCGCTCTGATCTGGTGGCGCGACGATGGGCGTTGGCGGTGTCAATGGCGGTCCGCGATGGGCAGTGGAGGAGTGAACGACTGTGTGGAGAGGCGATGGTGTGGATTTTCGGGAGCGGCCGAGCGGTGCTTTGCAGCGGCGGTGGCGTGAAGTGCGACAGCTTCGCGATTTTCTGGCAGCGAGGCGGTGCGGCGTTTTGGCTGGAGAGCGTTTGGAAGATCCGGCGATCGCTGAGGACCCCAGGCTCAACATGGCAACGACCATTGCATTTCCGGCAGCTGGCGCGGCTGATGAGGGTTTCTCCAGCTGGCGGCTGATGCGGGCAGTTAGCAGCGGCAGGCAGCAGCGATGTGGTTGACGGCGTCTGCTCCCGGTGGCTGAGGGAGCTACAAATCGATTTGCAGCAGCGGCGGCTGGCGACGAGGCGACCGGCGCGGTGGTGAGTGGTGGTGCTACTGCTGGCGGATCCGGCGAGTGAAGGCTGTTGGTGGCATGGTGACTCGCAACGATCCCCTTTTGGATAAGGAAGGAACCATTCTCATTTTTTTTGAGCAATTTTCGCTTCTGATAGGAGTGAAGAATCAATTACAATCCATTTTGGACTTTTCCGACTTGGAATTTACTCAGATTTGAGTAATTTGTTTGGGTCAATTTGCATATGCAATTTTGGGTTTCAATTGGGCCAAGTTTAAACATGAGTTTGGGCTTATTGATTATTTACTCATGATGTGGGTCTTTTAAAATTTCAAATTCAATCCACCATGGGTTAATCCTCAATCACAAAATTAATTCCACTCTAATTGTGTTCTTCCAATTAATTTGTTTCCCGAGATAAAACATTCCGCAACTTCTGCAAATATTACTCGCACATAATTGGGCCATCAATTTCTTCAAAAAATATTGAAGAATATTTCTCGCAAACATGTCTCCTAAATTTGATTATTATATATATATATATATATATATATATATATATATATATATATATATATATATATATATATATATATATATATATATATATATATATATATATTTCCAGCACTTTAGCTTCAAGATGCACCTTAAGAATTTTATTTTCTTTCCCCACTTTCAAGATTTTGAATTTCTTTTACCGCAAAAAATTGGATTTTCTTCATGGCCAACTACCATTTTTCTTGCGAACCTTTTGCTTCTAAACTCAATCATGCTTCAACTTACTGCTTGTCTCATTTCTTGATGCGAACAATAGAATTATAACTGAACTTAGTAGAGTGCTAAGTTGCCTACGTACCCCCTCTGCAGAGGATAAAGTCATTACGTAGTTCAAAGGGGCATGATGTGATTTGGATGGGGGTTGCCGTGCACAGTTTATATTCATGCGGGCCAGGAGTGTGTCGTACACTGTTTGTACTCATGCGGATCAGGAGTTTGTCGTACACATTTTATACTCATGCGGACCAGGAGTGACATGCGATTTAGGCTTGTGCGTCATGGAGCGCTGAATTTGAATTTGCTGACAATTTATACTCGTGTCAATGAGTATTCTATTTGAATTTGTAGACAGTTTATACTCGTGTTAGGGAGTCTTGTGTGGACATTTTTTTACTCATGTCGAGGAGAATTGTGTGGACAATTTTTTCTCGTGTCATGGAGTCTTGTATTATTTGATTTAGATAGTTTAAACTCATATCAAGGAGTATTGTGTGGACAATTTTAGCTCATATAAAGGAGCGTCATGCAAACATTTTTCGCTCGTGTCAAGGAGCTTTGTCTTTTATTTATCAACAGTTCACTGCCCCAAATCCTGAGATGCACTATTTTCTATTGCTTTCACTTCATTTCTATGAATCTTTATGGAAACTACAGTCTTTGTTTGTGGTTCGTCTTCCACGAGCTCTTCAGAAGGCATGTCCTCAAACTCATAGAAGTCTTGAATAGATGGACATTAAATATCATTCGATGTCAAGCTCAACTTCATGTCGTGAGCTATTGTAGCCCATTCTTCAAAAGTCTTTGGTTGAATTCCTTGGAGTATGTAGCGAAGATTCCATGGCATCCCTTAAATGCACATTTCAATAGCTGAAGCTACTGGCAGCTTCTCTTTGCAATTGAGGCTGAGGCTCCTCCATCTGTTGATGTAGTCGATTACATATTCTTCTTCACTTTGACGAGTATTTGTTAGCTCCATCATGCTAACAATTCTTCGTGTACTGGAGAAGCGGTTGAGGAACACTTCTTCCATTTGCCCCAACTGTCGATGGAGTTGGCTTCCAAGTTGATATACCAATCGAACGCATTTTCTTTAAGAGAGCTGACGAACTGTCTCACCATGTGATCTCCGTAGGTCCCAGCATCATTGCATGTCTCGACGAAATATGCTACATGCTGTTATGGGTTGTCTTTGCCATCGAATTATTAGAATTTGGGAGGTTGGTAGTCAGTTGGCATCCTCAAGTTGTCAATTCTCTTTGTACATGACTTCTTGTAGGAAATAAGGGATTTTGAGCTCCCTTCAAACTTGTCTTTTATCGTTTCTAAAACGATGTTCTTCAGTTGGTTCACAGTAAGCACTTTGTCAGTTGAAATTTGTATTTCTTCTTCAACTAGCTTCTTTTCAAAAGGATGATGTTTTGTTGAGTCTTCTTCCTCGTGCTCATCCCCAACTTGTTTCTCATTTGCATGACTTGTCTCCACATTCTCCATTTTCTTCATAAGTATGGAGATTTTTATGTCTTGAGCTTCCATGTGCTTGTTGAGTCCTTCAATGGCTCTCATCATACTTGCGAGTTGACCCTCAATGGTCATAGCACTTGTCATCATCACTGCAGCTTCAGTTGAGGTAGATGATGAGCTTGACGTGGAGCGAGGAGTTGAGCAAGTAGAAACATTTTCACCATTCTTGTCTCCGAGCAATGGCTTGTTGAGAGTAATCCCCACCATATGATTTGCCTCTACGGAGCCTTCGGGAATACTTCTTGTAACGACTCCGACCTTTTCAGTTTGTAACTCTAGAGGCTTTGATGCAGCAGGCCTTCGTATCACAATTTTGAGTGGAGTTATCTTTTGAATCTCTTCAGTTTACAGCTCTGAATTCCTCAAGGTAGAAGGTCTTCTTATTGCAATCTCAGGAGTCATGCTTTGTATCTTCGAGCTTGTAGAGAGAAGAGATGAGAAGTAGAAACTGTCCCACCGGGCGTACCAAAATTTGTAACAACAAATTTTGTATTTATAATAAAATCAATACAAATTGAGTATAAAGATAATTTCAGAAGGATTTAATTTGGAGAAGATGTAAGCGGGTTACAATCTCATTCAATCCTCTGATTCTTCTCTTGAACCAATTTGGCTTTGAGTTGCCTTTGACTTGACTTGCGTGTGTTGACTTGACTTCTTTGACTTGAGTGTATGCTGACTGTGTTGACATCGTTTGTGTTGAGTTGAATCTTCAAATGAAGCTTGTTCGAACTCGAGTATGTAGTCTTGAACGTTGATCCGGAGGCATTGAACCTTTGTTCGGATTGAACGTTGACTGGAGAGCTTTCCACGAAGAAGGCTTGATCTGGGGGACTTGAAGCCTTGATCCCGGATTAGTAGCTGTTCTTGACTTGAAGCTTGCTTGATGCCTTGAAGATCTTGAGCTTGAAGCTTTGGAGGCTTGAAGACTGGAAGTTTTGTTGAAGATTAAGAGCTTGAAGCTTTAGAGGTTTGATGACTTGAAGCTTTAGAGGCTTGAAGACTTGAAGTTTTGTTGAAGATCTTGAGTTTGAAGCTTTGAAGACTCTAAGGCCGCTTGAAGCTTTGAAGACTCGAAGGCTGCTTGAAGATCTTCGAACATCACTTGAAGACTTGAACTTGAAGACTTGAAGCTTTGTTGAAGATCTTGAGCTTGAAGCTTTGAAGACTCTAAGGCTACTTGAAGGCTTGAAGATCTTCGAAGAACACTTGAAAACTTGAGCTTGAAGACTTGAAGATCTGAAGGTCGCTTGAAGCTTTGGAGTATTGAAGCTTTGAAGACTCGGAAGCCGCTTGAAGGCTTGAAGATCTTCGAAGATCACTTGAAGACTTGAGCTTCAAGACTTAAGGATTTGAAGGTCGCTTGAAGCTTTGGAGGCTTGAATCTTTGAAGACTCGAAGGCCGCTTGAAGCTTGAAGATCTTCGAAGATCACTTGATGACTTGAGCTTGAAGTTTATAAGATCCTCGAAGGCATTGAGCTTGAAGCTTTGAAGATGCTTTGAAGATTGCTTGAAGATTTGAAGATCCTCGAACGTTCTTGAGCTTGAAGCTTCGAAGACTTGAAGATCGCTTGAAGTTCTTCGTTCGTTCTTTGCTTGAAGATCTTGAGGGAGCTTTACTTGTGTTCTCGATCTCTTCAAGAGCATTGTCTTCGAATGCTTCAATGTTCACATGTCTATTGAATGAATGGAGGAGGACCCCTTTATATAGGTGAGAGGTGAAGACCCCCCCATAAATGACCTGCATTCTGATTGGTCCAGAGCTATTTGGGTCATATCCTGCGGGTTTGGACCACCACTTGTTTGGGCTGTAGCCAGACCTATTATACTTGGTCTGATTTTATTTGTATGAGTTTGTTTGACTTAAGTCAGACCTCCTTTGACTTGGGCTTATTTGAATTGAATCAGGCCACATTTAAGTTGGACTTGTTTGACTTGTGTCAGGCCACATTTAATTTAAGTTCATTTAACTTGTTGGGCTTAAAAAATTATCAATTATTTATTAATTTATTTAAGGAATTAATTTATTTAAATTCTAAAATAAATAAAAATTTTATATTTAATTCAGAAAATTCACATGTCGTCATTTGATTGGATCGTAAATTTTAACTGCTTACACATACTATAGAATATATTTTTCATATTTTATACGCATATATATGTTTTATAATCCACCACTATTAGGCTTGTAGGATATACTATACTCAAAATTGTTTTCAACTACATCTGTTGCGTGACACTGATACTTTAAATTAGTAACTATAAACATATTGTAAAATATACACACTATACTATAACATGAAATTATGATACCGTACGTAGTATACTTGAGGCATATGTACAATATAGTTCTTACAAGCATACTTCACAATCATTACAGTCGTTTTCTTCTTCATTATAGTATCGAACAATATTCATGGTTTCACCTTTCTGTTGCAAAAAAAATTGAAGATGGCTATGGAATATGATTTATAGCAATGATTATACTTCATCCAAATAATTGAAGACGATGATAGAAAGAATGACGTGGTTTGAATTACTAATTTTTCTCGTCATCGCCAAAAAGAACGTAGGTGGTTGGAATTAATCCCACAAATATAGGAATCTTCTAAAATTACGTTGACTAACAATAAATAAGATTACTTATATAATTAAATTATATGATATATATCGGATTGACCCGATCCGTCTCTCTATGATTTGTCTCACAAGAAAGTCTCCCATAATAATTAGGGTTGTTCGCTAGGGTTTTTTTTTAAATTTGATACGATACAATTTTTTTATATTCGGTATGGTTCTATATGAGTTTTCTGTAATTCGATTCGGCTTTTTGGTTGTATACAAGATCAAATGATTTGAATGGGTGTGGCTTGAAATCACGAATTTACCCATGTCATTTATAAAACACTTAAATTATTACTCCATCCTTCCCACATTTACTTGCACTGTTAATGTAGATAATGAATTTAAGAAAAGTTGCTATTTGACCAACTTTATTGACTTTTGAAGGGTAATGTGGTATTTTTAGGTAATAAATAAATTATAAAGTATGTTATGTGTGTTAGGTAGGAGTAGTAAATTTGTAATTAAGATGTACTTTTAAGGTTAAGAATTGATATGTTGTTCCTTTTTTTGGGTAGTGTAATTTAATGTGAGACATACGAAAATAGAAAGTATAAAATTTAATGTGGAACAGAGAGAGTATATTTTTAATGTATTTTTTTAAAAAAATATATATAAATATTTATAGAGGATGACTATTTGCGCCCTGAAAATACTTAATGTACCCCAATTAATAAATATATCCCAATATATTTTATTAAAATATATAAAAATTACTAAACACACCCAGACAATTGTATCCTCCTTCTTTATTATTATTATTTTTATTAAATATACAAGAAAATAAAAATATTTATCTTTGTTGCTGCTCCATCAAACTCGTCTCCATTTCTATCCAAGTCTATGTCAATGTACAAGCAGTATCCCTCATCTCCAAATTATCTTCTATCAACCTTTACTTAGAATTTGCATTATCAAATAAATCATCATATCATGCCTTGTACACATCCAACACTAATGGGAAGAACATGCAAATCCACCTAGTTCAGAAAAAGTGGTCGGGGATTACTTAAGTCTTGTATCGGGTCCATCATTTTCATGACTCTCCAAATCTTCCTGCTCAAGCGGCAGAGGAGCAGAGCGTGTCCTTATCTGATTGATCCCTAGTGTCGAGTGTGCGATGATATTAGAATTCCCAAAGGCTTAATTGCTTATTCCTAATTCATTCCCTTCTACACCGGTTCTTTGCTTCACGAGAATCGGTAAGAATTTTCGAAGCTTGGAATTGCAGGAGTGACTAGACATCGCAGATTTCTTCTCATCTGGATTGCATTTTTGCAATCAATTTGCAGAAACTGAATGTTCTTCTCATCTGGATTGCATTTTTTTATAGATAATGGGGTGCCATAAAGTGCTTAGTTTATGGAAGATTGGATTGTTGGCTGCGAAGTGATGAGTGAAGATGGATTATTAGCGTGACTGAGAGGAGGTTTCTAGATCTTCCATTGTAATTATGATTATTTAATTTAAATGGATATTTATGCCTTAATTTTGTAGGGTATTTTAGTCCTTAGCATATATGGGGTACGTTAAGTAAAGAGGGGGTGTGAATAGCTGCACCCGTATTCATATTAAGACAAAGTCTCATGTGTGACGTCATTACTGGAGAAAGATTATGAGAGGGGTCAAACCTATATACATATATAATTATCACTTAATTAAATAATAAATTATAATTAATTTACATTATTCAACTCCTTAATTATAAGAACCCCTAATTTAATTTAATCTCTTTCTACAATTCATTGACGCTTACGAATGTGAACGACTGAATTCTTATGGATGTAAACAGAGTTAATAATGCAAATTAAATTTCCTTCAACCGTCGTCGTCTAAGCTTTCGTTTGATTGTTGCTATCTACATCGGCATCCACCGCCATTGTCTATTATGTCATTTGACCTCCGACATAAATATGTTTTTCATTTTTCATTGATCTAAAATTCACCGTAAATCATATATATTATTATATATTGTTAGAAAGAAGAAGACAATAGCAATGAAGATGTTTTTATGTTTATGTTATATAAAAGTATGTTCATTATATGCTAAATATATCGATTTGTGTTAGAGTATATTGTTAAATATACAACGTTATAAAAAGGTTCTCTATATTATGTTAATGTATGTCGTTTTTGTGTAAAGTACTGTGATTTAATGCATGATTAGTATATGCTTGCGTTAGAGTATATTGTTCAATACTATAAAGTGTTATTTATTTATATCTTATATTACTAATCAAATAGTGCTTTCCTTATTTATGTTTTGCCATTTGCATATGTGTCCAAACATGGTTTATTCTTATAAATTGAGTAGTATGTGTCTTAATCTCATTAATTCTCACAAATTGAAGAATGTCTTCATCTCCTAATTTTTACCTTTCAATTTTAATCTCAACTTAAATAATGAAATTTATTGTTGATCCATCTATTATATACTTAATGATTTGATATATTTTTTCCATATGTAAATGAGCTATGTTAATGTATTATCTTTTACGTAAATTTTAAACTTTTACATAACTTATATTTTTTTTATAATATATCTATTTTTAAAAATGTCTATTTTTTTACATAATTAAAAATGAATTATAAGAAAAAATAATTTTAAAAATAAATAATAATTTCAACTTTAAATTGTTAGTTATTCCTTCCCTTAATGAAAATATAGAATTTTAACTTTAAAAATCCTACTATTTAGGATTTTATCTTAAATCAAATTTTTTAAGAAAATGTTGACTATGTCCTCAAATAAATTATGTTGGTACAAATGAAATGAAAATAGTATGTGAAAAAAAATTAGCTACAGGGAGGGATTATATATTACTCATATAATAATTTATCATATTATTTTTTTATAATTTATCATTTCACTTAAAATTATAAAATTTCATAACTTTTATCGAAAATTTAAATTAAAACTTTATTAAAATTAAAAAACAGTTTATGAAAATTTAAATTTAGTATTATGTTTAATTTATAAACGTAATAATAAAACTTCGTGTAGCACGCGGGTTTTATTTAATAACTCTTATACTCCATCAACCTCCTAATACTTTTCACACTTTTTTTTATTTATTTGTCTCATAAAACATTTTACAACCCAAAAAAAAGACACCACATTATCCAACAATCTCAGTTACTTTAATTTTAAATTTATCATTCTTTTTTCACACATATATCATTAATTTATACTTATTTATTACCTAAAAATACTACAATACCCTGCAAAGTTAATAAAATTGGTCAAGAAGTTCAACTTTTCTTAAACAACGTGGAACATTAAATGTGAAAAGTAATATGAGACGGAGGAAGTATATGTCATGATTTTATGAAGCATGGAATTAAAATTTTCTGTTATTATTATTTATTTTTTTAATATACTCCATGTTTTTCGATATATATTTAAAATTTGGCCAATTATCATTTGCATCCGGATGCATCGTGTAACTACTTTCACAAACTTATACATTTAAGAATAAAAATGTATACACTTTATTAGATAATTTTCTATTAGTTTTTTAATGAAAAGATGAGTGTAAGAAAACTATACAATTATTAATAAACATGTATACACTATTGAATGAAAAAGTTATACATATATGAGTACACGTTTGCACCCCGGGTGAAATTTTATAATTATGTATATATAAATCAAAATAAAATCATTTACATGTTACATAAAGTAGTTTACTAAAATGTTTATCTATAAAATGTTACATGTTTAATGAGTATGAAAAGTAATACTCCTCCTGCCACCAAGAGTCTTATTTTGTCAAACTTCCATTCTAAAGGGTTTCATTTACTTTTTTTAGACATGAGACCACACACATCATCACTTACTAGGCTTCCATTCTAAAGGGGTTCATTTAATTTTTTAAACATGAGACCACACACATCATCACTTATATAACTAAAATATGAGACTCTCATACCCCGCTATTACAATTACTCACTAGATATTAAATAATAGTACTCTTTAATTCACATGCAAAAATCAAATGAAACTTTTGCAGGCGTATGGAGGAAGCAATATACATTACTGGATTTTGAATAAAATAATTATTAATGTTGTAGTTGTATAATTATAAAATAATTTATGAATAATTAAATTAAATTAAATTAATTTTTCTTTAATTTATAAAAGTAATAAATCTCGTGTAATGCACGAAAACTGGACTAGTTATTTTATAAAATAATATAAAAAAAGTTTCTCGAGTTTATGTTAATGTATGGGGGGGTTTTGTTTTAAAATATTATTTTCTAAAATATGTTTTGTGTATGTTAAATTAACTTATGTGGTCAGCTTTGTTCACATCTATAACAATTTATGTTCATTCAAAACCGTAAGCATCAATAAATGTGAGAAAGAAAAGTCCTATAATTTAGATATTGATTCCTATCATTAAGGAATTGATTAACGTAAATTAATTATAAATTAATTAATAAATATAATAATATAATCTGTGTCACAGCTCATTTTTTATACCCGTCTCACAAAATGTCCAATCAACTTCATATCACATAGATCATTAAAAGAAATCATTTTGATTACTGTGAAAATCTACGTATTTTATGGTTTGATTTAGTACCGTTTTATGAAATTTAAGTACGTATTTTGGCACTATATGGTTGATTTTCATATATTTATGATATTGGTGCATTTAAGGTTATTTCGTGTTTCAAGTGGAAAATATGGGTAAAAAGAGAAAAATAAAAAGTCAAAGTCGAAATTGGCGAAAGAAAGTTTTAGTGTAGCAAGGCACAACTAGTGCCGACCACTGAGTCAGTCGTGTCGTCCACTCGTGCCACCCACTCGTACCGACCACATGCAGCACGAGAGGTCACCACCGCCAGCACATTCCAGAAGAGCACGACTCATGCCACTCTTAAATGGGCGAATATTTAGAATCTCTTTATATAAGTGAAAAGTCAAGGAAGAGAGGATTGCGTGAGCGTAAAAATCACCTCAATCGGAGTTTGGATGAAGAAGGTATGAGAAAAATCGTGAGGTCGTGCAATCTTCCAATGAGTGACACGACCCATGCGCACGAGGGCATGAGTGAGTGGCACGACCCTTGTAGTGGCCGGCACGACCTGTGCCATGGCTGACACGACTGGTGCTATGTCCAGATTGTGTTTTTCGGCCCGTTCATGTTTTTGACATGAAAAACCCCACTTTTTAGTCAGAATTCGGGATTTATCAGTTCTCAAGTATAAAAGGAACCTCTGGAAGTCCCAAAATAATAACTTTCCATAACTCTTCATCACTTTTCACGTCCTTTCCCTGCCACAATACTGAAATCAAAATTCATCATCTCATCCACCCATCCTGATTGGAGAGTTTATTAGTGTTGCCTACTTGAGAATGAGAATTGAGAAGATTTAGAACCACAAAAGAAAGAAAAGGAGATCTAGACCATATCTAGGGTTTTTTCTTACTCTTTCTTTCTTACTCTTGAATTATAGACTTATGGGATTATTTTCATATCTAACCATGTGTGTTGCTTGTAACACCATAGGCTAAATAATTCTTAGATAGTTCTAGGATATTGAAGGTTTGAATTTGTTGAGTTGATGATCTAGACTAGTGTTGAGAGTGAAAATCAGCGTATTTTAGTGTCCAATTTAATACTTTTTTTATGAAAATTATTGTTACATATTAGCACAAGTGTCTTATATTCAACAGATGTGAGAAAAATGTGCATTTGAGGTGTTTTATTGTGTTTTAGGTGGAAAAATGATTAAAAGTGTAAAATTGGAGAAAATGGTAAACTTATGCCAAAATGATGAAAAATACATGTTCAACTTGTATAATTTTTTTGTATTTTTTTAAAAGTCCAAACTAATCATGTAATATACCGTTGGAAAGTCACGGAAGAGAGAGTCGTTTTGGCGTAAGAATCACTCAAGTTAGAGTTTGAATGTGGATGTTATGCGCGAAATGGTGAGACTGCGCAAAGTTGCTCGATCAAGACCATTTTGGTCGAGCAACGGTCGAACGGAGAGGCTTCAGTTTACAAACACGTTGCCTGACCATTGCTCGACCAAATTCATGTTGCTCGACTAGAACAGCTTGGTCGAGCATCATCGCGGATTTCGTGTTCGTTGGGTTTTACACCTCCAGTGCATGTTTTCGACAAAAAAGCTCACTAAAGGTCCATTAGGAGATTTTACAAGTATAAAAGGGATACATTTTACATCTGAAAAGGGATTGCAAACTGCTACCATCCCACAATGGGGATCACACCCTAAACCACCTTTCTACATCCATCCATTCTTTCATCCATACATCACTTTGAAGATTCGTCTGTTGAATCAAGAGGAGAACTAAGAGAAGGATTCAAGATGGAGAAGGACACGACGACACCCACATCTCGGATTTTTTTATTTTCTAATTTATCTTGTATTTCAGACATATGGGTAAGATCTATCCAACCCCTATGATTATTCTTTGCAACATCATGGGCTAGAGTCTTTTTGGTAGTGCTAGGGTTTTGAAGGTTTATGAATTAATTAAATTATTTTGTGTATCATCCGTACAACACTACTTGTGGAGTTATATATGATTGTGCTTTCTTAATTCATATTCACGGTCATTTTGTGCATCTTCAACTGTTATATAGAGTCTGAATATATATCTTGGTTGTTGATTGGGTGCGTTCACCGCTGAACAGTATTTATTGTTATGATTCTATGTGAGGGGACTCTAAAGCTTCATTAGAACTATCATATATTAATGTTTGTTAGTTGAATAGAATTCGAATTGATAAGTAGAATAAAGAGGTTAACTTTATAGTACCTATAAAGGGAGATCATATCGGGTTAGAGTACCGATTGGACAGAAAAATAATTGATACTGATAATACCTAGAAAGGGGGTGAAATTATATTTTTTGCACCAAGGTTATTCACAAGTGTTACATGCATGTTTACTTGTGTCTATAGAGTAAATATGCATGGCTTATTGATGCGTCCATAATCCACAAGGCGGAATCGGACAGTACACTTGAGAGGAAAATTAATGAGTGAAACTGGATTATCCTAGAGCTACCTATTCTCCTACTTAATTCACTTTCATATTTCCTAGTTCTTAATTTATTTTATTTGCTGTTGTAATTCACTGTTTAGTAATTGATAATTAAATCACAACTTTTATTTCCAACATTCTTCTTAAATAATTAGTAAATAATTAAATTGATAATACACCATCCTTCGGGTTCATTATTTAACTTGGTCGCTTGCTTAAGCTACAATTGATATCCTTAATACTTGGGGATTAATTTTGTGTGCAAAGAAAACACCCATCAACTAGGTTGTGGATTTCTGCAGTATGTTTATTCCTTTATTAATGCTTTGATTGAGACTTATATTTTTGTCTTTTATGGTCTATCCTTATTCATGAATATGTCATTGTCTTATGCATGTTTACGATTACGGCTTATGTCAAAGAGAGATTATATTTGTCTATGTGTTATGGGTAAAGGGGATCTACACATATAATCTTTATTCATTAAAATAATTAATATTGAACATTTAATATTTCTTTTAATTACCACTCTATAGGATTTGGTTTCTTAGATTGTTAAGTGGAAATTTAAGTTTATTTTTTGAGTACCTATAAAGGGAAGTCTGGTGCTCTAACTTTTAATGAAATTTTCCATGAAATACCTTGAAAGGGAGTAGAAATTATTCTTCTACATCTGAGGATTTAAACTAAATTTATTTATTAAGTTTACTTTACAAAAGAGATTTAACATATTTAAGTGATTGCTTTCATAAAATTTGCAGGAATTATAACCGATTGTCTAGTGATTTAATTTGACCAATTTAAACTGAATTTCCTAGAGCTATCTTATCTTTTCTCTGAAATATGTGTTATTTTTTTTCTGCTATTTTATTATTTTTAGTAATTATTTTCTGTAAAATTAGTTTTGATTAATTCTCCTCAAAAACCCCGATTTTGTCTTAAATTAAAATTTCCATAAATAGAATTAATTAGCAAGTCTAAAATTATCTTCTGGGTTTGATATTTTACTTGGTCACACGCTGAGCTGCAACTGATTCCCTACACTTGGGGACGCACACAAATCAATGAACAAGTTTTTGGCGACGTTGCTCGGGATAGTTTTAAATTTATATTTAATTTTTTTATGATTAATTTTAGTTCAGGACGTTAAACCTTATTTTATTTATTTTAGTTGTGTTTGTGAGCATTCTTGACATTCTGCTTGAGCCCAGGAAAAATCAGCTAAGATGGCTGACGATGTACCGAATTGTATCGCACTACTATATAATTGAAAATCGCAAAAATCGCATGCACCGAATTGTATCGCACTACTATATACAATTATTTAGATAAATTGTAATTTATAATTTATGGAAAATTTTCATTGCACTTCATGGTGCGGTTTCATTTTTATGGTCGAAACCATACCGACCACACGCTAATTTTTATTATTATATTATATTTATAGATGTTATTATTTAAGTAGTTTAAATCATGAAATTCTATCAATGTTGTTGTCCTTATCTTCCTATACATGTTTCGTATCTTTTTTTATTCTTACTTCAATACTTCTTATCTTTCTTATTTCTCTCATACATCCATGTAGCTCTATAGAATCCCAACGAATCAGCTAACAGGACTACATGTTATTGATTATATATTAATGCAAATGTGATTACCTATATACTTTTTAGTTTTATCTCCTATTCTACATATTAAATATTTGTCATGTGTCACATCAATGGCTAAATTACCACCACATGTGCAAGGGTGTAAATCATTTCTTAGGGTATAGAATTTTTTATTCAAGGGTGTAAATCATTAATTAGAGTATAGAATTTTTATTAGAAAATAAGTTGTAAAATACGAAGTGGAGTACCATTGTAGAATAAGAGATCTGGATGATATTTATGTAGGCTAATCTATTAATAAAACTGTAAAACTGCCCAAAACCGATTGAAACCATTTAAAACTACACAATTAATGTTACTTGAATAAACATAGTTTAAACTTGATTACTAAACCGAACCATGCGCACCCCTAACAGCAGGTCTTGCGGAGTATGCGGGTCCAATACAAGTTGAATCATACAACTAATGTTGGATTGTATGGACCTGCAATCATTGCAGAGAATTTTGAGTTGTCATTCGAACTGATCTGGATGGTGGAGAGACAGTAGTTCAGTGGGGGACCACTAGAAAATCCCACTGAACATCTGCAACTGTTTGATGAGTATGTTAGGACACAGAAGCAGTGATGAGTACCTGATGATGCAGTTTGGATGAGGCTTTTTCCATTCTCACTAGCAGGAAAAGCCATTGAGTGGTATAAGAACTTACCCGCAGGCTGTTGTGCTACTTGGGAGGACTTAGCAAATAAATTTCTCAACAAATATTTTTCTCTAACCAAGAGCTTCTATGTGAAGAAGATGATCGCTCATTTCAAGAAAAGACCTTGAAGAATTTCTATGAGGTGTGGGAGAGATTTAAGGAGTTATTACGTTGTGGTCCGTAACATTGATTTTCAAAGGACGCCTACTTAGGCTTCTTCTATCAAGGTTAAAGAGTGACTCACGAGTGTTGGTAGATGTAACAACAGGTGGATCAATCTCTAGAAAGTCTGTAGATGAAGTGGAAGAGATCTTTGAGGAGATGACAGAAAATACTTATAATTGGTCATCTGAAAGAATTAATGGAGGGAGTAACTTTTGATCAGATTACTAAAGTAGAACATCAGGTTTACAAGAATGAAATGTCAGAGATGAAGGACCAACTCAGTGAGCTGAATAGGAAGCTTGATCTTCTCACACAAAGAAACAACAAGAGAGAAAATGTAATGATGGTAAGAGAAGAAGAGAAGATGGAGGATATCAATTATGCAATGGGTTAGAATTTTTAAGTGGAGTACAGAAACAAGCAGAATTTTAGACCTATCAATTTCAAAGGTGATTCGAAATTCAAAAATTAGAGGAGGAATGATAACTATCGTACTTTGACTGAACACTGTAGTCGAGTACTCTCCAAGTTTTGATCTATCCCATAAACCTACTGAAAGAAATAACATCTATGGATGATGAGATGAAATTGTGGATGAAGCAGTAGGGAGATCAGATGAACATGATACTCAAGTTGATGGTAACTAGTTAAGAGCAAACTAATATAAGGCAGAAAGAGACTGAAAGAAAACAGAAGGAAACTGACATTGCTCTTGGACAGTTGAGTGCTGCAATTGAGAAGCTACAACAGCAATAATGGATGGCAATGGGATGGGTATTTTTGGGTATCCTGTCTACTCGAACCCTAATGGGTAGGGTACGGGTAGTTATAAACGGGGTTTGAGATGGGTACGAATAGTTGTAAGAAATACCATTGGGTTTTGGGACGGTAATCCCTCAAAACCCATGAGTACCTCGATTATGTATATATTTTTTATAATATTTAACAAATATTATATAATTTATATATTATAAGATATTTTTTATATATTTAATTGATAATTATAAGTTTTATTTTATAATATTTATTAAATATTTATTTAAAATAATAAAATTTATATTATATTTATTTAATAATAATGTAATTTTTACTATTATATTTATTTAGAAAATAAAAAATACAAATATATAAAATAAATGACTATTAAATGGGTATGGGTACTCGCGATATTGATAAACGGGAATGGGACGAGTCGGATATCATAATAAAATTTTTAAACTGGATCGATACGGATACAGATAGTTATTTTTTAATAGGATACGGGTACAGGTACCTCAAAATAAGCGCGTAACCTACCCGTTGCCATCCTTAGCAACAAGGAAAATTCCCTTCACAGTCGGAGATTAATGAATAGAGTTACATGGCTATAACTTTGAGAAGTGGAACACAGTATGAAGGATCGAAGATGCCAGAAGGTGAACAAAACATCGATGGTAAGTTCCAGCGCTTGATGGTGAGCACTTCTCCAAGTTTTTCGATGAGTTCTGTTCCTCCAAGCTATAACATTGTGGACTCCGAAAAAGAGATAGAGAAGCTTCATGTAACTGGAAAGAAGTGGCAAAGAGAAAAAAGGGAAAGAGAGGAAAGAGCGAAGGAAAAAGAATTCAAATGTGATTACTAGGGTATTCCTATCACTTCTTATCCTCTCCCTTTTACACAAAAAATTGTGAAGGAGAATAAGAAAGAAGAGTTCAAGCAGTACATTAAGTTTGCAAGATCAAAGTATGAGATCATGAAGAATAAGACAGTGTCTATAAAGCCTTCTGAAAAGCTAAGTGATCTGGGGGTCATAATCCCTTGTGAGATTGAAGAGAGAAGGAAATGAATGCACTGTGTGATTTGGATCTACAGTGAATATCATGCCTCATGTAGTTTTTGAGGAACTTGAAGGAGGAGAGTTAAAACCAACATCTAGGCAATTTCGTGTTACTAGTGGTGACATAATAAAACCCTTAGGAGTTGTTGAAGATGTTGTAGTGGAAGTTGAGAAGATGGCTTTCCCGATTAATTTTATGGTAATTGAAAAAGTGGTGGATCTTGTAGTTCTGCTAATTCTAGGAAGACTATTCCTAGTGACAGGAAGAGCCAATATTGACTTGGAAGAAGGAACAATCTCATTATGATCTGAGGGAAAAGTTGTCACATTCAAATGTGGTAAAGAAAAAAGAGATAATCCTTATCTGAAAATTCCACCAGTCTCTCCGAATATCTTTAATTCTCATATTTATGACTATCATGATACTAACTCTTATCTTTCTGATTATCTTGATTTTGATAAGAAGGATGCATATATAGAAGAAGATCCAGATGAATTGATCCTTGTGAGCAAGAATGGAGAGATACTATGGATGGATCGAAAGATGGGAAAACAACACTTCAAAGTGAAGATGAAAGATGAAGAGGAGGTGTTGATGCACGAGCTTAAAGTCCATTGATTCTGCATTTCATCGTGACTCTCCGATGTTAAACATGAG
This sequence comes from Pogostemon cablin, assembly GCA_023678885.1. Taxonomy (NCBI): domain Eukaryota; kingdom Viridiplantae; phylum Streptophyta; class Magnoliopsida; order Lamiales; family Lamiaceae; genus Pogostemon; species Pogostemon cablin. Next base: position 12,908,854 of record CM042986.1, read on the forward strand.
CACCTGTTGGGGGCTTACCCTCTCATTTTATTACTTTTATGTGTTTGTTTTGGTGTAGAAAATTTTATTTAGGTGCCTCTTCGTCTATGGTATTCACTTATTTACAAACTTAGTTTCTCACTTGTTTGACCTAAGTTTAGGGGGGTGACGTGCATCCTAATGTCTTGAAGTGCCGAGATAAGTTTTCTTCATTTTGTGTGTGATGCTTAGAGGTCGATTTTTTTTAGAATTTTCGAATTTATTTTGATCTTTCGAATTCTTTTGTGACTTTCCAAGTGTCTTGTGTGTTTCCTAGATTTGGTTTGGTTGAATGTTTGATTGAATTTTTTAGTTTTCCTGATGATATTATTGATGAATTCTGATTTGTGATGAGATGTGTTTGAGTGGTGATGAAAGAGAAATGAGTTGTATTTGAGGCCTACGCCTGATCAAGTTGGATAACTCGAGGAGCTTGCAAGATGTTGAGGAGATTAAAATCAGGTGCCTTCGTTTCTGTATTATTAATTTTTATGTGATGTTGAGTTGATTATTTAGTAGTTGAGGTATTTATGTTTGAGTTTCTAGTTACGTGCTCTGTATGATCTTATTTGTTAGATTTCTGCCAAAAATTAATATGCTCTTTAAATTGATGAAGGATTTTTTTTAGTTATATTGTGATATGAAATTCTATGTGTACTTGTGAGATATTACTTACCATGAAGAATGCGCTGTTACTTGTTAAAACCCATGTGAGATTTTGAGACTTATTCATGTTATAATCATATGATTTCCTTTTTTGGTGAGTGTCGTTCTTGTATGTGTGTTCTAGAACTTGCCACTTGTCTTGTTTGAGACTACATGTTGTGTTAGATGGATGTGAGATGATTTAAAGCCATCTTTGATTTATAATCCATATTTTCACATACACTTTACCTGAATTCATTAAATTCTTAGTCAGCCTGTTGAGTCTTTTAAATCAATCTTTTTATAGCAAAAAAAGCTTAATTGAAGAGAGTGGTGATTTATGGGTTGAGAAGGATGATGAAGAAAGGATCAAAATAAAGAAAAAATTCATGGGGTAGTGCTTAAATCTAGTACTCCACGAAACAAATACCCTAGGGTAGTGCTTGAATCTAGTCCCCTATAGAGGATAGAGGGTGTGAGAGATAGTGCCCGAAATTGATACCTCAAGAAGAAGAAGAAAGAAAGAAAAAAAAGGAAGAAAAAAATATATATGTTGTGCTTGAAAGAGAAAATTGAGGAGTTGAAGAGGATGATGTGCTTGAATTGAAGTAATGAAAAAGAATGAGAGATCATGATGGATCGTGACTTGATTGATCTTAGCTTTCAGTCACTTATCCATATGTTTCATACCCTTGTCAAAGAGCCACATTACATCCAAATAAAATTTTTTTTTGATCTCATTATCGAATCATACTTTTAGTTTTGGAGAGTTTGAGATATTTGACAAGCGTATGGTTACGCATCACATGAATTGAGTTTGAGCGTAAACATCATATCCCATAAGTGTACATCTTTTACACTTGAGTGCGACTGATATACTTCAAGTGAGAAGAAGTCAATGGAGCATTTTAATTTGTAGCAATTGTCTTAACTTATATGCAATGAATTAATTATTGCATGTAATGAAAGTTGCTTGATCGGAATTAATGACAATTGTATGTTGAATGGTCTAGTTGTCATATTCCTTGGTTTCCCTTAGATTTACACACTATCTTTTTTCTTTTCTGTTTGATTTTGTTTTTCGGGAACGAACAAGATCTTAAGTTTGGTAGGTTTGATTAATGTGAAAATCTAAGTATTTTAGGGTCTGATTTAGCACCGTTTTACGGAATTTATATTTATATTTTGGCACTAAATGATTGATTTTCATATATTTAAGGTATTACAGACATTCGAAAATATTGGAATATTTCTCCCACAACATATATTCTTACATGAACAAATTATACATTATTACTATTTTTAGATGCAAACCCATGAAAAACAAAAAAAAAAATTTATTAAATCTATAAATTTTGTCTTATGAAAGATGTTTTAATATCATTAATAAATAGAATATTTTTTTAATTATTTATTATTATATTGAAAAAATAATTCTAAAAAAACTTTTAAAAATTAACGCAAAATACACATTACAAAGTATGACCTAAAAATATTTTATTCATGTAAAAAGATTTACATAGTGAATAATCAAAATAAAAAAGTATAAAAATATTCTCAATATTATAATTAGAACAACTAAGGCGTAAGATTTAAAAAAGTACAATGTTTAAGGTGTAATTTTTAGTTCTAAATTTAAAATATACAAAAGATTATATGTGATATTAAAATATAAAATAAAAATATATATTCTCAATCAATTAAAAAATATGATAATGGTGTTTAATTTAAAGATATACATAATTAATAATAATAATTAGTTGGATATATTTTTATTGATTGGTTTAATTATCTATTCCTAACCGATCAAAAAAATATAATTAAAGGTTGTATTTAATTTATAGATATACATGATTAATATAATAATAATAATAAATAAATAAATAAATAAAAGTAAAAAGATTATACATATATATATGATATTAAAATAAAAAAATACGACAATTATTCATGTCACGACACCTCATACTTTTAATAAATTATTTTTAGCAGTATATTCGCAATTAGTATATACTCCCTATAAGACTAGTTTCGGCCATATGCAGCACGAGAGGCCACCACCGCGCAGCACATCCTGGAAGAGCACGACTCATGCCACTATTTTCATTTAATATGTTTATTAATTACTATTCTATAAGATTTGGTTTCTTAGATTGTTAAGTGAGAATTGAAATTTATTTCTTAAGTACCTATAAAGGGAAGTATGGTGCTCAATCCTTTAATAAAATTTTGCATGAAATATCTAGAAAGGGGTTAAGAATTATTCTTATGCGTTTGAGAATTTAAATCAGATTTATGTCTTAGGTTTACTTTACAAAAGAGATTTAACAGATTTAAGTGATTGTTTTCATAAATATTACAGGAATTATAATCAATTGTCTAGTGATTTAATTTGACCAATTTAAACTGGAATTCGTAGAGATATCTTGTCTTCGCTAACACTTGCGTTATTTTTATTTGCTATTTTATTATTTTTAGTAATTATTTTATGCATTCTTAGTTTTGATTAATTCACTTCAAAAATTCAGATTTGTCTTAAATTGGAATTGTCATAAATAGAATTAATTAGAGAGTTTAAAATTATTCATCTGGATCCGATATTTCACTTGGTCACACACTAAGCTCTCACAAATTCTTGTGTTACATTATAATTTAAATATGAATAAAAAACACGAGGAATGGGCAAGAGCTTATAAGTTTTTAAAGAATTTTTTTTACCCTATTCTTAAGGCCCTCTTATGAAACAAATTTGTACTTATTATATAGGTAAACTATGTTTATTTGTAGTGACAGACGTACATTGGGGCTAGGAAGCACTGAGCCCTGAAATTTTTTAAATAATTAGTATATATGTAGTATTTTAATCAAAGTATTTACCCCAAAGGACATCCTTGTACGTAGGGTTGGGGAAAAATATCAAAATTTCGGTATACCACACTTATCATATCGAAAATTACCAAACTTACCGAAATTTTAGGTATACCGAAATTTTTGTTAAGTTATGTTACCGTATTGATTTTTTTTGTACTGTAAAGGTATACAAACTTTTAAAATCGTGGTATATTGGTATATACTGAAATGTCGTAAATTATTTTAGTAAGGTATATATATTTAAAAGAAATTCTAATATATTAAAATTATTGATCCAAATTTTGGAGAACATTCGCTACGTGTAAGCACTATATAATTTATTATTTTAAATATAGGGTATAATTATAATTATTTTAATTTTAATCTAAGAGTGTGTATTAATTATTAATTAACTTAAAACTTATTCGTTCTCAAGTACAACAATCATTCACTAGAATTAAACTATTACCTTTATTATGTTTTATTAATGTTTTTAGATTTGAATTGTTTGTTTTGCATATTGTTTGTAATTTGTGGATTATGTACATATTTATTTTTATGTAGTTTATGGTTGATTAATTGGATTTTGTAACTGTTTTCTATAAATTTATAATGTACTTTTAAAAGATAAGGAGGTTAGTACATGTAAAATGACATAACCAACGTTCAGTATTGACGGTATTTATCGAAATAACGATATTTATCGAAATAATCATTACGGTAAAGTATACTTAAATATTGATAAGTAAAAGGTATACCATTTTCTTATACCGAAGTTTCAGTATACCGAACTATGGTATACTGAAACTTTTGGTATGGTAAAGGTATGACTTTTGTAATACCGATATTCTAGGTATATCTTTTAGATATGATATACGGTATAACTAAAAAATTTTGGTATACCATACCGCCCACCTCTACTTGTATGTATGTCTGAGGTCGAGATTAATTTCAATTCTCCTCTCCGCTTTCTTTTTTCCTTGTTTACAATTTATTAGTATTTTTTTTATATTTTCTTTCCTCTTTTATATCCAAAATAATTTAAATTATATTATACTAAAATTATAATTATTTATTTCTATTTTTCTATATATAATTTTATTTCTTTTTTTATTTTTATTATTTTATAATTAATTTTATATCTTTCTTTATATAAAAGAAGTATGTAAATTTTATTAGAGTAAGGCTTGCGTGCTTCCAGGCGCACACCGTGCGCCTTTAGAATTTAGTATTATGGATAATGATATATTATTTTGTTCTAAAATGTATACACTTTATTTAATAAGGGTACACCATTTTGTTCTAAAGGGTATACACTTTTCATTATATTCTTTATTTTCTTTCAGAAAATAAAGGGTACACATCTTTATACTAAATAGTATACAATTTAACATAAAATTCTAAAGGCACACAGAGTGTGCTTCCCTGAGCCCGGGCACACACAAGGTTTTGCCATTTTATTATTATAATAATTACTTCTTCCGTCCTATAGAAATTGACACACTTTTCTTTTGGTTTGTCCCACTAAAGTTGACACATTTTCTTTTTAGTACATTGGACCCACACAAATACAATTAATCTATTCTCATAGGCCCTACATATACACCTCTAATACAACTACCCACTACACATTAAATATTATTCCTCTCACTTCACTTTACTTTACTTTACATTAAATTATTATACTTCTTAATCTCCGTGGCCAAAAAAATTATACCAACTTCTTTGGAATGGAGGGAATATTTATTACTTCATTAAGAATAATGAATTTTTTAATTGTGCAATTTTCATCATTTTATAATTAATGATTTTTTTTGAACTCATATAATTAATGAAGTATTATATACACGTAATATAGTACTAATAATTTACCATATGGAGCATAAATTTTTTTACATTTCCTTCATTTATTTGTTTTATAATTAGTAATAATTTACTATACGGCGCATAATTTTCTTTTTAATTTCCATTATTCATTTGTTTTATAATAATATGACATAAACTTGTATATTTGGGACACACCGTGCGCCCTATATTTTAGTATTAAAGAGCATACCTACTAATACTAAAATGTCTGGACGCACGTTGTGCCCAGACACAAGAGAACAACTCTATTATTTTCACTCTCTTAAAAAGAAAATTACATCTTTATCCAATAACCTCAGAAAACTTTAATTTTAAAATTATCACCAACACATAATATAATTTACAAATTAGGATTTATTTTTTAACTAAAAATACCCTAAAAAAGTCGGTAAAAATAATAAATGAAATAATTTTTTTTAAACAATGTAAAACCGCAAAAATAAATTGTGTTGTGAAACAAATGAACCCCCTAGACATAAATCCTGCATCGCCACTGCTTATTAATAGTTAAAATATATTAGTTTGAAATCATATTATAATATCATAAAATCATACTTAATTCATCATTCATCATATTGTAATAAAACATGCTTTAACAACAAAATATATACTTTATTTATATAATAATCATACTTTAACATGTTTCACAAATCATCTTATCTGACACCATTTTATAAGAGATTTTATCTTTTTTAAGAATATTTGTTTAAATGCTCAATTTACAAAAATTGACTTACCTCAGTTAAAATAAATTATATAATTGTACATTTTATGACTTGGTTGAATCTTTTATATAGAATCACAATCGAATAAATGATATTTTTATCGTTCTATGAATTTAAACATTTTTCATTTAATACAGGACATTATAAAAAGACAAAATATCCTCTGTATCTTGGTGCAAGAATGCTGGTATGTGCGTCCACATTCAAAACATTATGCATATTAATAAAAATAGGGTGAAAAAAAAACTATGAAATTTATATCTATTACAAATTAATCTTCATTTTTAAGAAATTATAAAAAAAAATTACCACATTTAAATATTATTGCAAAATAAACCAAATTTGTGACTAAAGTAGAGTTTTTTTGGGTTTATTTTACAATAATACTTAAAGGTGTTTGTTTTTTTTTGCAATTTCTCAAAAGTAATGATTAATTTGTAATAGGTGTAAAGTTCGTGGTTTTTTTTTCAATTAACCCATAAATATATATACACATTAATGAATAAAAACTTATATTGTTTTTGTTAGTAATTACTCCTTCCGTCCCATTGAAACGTACGCGTTATTTCATTTTGGTCCGTCTCAATACAAAATGTGCATTTTTCTTTTTGGTAAAGAGAACTCACACATATTAATTACTTCTCTTTGGCCCCCATATCATACTAATACACATACCCACTTTATATTAATATATTATTTCTCTCACCTCACTACACATTAAAATATTATACTTCTTAATCAACGTGCAAAAAGCAAACGCGTACGTTGTGACGGGACGGAGGGAATAAAAGAAAAAAAAAACTTAGTAATCCTCCATAAAAAAAACTTAATAACCCTCCATCCCTTACTTCAATGACACAGTAGTCACGTAGTTTAAGAAAAATTATTTTTTAACCATTTTTATTGACTTTTAAAGTGTATTATGATATTTTTAGATAATAAATAAAGTACAAAGTATGTTATATATATTAGGTAAGAGCTATATTTTTGAAATTAAGAAGATTTTTTTAGGTTATGTGTTGATGTGATTTTTTTATGGTGAAAATAGATATGAAACAAACAAAAATAAAAAATGAAAATAAGTAGTATGAAAAGAGAGAGCATATTTATTAAGGAACACATTATATTCTAATAAATAAAATTAATACAAATTGGTGCACGAAAATTAACACCAGAGGCATGAAATGTCAACTCATAAAAAATTGCTAAATTACTTTGGGCACATAAAAATAAAAAATAAAATCATTTATTTATTACTCTATACGTGTTTATCCTACAATAACTATCTCATACCAAAAAAACTGAAATAAAATTTTATGCATCAACTTTAAAAATTATTTTAATTTTAAATTTGCAACTTATTATGCCACTCATTTTCCAAACTTATATTACTTTACACTTTATTTATTATCTAAAAATACTAAAATAACCTAAAAGTCAATAAAGTTTTTAAACAACGTAGAACAGTAAACGTTAAGTTTATTATGGAACGGAGTAGGTACCTTTTATTGTTCATTTTATTTATTTTTTAAACAATTCTTTGCCTTCTCAAATTCAATCTGAAGCCAATGTTTAAAAATATATGAAATGCTCGTTTGTGACACTCATTTCCATGTTATTATCTCATTCATGGATTTACAACATATTTAAGCAAACTCACCCTACCCTATAATTCTAATTCTTCTATCATTCATTCAAACTTGACAAAGTGATGATTGCTACTTAATTTCATGGCTAAAACCATTTCATTCCACTTCGGCTATCTTATTTACTTAGAACAAAACATCTATTAACTGCTAATTTAGCCACACGCTGTTAATATATATATATATATATATATATATATATATATATATATATATATATATATATATATATATATATATATATATATATATATATACTTATATATTTTCTGTTAAACACTCACAAATCGCTCACCATAAGTTTCAGAATTACAGAAACAGAAGAGCTGTAAGCTCATCATCATGCAGGTTTCAAGTTAATTGCAAATCAAGATCAAGGTCCCATTATGATTCAAATTTGCAGTAGCCAGCAGACCACTAAAGATGGAAAAATCACTTGGATATTAGTTCCAAATGTGATGAGTAAAATAGACAGAATTCAATCTCAAGATGTACATAATAATGAATGAAATACACACCCAAGCCTAGAGGCAAGATTTGTGAGCATGTCTTTCAACTGAAACATCCAATAAATAGAGAAGAAAATCCATAGCAGATATCAAGTAATATTATTACTCCAAATTCAAAATGCAACAACTCTCAACTAAAGGGACTCAATCTTCTCCGAGCAAGTAACTTCACAACACATTTCATAGATCATACTCCACGTCTCTTTAAAAAGTATTAATTTTGTTATTTTATTATTGCAAGTTGCAACTACAAAGTATTCATTTATTTTTTTTAGGGTTTCACGTTCAATAACAAAACTCCAAAAAGTTACTCAAAATTACGCTATATACTTTCTTTTTTGGTTTATCCCACTAAAGTTGACACATTTCTTTTTTAATACATGAGACCCACACAAAAACAATTAATCTATTCTCATGGACCCCACATATCACCTCTAATACAACTATCCTTAATCTCCGTGCCCAAAAAAAATTATATCGACTTCTATGAGACGGAGGGATTATCACTTTTAAATTTAAAGATGGAGCAATAGGGTAAAAAAATCATCTAAAATTCACCCACAACATATTAAATATCATACTATCATACTCACTCCGTCCCATGAAAGGTTGCACACTTTACTCATTCGTACATCCAACAATTACCTTTCACCAAAAACAAAAAACTTTGTCCAATATCATTAAAAGTTTAATTTCATATTTGACACTCATTTTTTAAATTCATAACATCACTTTACATTTTATTTATAACCTTAAAATACTAAAATATCCCAAATGTTAATAGAGTTGTGAAAAAACATTTTAATCTTAAATAAAAACGAACAACGGAGTCTTTTTATTCGTGCAAAAGAATATGAATATCTTATAAGGGAAAGAGGGAGTGGTTAGAAAATTTTCACAGCTGTATATCCTTAAGGGAGTTAATGGTATAAATTTCAACCATTAGTCTGTAATTTATATACCATTACAGGCTTACAGCAAGAAAAGGGTCAATAAGAGTTAAAGCAAATATAAGATGGAGAAGAACAGAACTCATTTAGCTTCTTTCTACTAGTACTAATGTTTATGTACACTAAAAAAACAACCCCAGTTAATACCCAATTATTCATTCTAAATCCAAAGGAACACCAGATTTTCTACGCATACAATCGACGAATCAATCAAGAAAACCAGTCTTTCGCCAAATGGCATTGCGCACCTGCCGTAGATCCCTGCCTTTCAATGTACGCCCAACTCCCTCCAGTACCGAGCTCGCCAACACCGGCGAATGCCGCGCCGCCACCACCTCATGCGGCGGCAGCATCTCCCCGTTATTCTCCTCCTCCTCCTCGAACACCTCCTCCAATTCCCTCGCCCTTCTAATCACAGCAGCCGGCATCACCGGCACCTTCACCGGCGCCGATTGATACCGCAACCGCATTCTATCGGCCGGCGGCGGCGGCGGAGGCCTCTTCGGAATCATCATCCGCGATGATGTTGACTTGGCGGGTGACGTCGACGTGGAGGAGGAAAGGGAAGCAGAGGCAGAGGCCTTGTGGTTGAACACGGGTCGGATATCGGATCCAGATTGGGCTTTTAGGTTATCGTTTAGGGCAGCCAATATGCCGTAGTGCCCGCGGTGGTGGTTTTGGACGTTCCGGGTCGGGTCGGAACTGAATCCGGAATATGTTGGCGAAGGGGAAGAACTCCCCGAAGGGGTATTGAAGATATCGTGTTCTGAGAGTTCAATTGAGAGCGTCGGGGAGGTCGTTTGAGTGGTCGGTATTCCGAGGAATCTATCCGGCGGAGTATTCCGGTGGTGGCGCTGACGATTGGCGCCGCCAAGTTGTTCCATTCGAGAGAAAGTGTGGGGAGTAACAGAGCGGCGACAGGTATGGTGTGTACAGTATATATACGGATGGATACACGGAGATATATACCTATTCCCAATCCTGTGTGGTCACACGAAGTTCGGTGTTAATAAACCGGTTGTTCGGAAATCACGTGGAGTGATTTCAAGAGAAGTACACGTGGCGGGTGTAGGGGATGTGCGAAACAGAGGAAAATTGAGATGGGACTGCACGACAAGGTCGGTAAGCTGTTATTTGTTTGACGTTTTCCTTCACAGTAAAAGGATGGTGACCCTTATGGCATGTGTTAAATTATGGGGAATTCTTAATTAATCCATTCAGCATTAATTTTATATTTTAGTACGTAAAATAATGTATCATAATGATTAGTGAAAAATGTTTGTGTAGAAAAAACTTGGACTCTCTTATTAGACGGTTTATATGAGATACAATAGTAATGAGATAGATCGATTTGTTGTTAAAATATAATATTGTCTTTGTTCAGTTTTAAAACATTCATTTGTTTTTTGCACGTGAATTAAGGAGTATTATTATTATTATATTTAAAGTGGGTAGTTGTATTAGAGCGAAGTGATGAGTTATATTGTATACTTTTTTTTTACTAAATATGAGAAATAGATACATTTGATATGGACGCCAAAAATAGTAAAATGGATACCTTAGAAGCGGATGGAGGGAGTAATTATTATATAGGTAAAATATGTTTGTTGAGGGTGATTAGGGTATAACCATGGGTACAATTAATAGGTACCCCTTTGATCTTCATTCTTCTTAATTAATTCATGCTCCTTCATTAAAACATCAAAATACACACTGAAGGTGAAGGAAGGAGGTTGTATATTTTAAAATTGTTACCCCTTTCCCACCCTATTCATTGTCATGTTTATTAGTAGTTAAAGTATGTTTGTAAATCATATCATAACATTTTAAATACATACTTTAATTTATTATTCATCATAATTTAAAAAGACATATTCTAACTACAAATTAACATATTTTACCCATATAACAAGCCTACTTTAACAACGGGTCGACCCATATAACAACTGATCTCATATAATTACCGTCTTACAAGAGAGTTTGTCAAAAAAAATTATGTACGTGGATTAGAGAATATAATGTGTCAATAGACAAAACTAATCAAAACTCAATCGTCAAAAATCAATGTCAACACTTTTTATATATTGTATTTACTAGCTTTAACTCGTGTGATACAGGTAAGACATTATTGGGGAATTTAATTGGTTAGTAAAAATTAATTTGTTGATGTGAAGTATTGAAACCAGTGTCATCACATCTGGAATCACACCTGTCCTCCACCAGTTGTTTTATTAACCACTAACGTTGTTTTGTTGTTTCAATTGGTGTTGTGATTAATGTTGCTTTCAGGGTTGTTGCCGTTGAAGTGCTGAACATGTTGGATGCAAAGATCAAGTCAAACGCAGACCTTGAAGACCCTGAAGCAAACTGAAAAGATCCGGAAGCTTTAGAAGGATCTAGAAGGAGAAAATAACCCCCTCTCTTAGTGGGCGGTTATTTGAGTCTGCATGGGTGGTATCTACATCTCCTACGTGGGCCACTCATCATTTGGAGCCTGCAGCCATCTATAAATGGAAGCTGCTAGTTGCCAAGTCAAGTGATTGAAAAGGAAATCCCACTATACAGTGTAAAAGATCCTAGATAGGTTTCTGTCATAGTGTTTGTACTGGTGTTGTAACATTTAGTTCAACATCAGTTGTCTACTATTATTCTCGTATGTTTTGTGTGCGCTGTTCACAGGCAGTGGTAGCACACATGTGAAGTAGGATTAGATTCTAACAAGTCTAGGTTCTGCTATTTGGGAACGTGTTTGGATTTTTGATCCAATTTTGTATTCGAAGGGTGGAAGAATTGTTTCCACACCTAAGAGTTTTTTTTGTAATCACATTTTTCAATAGTGATATTTGTGTCATGAGGCAGCCACAAACTTGCAAAAGTTTGTGGAAAGATTGAGTAATCCATGTGTTAAGTCTTTCGCTGATTTACAACTTGTTCTATACTTAGTCAAGTTACATTCCGATACATACAGTGTTGTTCAAAGTGTCACCACACTTAGGACAACATCGTACCAAAAACACACTTTGCACCACCCGACAAGTGGCATCAGAGCCAACACTTGACGATACTAAGTGTTGATTTCTGGTGTTAAGTGTTGAGTTATTATGGATTACTCTGCATCCGTCACCTATCCTCCCATTCTTATTAGAACAAATTATGCCTATTGAAAAAGTCGAATGAGGTCATACATCAAAGCATGTGACGATAAAGCTTGGAAGATCATTCTGTCTGGATGGACACCTCCTACTGAAGAAGACAGAGATGGAGATCAGATTCTCAAAGATGAACTGAAATGGACTACTGAGGAGAGCAATCTATCTGCACACAACTGCAAAGCTCTCAATGCAATCAGCTCTTCGGTTGATCCAGTGCTGTTTAATTTGATTTAGAACTGCATATCTGCTAAAGATGCATGGAAAAGACTACAGGAACATTGTGAAGGTTCATGAAGTATCAAAAGAACAAAGGCAAGGCTGTTGAGCACGAAGTTTGAAAGCTTGAGGATGAGAGAAGATGAGACCATCAACTCTTACAATGAAAGGCTGTATGAAGTCGTGAACGAGCTGCAATCACTTGGATTTCTAATTCCAGGTTAGTAAACAAAACACTTCGTACACTTCCTAGAAGATTTAATAGTAAAGTTTGTGCTATAGAAGAAGCTAGGAATACTGACACTATGAGTCATAATGAGCTTATGAGCATTTTGAAAACTTATGAAATGGACATGTCTCAACAAGATTCTGTGTATGATAAAAAGGTGTTGTTGTTTTAAAAGTGATGCTCCTTCATGTTCTGGAAGGTCATCAACCATTAGTGAAATTTTACAAGTTGATGAAAATATTGATGACATTTCAGATGACACTGATAATATTGCTTTACTTGCTAAGAAATTTGAAGCCTATTTGAGAAATCAGAAAAACAAGTCTAAAATAAATACTCAGCCTAGGATAGAACATTCTCCTCATACTCCTCAAACTCTCTTACTCGAAGACCCACTCAAAGAAAACTTAAGTATGATCCTAAATTTAGAAAGACCCTCATTTTTAGTGAATGTACTGGTTTTGGTCATTACGCAAATGAATGTGCAAACACTCTTTTGAAGAGAAGGATGAACTTAAATGTTTCCTTGAGTGATGATGAATCTGAAGGTGATCAAGAGACAAAGGATGAAAAACTGGCATTTCTGTCAGAATGTGTAAGTGAAGGACTTTCTGGAAATGACTCAGATGTTGAGTTGGATGTGACAACATCCACTTCGACATCTAGCAAGGTTCAGGCGATTTCTGATTCTGATGTGAAATGTACTAATGCTTTTTAAACTATCACAAGACTTGAGGTAAATCTTACTAGAAAGGATGCTGAAATTTCAAAACTCCAAGAGCAATTGATTGCTTCAACATTAAGTTTAAAAAATATTCTAAGAGTGCATCTATCATGAATGACGCATTGTGTGTTGGTAAATATGACATAGTGGTCTTGGATTTTCTGAAAGTTCTAACCTTTTTAGTTTTGAAAAACCTGTAAATTTTGTGAAACTTGGATAAAAAGTTTTTCTAAAAAGTTTCCAAAACAGAGAGGTAAGAGAACTTTTATCTGTCATTACTGTTCAGTTCCTGGTCACATTCCTCCATTTTGTTTTAAACTGAAAGATGACTTGTTCTCTGGAAAAGTGTTGCCTCAAATGTTGCCACACAAGTATTCACACGCACAAAAAACTGCTTGGGTCAGAAAACCAAAATTGCTATCTAATGTGGCTTGTACTTCCTTACAAGCATACATACCTGGTTTATGATATTTGGATAGTGATTGTTCTAGACATATGACTGGAAATGTTGAATATTTGAAAGATTATGAAGCTTTTGATGGTGGTAAGGTTACTTATGGTAGTGGCTCTAAGGAGTAACATTGTTGGTAAAGGAATTTTAAATGTTAAAGGTTTCCCAAATTTGAAGAATGTGCTGCATGTTGAAGGTTTGCGTGCTAATTTGATAAGCATAAGTCAATTATGTGATGATAATCTGCTTGTAAAATTTGTCAAGAATTCAAGTTTTGTGTTGAATGAAACTGATGAGTGTGTGATGGTTGGTAATCCATCTGTTGATAATTGTTATCTGATTGGTAACAACACTTACTGCAACATCTCACAGCATGATGAAAGTGTACTTTGGCATCAAAAACTTGGCCATGTAAATTACAGAAATTTACAAAAATTGATTAAGTTGGAAGCTGTTAAAGGTTTACCCAAGCTCAGTTTCAAAGACCCTCCCATTTGTGGTTCATGTCAAAAAGGTAAGCAGGTAAGGTCTTCACACAAATCACCACTGTGTGCACATCTTCAAGATGTTTTGAATTGCTTCACATGGATCTTATGGGTCCTATGGAGACTGAAAGTCTTGGTGGTAAGAAGTATTCTTTGGTTGTGGTAGATGATTTTTCTATGTTTTCATGGGTTGAATTCATTAGAGAAAAATCAGATGTGTTTGAAGTGTTTAAAGTCCTTTACAAAAGGTTCAAAAATTCTTTCAATCTTAAGATTTGTAGGATTAGGACTGATCATGGTAGAGAATTTGAAAATAACATGTTTTTTTTATTTCTGTAAAAAAGAACGGTATAGTGCAAGAGTTTTCATCTCCTAAAGCACCACAACAAAATGGTATAGCTGAAAGAAAAAATAGAACTATGCAAGAAATGGCAAGAGTCATGCTTACTTTAATGAATGTGTCTAAAAGATTTTGGGCTGAGGCATTGAACACTACATGTCATGTGTCTAATAGAATTTTGTTTAGACCAGGTAGTTCTATTACATCTTATGAGGTGTTGTATAGGAGAAAACCCAACATGAAATACTTTCATGTGTTTCATTTCATGTGCTATATTCTGAATGATAGAGAGTATCTTTCAAAGTTTGATTCTAAGAGTGATAAAGGTTTATTCTTAGGTTATCCTAAGAATAGAAAAGCATACAAAGTCTTTAATCTTATAACCAGATCTGTTCAAGAATCTGTAAATGTGGTATTTGATGATACATCTAATATTGCAGGTAAAAAGACGGAAGATGACATCTCTGATCTGATTGAAATTACAGAACCAGTGAATAATGTTGAGCCTAAAGTGATCACATCACCTACAACATCTGAGAATGAGTCAGAAAACGATGAGAATCAGATCTACATAACTCCCAAGAATTCTCTTAACTACAGATATAAGAAGGATCACTCTCCTTCACAGTTTATAGAAGAATCCTCAGTTGGTGTTCAAACCAGAAGGAAAGGTAAATTCAGAGATGTGGTAAGAACTGCAGAGAACAACCTCTTTATCTTCTGATGTATTCCCCAAGTTCTCCTAACGTCGTGTGGGCGACGATCTTTAAGATCTTCTCAATCTGCTTTCTCTCTTCTCTTTCACGTTTTCTTGGCACAGAGTGAGGGTTCCAGGAAGTTGGAATTGGGCCTCCATTGAGCTTAAGTATCCAAGCTTAGCCCAAAGCTTATACTTAAGTCCAATAATAATAATAATATAGTCCACTAAAATATTATTACTGCACTACCGATCCAATCCCACAATTACGTTATGGGCTCCTTATTATAAGCCCTACAATCTCCTCATGTTTAAGATATACAATGCCCATTAATTAATTAAGTTACTGACAACACAAATTAATTAATATCTTATCCGAGTGTAGTAGCGCT
Organism: Pogostemon cablin; assembly: GCA_023678885.1. Classification (NCBI taxonomy): domain Eukaryota; kingdom Viridiplantae; phylum Streptophyta; class Magnoliopsida; order Lamiales; family Lamiaceae; genus Pogostemon; species Pogostemon cablin. Next base: position 12,924,749 of record CM042986.1, read on the forward strand.
CAAACTTATTATCATGCCAGAATTAATCCACTTGCAAGATTTACATGATAAACCTTATGAGCTCCTCAAGGGGACATCATCAACCTAAATAGGACACAGATTTCTTCTACAATCAACAACACACCATAGAGACAACACTACTCCCTAACTCTCCGAGTTTGTTGATTTAATACATGTAAATCTCACCCATTGATGAATCAAAGAAATACATATTGAATTACGTGTCGAGGTTATTGTATAGGGATTAAGAGCACGAACATCCATAATAACTGAGATCAAGTTCTCCTATATAGACAGTACAAGTCGAACGATCTCATGCGGTCCTGCTCAATACACTCAAGGTGCACTAATATGATTCTATAGTCAAGACAAACTAATACCAAATCACACTACAACCATCCCGATAGATAGTCCCCATCTATCTCGGTTGTGAGCATCTATTTATACTTTATAAGGAAACTGATAATATGATCTTTCGCGTGTTGTCGCACAACATATTATCTACAATATAAGATAAATGGACTTATATATAAACATATATGCAAAACATTTGATCATATGATTCTCATTTCAAATAAATTGTTAAAATATTGTTTCACACAAAAGCCAGACTTTTAGTATACAATCTAACAATGTATAGTGTCTGTGTTTATGCTAGGTACCAAGCAAATTCCAAGGAATCTCATATGAAAGCTGTGAAGAGGATTATCAGATATGTGGCTGGAACTGCCAACATGGGGTTATGGTTTTTAAAGGACATTAACAGATCTTTGGTTGGATACAGTGATGTTGATTGGGCTGGTGATTGTGATGATAGGAAGAGCACAAGTGGTGTATGTTTTTACATGGGTAACAATCTTGTTTTGGGCATTCTAAAAAACAAAATTGCATATCCTAATCCACTGCTGAATCTGAATATATTGCTGCTGGAAGTTGTTGCAAACAGTTGCTTTGGTTAAAAAAGATGCTAGATGATTATGTGCTTGAGACTGACACTTTAATGATTTACTATGATAACACGAGTGCTAAAAATATTTCAAAAAATCCAGTTCAACACTCACTCACTAAACACATTAGCATTAGACATCATTTTCTAAGGGATTTAGTCGAGAAAGGAGTAGTCAAATTGGAGTATATTTCCACTAAGAAACAACTTGCTGACATATACATAAAAGTACTTGATTTCGAGAGGTTTTCTTCACTCAGGAAATCTTTTGGACTCTGCATTCCATAAAGTCATGCATGATGTTGCTTAGAGTGTTTCGAAACTCGAGGCAACACTACTGTAAGTTTTGTCATTTTATGTCAAAATTAAGTTATTTGGTGACCTGCTTTGTTGCTGCTAACTATATTCCGGTTGAATCTTGAGGTATTACTGGACATAAACTGAAAACACAATTCTTAAAAAATCAAAGGTCCAAACATGGTGAGTAACTAGGCACACGGGGCAGACAGTCACAATGTGTTCTTTTCAAAAGGCTGTTATGGTTTCAAAAAGGGAATAAAGAACACTCTTAAACTTCTACTGAGTAACCAAACACACGGCACTGACAACCACGATGTGAACTTTTCAAAAGGTAGTATGAAATCTTGAGATTAACTGCATTAAAAAATCCACAAAAGGATAAAAGTGCATGTGTGACTAAATTATTCATCCTTGATTGATTTGTCCAGAATGTTTTTAGCATTAACAAAGTTGTTATTAAATTATTTGTTTTCAATACAATAAGTGATAGAACTTATAGTATTTATTTCTTTTTAATTTTTGTGCATATTTGTTTCTCCATTACTTTGATCAATACCGATTTTTAAGGAAATACTCCCTCCGTCCCAACACAGTTTTCACACCCCAAAAATGGAAAAAAAAAAAAAACAAAAAAACCTTTCATGACCCATTATTTTCAAAAATGCCATTTCATTTTTACACATTTAAAACACTAATTATATTGCTAAACATATCTAATTTTAACACAATTTAATTTAACCCAACTCAAACTAAATTAAAACATAAAATAACGCTGCAACCCAATAAATTTCTCTTCCTCTCACAACTCAATCCCTAGGTCTAACTTTTAATTTCTCTTCCTCTTTCAACTCAAACCCTAGATCTAACTTCCACTCTCTCATTTGGATCTCAATCCAAGTTGTAGCGAGATATGTTCACGCGACGACGGCGTGCAGGACAAGACCACCGTGCACCTGTGGGGTGCAGATAGGGCCACGTTGGAGGACCCAAGAAGAAGGTGTAGTGAGCGGACCAGCAGCTTCAGGTGGTGGCAACTGAAATCTGAGGGAACAAGTGTGAATGAAATCTGAAAAAATAGTTCAGCGGCGAGACTAAAATTACGACTCTCATCAAGAAGAGTCAACATTGGCGTGGTGGCGGTGAAGATGTGGGTAGATTTGGGCCAAATCAAACCCCAGATCTATTAGAGAAAATAGCAAGGGCCGTCACTATCCACGACTAGAATCCCTGAGCAGCGGTTGACAAAAAACTTCACATCGTGCAGCCGACGGAAGTCTGCTGGTCAAGTACCCGAGGCGGCGCAGATCTGCTGGGTTTCAACAAGAAGAAGTCTATCCCTAAATGGGTGAGAGAGGAGTCTAAAGATGCCATTGATGGCAATAAAGGCTATAAGTGCGAGAAGACAGTGGGAAAATTCATTACAGTGGTATATTCAGATTAAATTTGAGTTTTTTTGTTGCTGGGATTGAGGATTGTCCTCATGATTTGTGTTAATAATGGGATTAAGTTTAATGATAAAATTAAAACTTTATAATTAATAATTGAATGTACAAATTTACCCCCAAACAATAAAATATTTTTGTAACAGTATATGTGAATACTGTGATGGGACGGAGGGAGTATGTGTTAGTGGCCATGAGTTCTCATAAACTGCTGCATTCCATATTCTTTCACACGATCTTTGCAGTTATTAATTAATGGAAACAACCTCCATCCCACTACTGTTCATTCTCTCTATATAACTTGGTTTATAATGTTTGATGTGACATGTTTGTATGCTTGAGTGTGATCCCCCGTTTTATCTTCTCACACACTGTTATCGATAAAGCCTGTCTCTCTCACATTTCAAATGGCACCTCCAAAAGCAACCCGTTTGCTTCCAAATCCAAATTCTCTTCCTCACAAAATCCACTCCAAACCCTAGCTGATATGGCCGATAATGTCGTGATGAATGCTACACCAGATGTCAATCGAAATGCTGCTACACAACCGACTTCTCCTGTTTTTAGAACCCCTATTCCTCAGCGTATCGTCCTTCTAGTTGGAACACCCGATTCTGTTCTTGAATCTCTTCGAACTTAATTCGTTGGGTCGAATGTCACTGTTTTAAGATTTGAAAATCCCATCCTTGAACCATTCATTCCCACTGAAGTTCACTCTGAAATTCCCGTTGATACTCCTAACCAATCAGCCATTGTCCCTTTTGTGACTCCTGAAGAAAGCCTACCATCCTCAGAGTATGTTGAGACTCATAATCCTGATCAAGTCCCTACATCTCCAAATACATCACCTACTCATACTGAATAGAATCCACAAGTGTCGTCTCCCTCGTCATCACCACCGGTTCCAATTTGATCAAAGGTTGCTAAACCATCTGCTCCGAAATGTAAAATGCCTCCACAGCGATGGTCAGTCAGACTCTGCAAGAAAGGCACTACACAGGATGCAACCACCTCTGAAAAAGAGAAGTCCCCTATCTCTATCTCTAATTTTGATGAAGCTGCTCCTATGGATGTAGATGCTACAGGTGAGAATCCTACTATAGCTGATCTTTGCAAAGCTTTGAAGAAGAGATGGAGAGGAAAGAAAAATGTGTCAGATGTTACCGCTCCTGAGGCAACACGGATGTATCTGATGAGGAAAATGCTAATCTGAACCAGCTGATTGATGATATTGCCACAGATGTTTCTGCCTCAGTGACAACACCTACTGATGCAGATGCAGATCCCTCTAATCCTGACCATGATTTATCTTCAACTTCTGATGATGAAGAGGATGCACCTGAGGATGCTGATGAAGGTGCAGAATCTGATGAATGTTGAGAGTTCTGATGGTGATGGTGAAGATGAAGCCAAAGATGATGATGGTGATAAGTCCCCTGATGATGCTGATGATATATCTGATGACTCTGACTATGATGTTGAAAACTTTAGAGTTGGGAACTTCTACCTCTTTGATGGCAAGGCCAGATACAAAAAGTTTGCCAAGAAGGACATAATTCATGAACGAAAGATAAAGGATACCGACCTCACTCCTCACAACCTCATCAACTTCTTCAGAGAGAGAAGCTTGTTGAAATCACTCAGGTACTCTACCTTATTCTACACCAATTGGGTATGTGTGTTTTATGCATACATCTGTGCTAGTGTGATTAAGAGTACAAGTCCCAAATTTGGTAGAATTTTCTTTAGGGATGAGATTTATGATTTTCCTCCTAAAAAGATTAATGAATGTTTAGGGATTGTGAATGCTGAGAGTGATGATGAAATTGATTATATGGATGAGATTGTGTCTGTGATAACTGAAGGTTTAATTGTTAGTTGGCCTAAGAAGTTGTTCAGTCCAAGCCTAACTAGTTTACATGAAATCTTGCACAAGCTATGTGTTTACAATTGGCTGCCTTCCTCCAATACCACTAGAGTTACCACTAAGCAAGCTGTGTTGACCTATAAGTTAGGAAAGAACTTGTCTTTTAACCTTGGTAGAGTGATTTACAAGAATCTGATCATTTATGGTGGAAATATCTCCAAGGTTGGTAAGTTACCTTATCCTGCTTTGATTCACAGTCTGTTAAGTAGTCAAGATGCTAAGATGTAAAAGTGATTTTCTTTCCTCAAGTGCTCTAATTCTTGATATTGCTAAACCACTGCTTGAAGGTAACCGTGTAGCTGATCTACCCTATGTGAACTCTGTTTCTGCCTCTGCTGCTGCTGATACTCACAATGTTGCTCCTGATACTGCCAATACTTCGGTTGCACTGACACTTCTGCACAAGCTGAAGAAGTTATCTCTGTTACTCTGAATACATTGAGCAACAAGCTGCTGTCCTGGCACGCCATGTCTCGAACCTCAGACTCCAAGCCAATGCTATGAACAGACAAGCAGACATTTTAGAGCAAAGAGCTCAGTTCTGGAGTAAGCTGTTATCCACACCCATAGGGGGAGATATACTTGTTGTTGCTGCTCAACCTACTACAGTTGAAAGCTTTGGCTTTGGAGGAATTGTGATTGAGGACATCACTGATGTCCTAGAAGAATGAAATATTGTTGGAAATATTCTCGATGCAGGTGATGCTATTGGTGATGTTGCTGGTAATGCTGCAACTTAGGGGGAGTTCACATGGTGAGGGGGAGATCAGCAAAAAGATCAAGGTATTCTTGCTTGTTGCTGCTGATAACTGAAAGCTGCTGCTGCCTCACTAAATTTTCTAACTATTTGATGATGAGATGTTAAACTGATATTTATTTTCTGATGGTGACTGGATACTTTACTTTTTTCTATTTAAACTCTGATCTAAGCTCTGGACTTATATGTTACTTAAGTGGTTATCTTTAATCACTTTGGTAATTATTCTTTAGAATGCTTAGTTATTATTGCACAACTGATGAACTAACATCTGATGTATTACTTTGGATATCTAGTTATGCATTGTTTTCTTGCATCAAGTTATGTGGTTGTGGATAGACGTAATTGGGGAAGATTGTTGATGTGAAGTGTTAGACCAGTGTCATCACATCTGGAATCACACCTGTCCTCCACCAGTTGTTTTATTAACTACTAACATTATTTTGTTATTTCGATTGGTGTTGTGCTTAATGTTGGTTTCAGGGTTGTTGCGGTTGAAGTGCAAAACATGTTTGGTGCAAAGACCAAGTCAAACGCAGACATTGAAGCGCAAACTGGAAAGATTCGGAAGCTCTAGAAGGATCTAGAAGGCGAAAATAACTAAATCTCTTAGTGGGCGGTTATTTGAGTCTGCATGAGTGGTATTTGATGAGAGTGGAAATTTACATCTTTTTGGTCTTATAATATCTTTTTTTGATAGGAGAAGGCCATATAATCGTGTTAGATTGCATAGTCTACTTATTTTACATGATTATGGTGCTACTAATGGGTTTTGTTGAGTTTTGAAGGTTAAAACAGGGTAGAAATGAAGCAGGAATGAAAATGAGCAAGAAACGGGGCTTAAAACTCCCAACTCGAGTTGCAACATGCAACTCAAGTTGCAACACGACTTGCAACACAAGTCGAGTTAGGCCCTGGAAAGTGTCCAGAATCATCCAGAGAGCTAACTCGAGTTGCAAGGTCCATCTCGACTTGCAACTCGAGTTGAGTAGGGGGCAGAAAAGTGTCCGAAAAAATCCAGAGAGCCAACACGAGTTGTATGAGCCAACACGACTTGCAACACGAGTCGCGTTGAGGTCCGGAAGCGATCCAGGATGCAGAGCATCGGAACTCAAGTTGACTGGCAGCAACTCGAGTTGCTAACTCGTGTCATGTAGGTGCAACACTGGTCGAGTTAGGTAACTCGAGTTACGTAGGGCCAACTCGTGTTGGGTTATTTTGGGCCAAAAATGGGTATTTTTTGATCCCCTGTGCGTGAAAACGTGTAAAAATAGCCCATTCAAGTCAGTTTTCGGGAAAATAGGTATAAAAGGACTAGATCACTTTAAGAGAGAGGACCGATCATTCACAACAAAAACACATCATGAATTCAATTCACGCACCATCCATCCATCCACTCACATCAAACTATTCATCCATCCATCCCATCGGTCCGGAGGAAAATTCAAGTGGGTTTTGAGAGCCAATCCAATCAGAGAGACGGGAGAAGAACGCGAACGATGTGACACTAGGGTTTCATATCTTTTCTTTATTCTTTTCAATCGTTGATTCTGTTATGAATTTGATAGCCATGAGGTTTGTGTGTAACCTCATGGGATAAATACTTTTACAGTTCTAAAGATTGAGGTATTAATGTAGTTTATTTGGGAAACTAGTTAACTTTGTGAATTCGTATTGTTTATAATCCTTGTTTATTTGAATTATCCAAACTTTGTTATGCACTTGTAACTTCTTCATTGCATATTATTGATATTGCTCGTGATGCTTGATATGGTATGTTAGTTTGTGTACTTGTGTACTTGATTCTATTTGACTACTAGAGTTTAGAGTATTTTTCCCGTGAACACGTCAATCCTAAGAACTAGTAAATAGGGTACTTGATTATCCTAGTGGAACAATGCAATTAAGAAATCAAGTAGGAAGTGAATAAGATCGAATATGAATTCCAGAGAATATATGTTAGTCGAATTGGCCATCCGGAGGTTTATAAAATTCGCCTTATTAGTATCTAGAAAGGAGGATTAAAATTATTCACGCGTTATTTTGTAATGTTAATCCATTAAGGCAGTATGAATGAACAGTAGGACATCTAGAAAACCAAATCAATTGCATTAAACCTGATACCTTAGAGCTGTTATTTCTCTCTTGATTCTTAGTTACATAATAATTATAGTTAAAAAGTAATATTAATTAAATAGATAATAGACTGTCTCAGTGGGAACAATATTTTTAATTGGGTACTTGCCTCTGCAATTGACATCCCTACACTTGAGGATTAAATTGAGGTGCGCAATAGAAGCTAACAAGTTTATGGCAGTGCTGCCGGGAAAGTAAAATAATTTATTTATTTTCTTGTGTTACTAATTTAATTAGAGTATTTGATTTGGGATTTAATTGTCTATTCTTAAAATTTTCTTGAAGTTGCATGCACATCAGGTTAAAGAAGGGAACACAAATTCTTGAATTTGATCCGGAGGTTGAAGCATCTGCTAGAAAAAGAAAAGGAGCAGCAAACAATCTTAACGCACCTCCTATGACTGTTAAGGCACCAGTTCAGAAGAAGAAAATAGACAAACCGGAGCCCAAAGCAGTTGTAAAGGAGAAAGAAGAGCAAATTGGAAATCCAGTTATCCCAGAAAATTTTGAATTAGACTCAAAATCAGTAGTTATGAGAGATAGAACTGATGAGGATGACATTGTTATCCGGGAGACTTTCAAGACCACCAACATAGGAGGATCAGGCGTAGTTGGGGCCATTCAAGCTGATGAAGCAAATGACATAAGACCAGCCCTGATACATATGGTGGAGAAAAACCTCTTCACTGGAGGTGTATTTGATGAACCCTATGGACACTTGAAGCGCTTCAACAGCTATATGGATACAGTTAGAGCCACAGATGCTATTAATGACAGATAAAAGATGAGGCTTTTTCAGTTTTTGTTAGTTGACAAGGCGAGAGAGTGGTATGACAAGCTCAAAGGAGACAGTTGCTCTAATTGGACTGAGTTGTAACAGCTGTTTGTGGACCATTTTATGCCGCCTGGAAAAATTCTTTTACTGAAACAAGAGATAAATCAATTCAAGCAGCGAAGAGTGAGTCGTTTGGAGAAGCTTGGGAGAGATTTACTGATCTGTTGAGAAGATGTCCACAACATGGATTTAAGAAGTCTCAGCTAATCAGTGTCTTTTACAATGGCCTTAACAATGATTTGAGAGTGTTAGTTGATGCATCTGCTGGAGGAACAGTTTTTGGGAAAACGTCTAATGCTGTGGAGATATTGTTCAATGAGATATCTATGAACTCTAGAGATTAGCCTTAGAGGGCGGTCAACTTGATGCGGTGGAGGCATGAGTGCAGTTCGATCTTGTGGTGTATTCGTTTGTAGTGAGTAGGGCCTCCTTAGTCTAATTTTTTTTATGGACCCATTTGTCGTCCTCTCTTTGAAAGAAGGGGCGCTTCCGGTTCTGTTGAGAAAGGTGAGTTTTTATGATCCAATGAAGGGTATGGGAAAATTGCAGAAAATTTGTCTAAAAAAAAAAGAATATTTTTAATAACTTGTCAAACCCGCGAAAAAATATACCTAAAAAAATATGGTTATATAGTTCAACTTCCCACTGATTTGGAAGGGTGCCTCTCATGGTTTGCGGCTTCCACCAGCGCAGGGATACAATATTATAGAGAGTGGGATAAAGGTTTTCGGAGAGAGTACGTGGAACCTACATTCTTGGTAAAGTTGCACAGGTAAAGCAGAAGTTCTCTGAAGCTGATAGGAATGACAAGGTTGTCTCCCAGTTGGAGCAAATGAACAAACACCTAGTCACTTTGATATCAGGAAATATTGGGGAGGCATCCAAGGGCCTGCAACTGATGATGTAGTGATGAATGTTCAAGAAGTTGAGGATGCAAATTGGGCAATGGGATAGAGTCTCCAGGGTTCAAGGGCACCTCAAAATTGGTAAGGAAACAGATACCCTCAATGTAATTTCAACCAACGGAATAACCAAGGGGGAGGTCCCAGCAATCAAGCAGGCCCCAGTAACCAAGAAGGTTGGAAGAATCAGTAGAGGCATAAGAATTTTGCCTACTCTAATCCCAACAATGCAGTTCAGTACCCTCTAAACTTTAATCATGGAGCGAAGACTGAAGAATGGAAGCCAAGCGTGGATGATGTGTTGGCGAAGTATATGCAGAAGAATGATGCTGCCATCAATAAGATCATAATTGTATAGTTCTTTTAGACTCCAACATGACTAAACAGAATGAGGAAATGAGTAAGCAGTTGCAGAGTCTCACATACTCTATGGGTCAGATCTCCACGATGGTAAATCAGCAGCAGCAGTAGATTATGAAGGGAAAATTTCCTTCAGATACAGAAATCAACCCAAAAGACAGTGCAAATGTGATCACTTTGATGGCATGAGAGCAGTATAAAGGTCAGGAACTAATGCAGGACATGACAGAAATGAGGAAAAATGGAAGAGAAGATGAGCAAGTTCGTTTAGCCACTAACTATCTCGGCTCCTGCTTGAGCAGAGTTAGGATTGGGGGGTGATCAAGTAGAGTTTCACAGTGAAGTTCAACCCCAACTTGATACAAGTTCACCTCCTGGGTTCCCTGAGTTTCCAAATTCTATAGTGCACCAATCAGATCAAGCAATAGCTGATAAAAAGTGGCAGCGAGCGAAGAGATTGAGAGAAGTAGATGAGGTATTCGAGAAGGATAGTTTGGGTCTCCCAAAAACAAAGGTATCAATTTTTTTCCCTAAGAGATTCTTGACAAAAAGCTTGGATGAGAAATTACGGAAGTTCGCTGAGGTAATGAGGGATGTCCAAGTCACTATTCATTTTTTAGAGGCATTGGATCAGATGCCACATTATGCAAGGTTCATCAATGAGCTCATTTCCAGGAAAAAAAGCTGAACAGTGTGGAGACAGTGAGTTTGACATAGAACTGCAGTTCTATTATCCAAAGAAAGTTACCAGAGAAACTGAAGGATCCTGGTAGCTTCATCATTCCTTTTGAGATAGGAAAATAATCGTCTAAAAGGGCATTGTGTGATCTGGGAGCCAGCATAAACTTGATGTCTTTATCAGTGTACAAGAAGCTTGGTTTGGGGAGTTGAAATCCTCGTTTGTGGCCTTACAATTAGCAGATAGAACACTGACATACCATGAGGGAGTTGTGGAAGATGTGCTGATGAAGGTGTCCGATTTGATTTTTCTTGTGGATTTCCTAGTACTAGACATGGAGGATGAAAAGGATGGTGAGCCTCTTATATTAGGGCTTTCATTTCTTACTACTGGAAGAGCTCAGATAGATGTATTCAATGGGAAGTTGAAGCTTAGCACCAATGATAAGGAAGTGGTTTTCTTGTTGAATAAGGAGATGCAGTGGCCTAAAAATCAGCAGCAATGCAAGTCTGTGGATGTAGTTGACACAGAGCATAATGAGAACTTTGCCTTATCTGATGCTGATTTACCATCGTGGAGATCTGACCCATAGAGTAGTGTCTGAAACTGGTACCCCAGTTATAGGGTAGTGCTTGAAAATGGTACCCTAATTGAAAAAAAGAAAAGGAAGAAATGAAAATAGAACGTTGATGCTTGAAAGTAAAGGGAGGATTGAATTGATGAAAAGAAATTGAAAGAGAAAAAAAATGAGATTGATTTGTCAAGCAAACGTGTTGAGAATGTATCTCTATTGTTGATTCTCTACTAGTGATCGAGTCACTTATCCTAAATTTACCTACCCTTGTCCAAAGAGCCAACGTTACAACCCTAAGCAAGTCCTTTGTGATCCCATCATTGGGTCTTTCAAGTTAGTGGAGAGTTAAGATAATTGTCAAGCTTATGGTTACGTGTGTATGTGAATTGATTTGAGTGTATATATTTTAGCCATGAGAGTGTAAAGCTCACACTTGAGCGATGAGTGTAAATACTATCCGTGAAAGTGGATGATGAGCTTCTGAAATGGGGAGTGACTGGTTTATAGTGCATGTTTCGACTGATAGGATTTTAGCATATGTGTATATTATCTTGGTTTTGATTAATGTTATCCCTTATTTGCTGTAGAATTTCAACTCTCATTTCTCTCTTGTTTTGAATTCGTTGTTCAGGGACGAACAATATGGTAGTTTGGGAGGTTGATGAGAGTATAAATTTACGTCTTTTTGGTCTTATAATTCCTTGTTTTGATAGGAGAAGGCCATATATTCGTGTTGGATTGCGTAGTCTACATATTTTATATAATTATGGTGCTACTAATGGGTTTTGTTGAGTTTTGAAGGTTAAAATAGGGTAGAAATGAAGCATGAACGAAAATAAGCAAGAAACAGAGCTTAAAAGACCCAACTCAAGTTGCAACACGACTTGCAACACAAGTCGAGTTAGGCCCCAAAAAGTGTTCAGAATCGTCCAGAGAGCTTACTCGAGTTGCAAGGTCCAACTCGACTTGCAACTCGAGTCGAGTAGGGGGTAGAAAAGCATCCGAAAATCATCCAGAGAGCCAATATAACTTGCAACACGAGTCGTGTTGAGGTCCGGAAGCTATCCAGGATACAGAGCATCGCAACTCGAGTTGCTAACTCGAGTCTTGTTAGTGCAACAATGGTCGAGTTAGGTAACTCGAATTATGTAGGGCCAACTCGTGTTGGATTATTTTAAACCAAAAATCGGGATTTTTGATTCCTTGTGCATGACAACGTGTAAAAACAGCCCATTCAAGTTAGATTTCAGGAAAATAGGTAAAAAAGGATCAGATCACTTGAAGAGGGAGGACCGATCATTCACAACAGAAATACATCGTGAATTCAATTCACGCACCATCCATCCACCCACTCACATCAAACCATTCATCCATCCATCACATCTTTCAAGTTAGGGGAAGAATGCGAATCACGTGATACTAGGGTTTCGTATCTTTTCTTTATTCTTTTCAATTGTTGACTCTGTTATGAATTTGATAACCTCATGAGCTAAATACTTTTACAGTTCTAAGGATTGAGGGATTATTATAGTTCATTTGGGAACCTAGATTAACTTTGTGAATTCATACTGTTTATAATCCTTGTTTATTTGATTTATCCAAACTTTGTTATGCACTTGTAACGTCTTTATTCATATTATTGATATTGCTCGTGATGCTTGATATGTTATGTTAGCTTGTGGGCATGTATACTTGATACTGTTTGATTGCTAGAGATTAGAGTAGTTTGCCCGTGAACACATCAATCCTAAAAGCTAGTAAATAGGGTACTTGATTAACCTAGTGGAACAATGCAATTAGGAAATCAAGTAGGAAGTGAATAAGATTGAACATGAATTCCAGAGAATATATGTTAGTCGAATTAGTCATCCGGAGGTTTATAGAATTCGTCTTATTAGTATCTAGGAAGGGGGATTAAAACTATTCACGCGTTATGTTGTAATGTTAATCCATTAAGGCAGTATGAATGAACAGTTTGACGTCTAGGAAACCAAATCAATTGCATTAAACCTGATACCTTAGAGCTGTTATTTCTCTCTTGATTCAATCTTGAATATTCCTTGCTTTTTATTTATTTTGTTATTTAAAATTTCAAAACTTTAGATATTAATTTACAATCAAAACTTGAAAATTTGGTTACATAATAATTCTAGTTAAACAATAATATTAATTAAATAGAAAATTGGCTGTCTCAGTGGGAACGATATTTTTAACTGGGGTACTTGCCTCTGCAATTGACATCCCTACACTTGGGGATTTAATTGAGGTGCGCAATAAAAGCCTAACAATATCTACATCTCCTACGTGGGCCACTCATATTTGGAGCCTGCAGCCATCTATAAATGGAAGCTGCTAGTTGCCAAGTCAAGTGATTTAAAAGGAAATCCCACTATATAGTGTAAAAGATCCTAGATATGTTTCTGTCATAGTGTTTGTACTGGTGTTGTAACACTTAGTTCAACATCTGTTGTCTACTGTTATTCCCGTGCATTTTGTATTTGAAAGGTTGAAGAATTGTTTCCACACCTAAGAGTCTGTTTTTGTAATCACATTTTCCAATAGTGATATTTGTGTCATGAGGCCGCCACAAACTTGCAAAAGTTTGTGGAAAGATTGAGTAATCCATGTGTTAAGTCTTCTGCTGATTTACAACTTATTCTATACTTAGTCAAGTTACATTCTGATACATACAATGTTGTTCAAATTGTCACCACACTTAGGATGACATCGTACCAAAAATACACTTTGCACCATTGGACACCCGACATAATTAATAAATTAATTGTCAATTAAATAATAATTAAAGTGGATAAATTTTAGTCTCACACTTGGAGATGATTAAATATGATAAATTGGTGATTTTTTGCTTAGAGCTTGGCCTAGTAGTCTATATTAATTTTAAACATAAGTTGGGCCATGATTGGAAGCCCAGAAGCCCAAATCCTCTCTAGCAGATACATTGTATCAGGACGGTCAAAGATTGTGTGTGAACAGAATCAGTAACAATTCTATATGTGAACACAATCAATAACAAATTAAGTAATTCTGCCATATAGGAGTGGTCTCTAGAGCCTATAAATAGATACATTCTGCACTCATTCCATACACCGCATCCAAAGCATCAGCATAACACATGCATTTGTATCCTAGTTCTCCATTATCTTATTTCATTGGAGTTCCTAGTGCTACCTTTATCGAAAACAAGAGTCATTTCACTTTTGGGGAAGATCCGCCAAGACCGGAGATAGTTCACGTCATGTTTCTTCTTGCAGAAAGAGTTCTACTCAACTCGGCTTCGCTTGCATCCCGAGATCCAAGATCAAAGATCTGAAATATGTAAAAAGTGTTAGAAGATCTTCTGCTTCTATTCTCTCAATTTTTATTATTTTAATTTCAGTAATTCATCCTTCTACATTTCTATCCATTGTAATAGTGATTGATTGGCGACTATAAACCAGCAAATGTTATGACAATAGTATTAGCTCATTTTGTAAATTTAAAATATTTAAAACGAATGATTGTTTCTTATTGAGGATTTTATTTATAAAGAAGTGTGTTTACACAAAACGATTGTGGGTACATACATCCAATTTGATACTCGTTGAACTAATTAATTATTAAAAGTTGTGTTGCGTGAAACCTCTATTTATGTGACATCGTAAAAAAATTCCTATAGTAAGTAGGAACATGAAAGTTTAAAAAAAAAAACTTTTAAAATAATTTATTTAAAGGTGAAATGACAAAGCAAAATCTAGAAAAAAGTTAATACAATGTAAATTTAAAATAAAATCACAACCAACATTGTTTTTCTATATAATATATGTCAATAATGATAATAGAATAGATGAAGGTATATCATTGGTTGATAAATACTTAGTTCAAAATCAATTGATATAGTAAAAAAATTGTTAAACTTCATCAATTTTATGCGTCACTGGTCAATCATAACGAAAAATAAACCCAAGTGAATATAAATCTTAACATAAATCCTACAATAAAGATTCAACAATATCCATATTTCTTCCAAATCAAAGCAATAAAGAGTAAAATTAATAAATATCGAAAGTACTTGTTAGTTTTTTTTATGACATAAAAAGTCACCTTCTTTGTTTAAAAAAGCACATCAATAACTAGTATCCACGTAATATTCGATCTTCACACGGTAAGGTATTACAAATAGATTGTCACAAACAAAATGATACAAACATATAAAGGTAATAATCATACATTTCTAAAAATTTCTCTAGCATTTAACCCGTATGTTGTATGTGGAAATTATAAATATAGTATTATATTTCATTTTCTGGAAAGATTGTTTATTATATTGCAAGATTTATGTTTTACTTTATAGGGTGTAGTTCACTTTCTATCTTATGTGACATTCATCCAACGGTGTGGTACATGAGAAAATATACTAAAATGACACAGAAAATCCAAACTGACACAGACAGTGAAGAAACCAGGATTTAAACTCAGGGGATCCGACATAATACTGTAAAATAAAATACTTCTTCAATTCCTCAAAATCGTTTACTTTATATAAAAAATGTTATTGTTTTACTAACTTTATTAAATTTTTTAGAGAAATTTAATAAAATTAAAAAATATTCATGTTTTCATATTGTTTAAAATATTTTAAAATGTTATTAATTCACGTATTTTATGATTATACACACTTACTATATTTTAAATAGATATTTTATATTATAGAAATATGAACAAGACACATAAATAAAAAAATTATGAATAATTATACTCTAGCAAAATAGAGATAATAATATTATTATACAAGTAAATGATTATATTCATCAAATTATATAGTATTATAAATAAAATCAATATAGAAAAATGAATTAAATCAAAATTATATAAAATGTGTATATGTCGACATGGTGACTAAGAATAAATTAAAGCGATTAATTCTAATAAATTAATTAATTAATATGATGATGATATATAAAAGAAAAGAAATATATGCAACATGATAAAATCAATATAGAGAAATGAATTAAATCAAAATTATATAAAATGTGTATATGTCGACCTGGTGACTAAGAATAAATTAAAGCGATTAATTCTAAAAAATTAATTAATTAATATGATGATATATAAAAGAAAAGAAATATATGCAACATGCCATCCTGTGACAGTAAGCTAATGATGAGGCGTCCAAGCCACTGAGGCATTCTTAGTAAATAGTCCTACTCCATCACTGGACACAAAAATCCAAACCGCCGCAACTATACTGGCCATTTTCGTACATTATCTTCTGTGCAATGTGTTATATGATTGACATGTAAGTAGGAAAAGCAATTCAACCATTTCTCCTAAGGTTTATACTTTCCTTTATAGAATATAATGTCTCTCTCTCTCCTATATGTCATCCGTCTAATGTGTGGTATAGGAGATGATATAATGGCGCAGAGAATCCAAACACCACAACCACTACCGGTGTAATTGTTATTCGTGCAAGTAGTCAATTATTTTGATCTCTAATCTCATGCACATAATTATGTAAAGGGAAGTTATTTCAAGTTGAATTAATGCTTAGAATGGAAACATGTACACTGCCAAAAACAACTGAAAACATGGAAGTACAATATTTTAACTTATTGAAGGAGAAATTACTCAAAATATAAAAAGAAAACCATACTCATTATTAATGCAAGTACCTGTAAAATTTTCTATGATTAAAGGTGATATTCTTGATGAACACGTAGGCAAATAGATAATAATTAAAGGGAAAAAATTCATGAGTCATGTCATTAGCTACCAAGTTTTTAAGAAAAGAAGGCGTTGTGTGATGCCACACAAAATCACCCCATATGTTCGACAATGCATCAGTCGCCATATTTCCTTCTCTATATATGTAAGACACACGAAAATTCATATGAGCGATGATATCCATAGCATGTCTCCAACGTAAATAGAGCCTCCATGTCAGTATAGTATTATGGTGCAACAACGCATAGACAACGAAAGTGGAGTTTGTTTCAAACCAAAGTGATCGCCACCCTCTCCCACTCGCCAATTCGAAGGCCATGAATGCCGCAACTAATTCTACCTCGAAAGCAAAGCCGTGACCATGTCCGAAGCAACCATGTGGTGCCCCTCTATAATTGCAAAAAATCCCAACCCCTAAGATCAGCCCAGGTTCTCCCGACGCATATCCATCCATATTATACAACGGACCGCTTGTTGGGATAAGCAGATCCGCATTCATTCCTAAGGGACAAATAATGAAGAGCATAAAAAGTACAACACAAGAATTTACGTGGAAAACTCCTAAACTGAAGAAAAATCATGGACCGAGAAAATACCAATATGTGAAAATTTTTACAATCACAGAATTTCTCTTCCGACCTCGATCTCTACACTCTTACAAATCTTTGACTAATTCACATCATTCTCCCCATTCTCATAACAGAGAATCCAAGAAAGGAATTTAAGAAGAATCAAATACAAAGATTAAAGTATACTTGATTTGTGCACTTAACAACAAATCTAGGGACCTCTTTAAATAGCATAAGAATCTCTCCCCTTTTGATCTCCCATCCGATGTGGGGCAAAAAATAACCTTATTTTTATTTTGACAAAACCAACACTGCTTGGTACGAATTCCTCAATCAGAATGGCAATGGGTATCATTAAGGAGTCAATGGCAATGAGAATAAAGGGTGGGGAGTAGTTATTTAATCAATGGAGTGATTGAGGAATTTTAATTCTCACTTCACCAACCAAGCATCCCCTTAATCCATATTGGGAGGAGGGTTCCAGTACCAAACCAAGATGATAGATGGGGCCTTCCTCGCTCTGCCTCTTACCCCCAAAATATTTCAAAGTCTTCAAGTCTTCCATCGTGTTGTTCATAAAACCGATCTGAAAGTTGTTAGCTTCACATATTAAAGTCATGAGAGTAGCTTTAACTTGCAAAACCCTAACTGGCTTGTTTCTTCTCGTTTGCCCCTCTAATTCTGCGTTTATACAAGAGTTATTGATTTGCCATATGATCCAACAATAGGTAACCAACGCTAGCCTCCAAAGTGCAATAATTTGCGAGCTCCCTTCCATACTGATAGCTTGTAAAGTAAATCCAACGAAAGATTGGTCCAAATGCATCTTATTTCTAAAGCCGAATCCCGCAAGTAACATGTTGAAGTATCTCGGAGGAAATTTGAAGTGAAGAAAAAGGTGGTCCACCAATTCTAAAGTTTTTGCCATATTAAAAATTTCAAAAGTTTTTTATTTCAAATCTTAGAATTTGACATTCCTGAAAATTTTAATTTTAGAAAAATGTACTATATTAAAATTTTTAATTTTAGAAAAATCTTAGAATTATGAATATGAATTCTTGGAGCCTAAAAAATGATAGACTTCCCAAAACGATGGCAAGTACTCTAGAGAGCAAACCCAAACAAATATTGTAAAACGAAAAGGACTCATTCACCTCTTATTTAACAAAATCGAACAGAGTCCATAAAACCATAAAAGCCTCTATCAGATTGAAACAGTGGCAACAACCCAATAAATTCAGGGTCGAGAGAAAACCCATGAAAAATTCGACTACTGAAATCATAATCCAAGCAGGAGTAATTTCTAATAGGCATCAATGGCTGTGAAGAGAATTGAAGAGAACCATATTGAGAGAGAACAACAATTTGGATAAAAATTTTTAACTAATTTGATTGTTGAATTAAATTTACAAATGATAGTGATGGATCATATATAGAGGTACATTCAATACCATAACAGCAAAGAAGGGCAGTTGGCAACGCTAGAAAACAAAGCATAACAACTTGATTCCTTTTAGAAATTATCCCCTACTTCTCTCATCAATTGTTCTTGGAAGGCTATTTGGGTTTTTATTCTCTACAACTGAGTTTACAAATTTCTTCTCCTTATCTTACCCCTCAATTTGAGAGAGCTTCCTGAAACGATGTTCAATTTGTTTATATGGCGATTGAACAATTGGCCACTAGAATGTGGAGATAGGCTGTAAGGTGTAGATAGGCTGTGGAGATGGGCTGTAAGATGTAGACGGTGGGGAGATAGATGTTCAACTGTCCTCCCGAAGAATATGGAGATAGGATGTAAGGTGTAGACGGTGGGGAGGGAGAATTTGAGGAGGGGGCATTTGTTTCAAGAGAAAAGGGAACTAGAGGTACAATATTAGTTGGAGAGTGAGGGATAGTGTTGGAAGTGCATGGGCTAGGGAATGAAGAATGTAAAGAAGAAGAGAATGGGAACACTGTTTCATCAAACACAATGTGTTGAGTTATTATGACTCTCTTGTCAGGTAAGAGGACTTTGTAGCCTTTGTAATAGGGATTGTAGCCAAGGAAAACACTGGATTCAGATCTATTTTGAAGCTTGTTGTTGTTATAGGGTCTTAGATGAGGAAAACAAAGGCAACCAAAGGTTCTAAGGGATGTGTAATCTGGTTTATGGCCTGTAAGTAACTGAAAAGGAATGCTATAATGAAGACTTTTAGAGGGTGTTCAGTTGATCAAGTAAATACTTGAGATAAATGCATCACCCCAGTATTTACGTGGCACGCTCTAATGAGAAAGAAGAGCAAGTCCAACCTCTACAATATGCCTATGTTTTCTTTCGGCAAGATCATTTTGTTCAGGTGTATATAGACATGAAATTCTATGAATGATGCCAGAATGATGGAAAATATTTGAAAGAGATTTGAACTCTTTGCCACCATCACTTTGAAGAGATTTTATTTTGGTGTTTTACTGAGTTTCCACTAGATTTTTAAAATTTATGAAGGCTGCTTTGACAACTGATTTAAGTTTCAACAAGTAAATCTAAGTGTATCGAGTTTTAGCATCAATGAAACTAACATAATATGAGAAGCCATTCACAAACTTTATAGGGGGGGACCCCAAAGATCAGTATGAATAAGGGAAAAAGGTTATAATATTTCTGAAACTGAAGTTGGAAAGGGTTGTTTATGACTCTTAGCCTTCATACAAGCTGAACAAGGTGAATTAGAACTATCATCAAGATAAGAGACATTGGTAATGGCTAAAGCCTTCTTAACTATATCACATGAAGCATGTCCTAATCTATTGTGCCAAGTGCTTAAAGGAAGACTTTTTTTAATTTCAGCGGAGTTCACAAAAGCTGGTGAGTTGGGTAGATTGTGTTGTAAAGCTGGCGGTAAGAGATCCTTTGGATGTGCCAAACTGAATTTGTAAAGACCATTTTCAAGGCTCCCTTGAAGCAGTATTCTGTTTGTGGCTTGATCCTTCACAAAATAATGAGTTGGATGAAACTCAAAGAAAACATGATTATCAAAAGCAAATTGTGAAACACTTAAAAGATTTCATTTTATGTGAGGGACATGCAAAAGATTTTTGAGAAGAAACATGTGAGGATTGTGAGATTTGGGAGTAGTTACTAAAGAATTACCATAATGTGAAATTTTCAAATTTGTGTCATTTCCCATGTGGACTCTTTCTGTGCCTTGATACTCAGATCCAATGTTCATGTTGTTAAGATCAAATGTGACATGGTTACTAGCCCCAGAATTTGGATACCATGAGGTTTCTGCCATAAAATCAGTGTTGTGTTGGAAAAACTAGCAACATTTGCCGTTGGTTGTGGAGTGGCATTAGTGTAGAGGTTGCTAGGTTGGCTGTATGGATATGGAGTATTCTGTAAATCTGCTCTATAAAATCACTTTTTAGCTGTGTGGTTGTTTCTGTGACAGATTTGGCATCTAGGACCACTGGATCGTTCTCTTCCTCTTTGAAAACCGCCTCTAAATGGTGGTCTTCCACCTCTGTATGGACCATTCCTTCCTCTGCTATATTGATTGTTTGCCCCTCTCTGAAAAGTAGACGGAGTGGTTTGTATGGTGAGATTGACACTAGGTGAGGAGCCTTCTATTCCAAAATAAGAGGAGACGTCATTCTCATCTAGTCTAGTTTCAAAACTAAGAAGCAAAGAACTTACTTCCATGACTGATGTTGGTCCTATTTTAGAAGAAACAGAGACAATAACAGGGTTTTATTCTGATCCTAAACCAGCCATAATATAGAGGATTTGATCATCATCATTAACTCGATGACCTACTACATTGAGAACATCACAACAGCTTTTGATTTTGTTCAAGTAATCCCTCATGTTGAGAGATCCTTTTTCTAAAACTTTGTAGTTGTTGCTTGTAATGCTTAATTTTTACTCATGATTGGCTAGAAAAACCATTTTCAAGGCAATCCCATATTTCCTTTGAAGTGTTCAAACCAACAGTGCTAACTAAAATACTTTCCGTGAGGGATGATAATAACCAAGAAACTATCAATTGATCTTGCCTTACCCAGTTAACAAATTAGGATTAGACGTGTCTTCATCTTTTGTTTCTCTAGAAATGATCTTCTGTGGTGCAACTTTCTCACCAGTCAAATAATCTTCAAGACCATAGCCTCTAACAGCTGCAACAAATTGCTGCCTCCAAATAAGATAATTATTTTCTGTGAGCTTCACAGAAATGAGTAGATTTAATAGGAGTTGGACTTGAGAAGGGGTTAGGCTTGTCACCTCACTGGAGCTTGAAGAAGAAGCCATGGCAGATTTGTGATACTATGTATATATGAGAATGGAAAGAAGGGAAATGGCACAGAGACCGAGATTAATCTGGCGCTCTAATACCCTGAAGAGAATTGAAGAGAACCATATTGAGAGAGAACAACAATTTGGATAAAGTTTTTCAACTAATTTGATTGTTGAATTAAATTTACAAATGATAGTGATGGATCATATATAGAGGTATATGCAGTACCATAACAGGAAAGAAGTGCAGCTGGCAACGCTAGAAAACAAAGCATAACAACTTGATTTCTTTTAGAAATTATCCCCTACTTCTCTCATCAATTGTTTTTGAAAGGTTGTTTGGGTTTTTATCCTCTACAACTGAGTTTACTAATTTCTTTTCCTTATCAGGCTGTATTAACAAGAAAAATGGTAACAAATTGTAGAACTTTCTGTGCCCTGGCCCCTTCACCCTCCGTCGCAAATAGCTGCTTCGGAGGATTGATTGAGGATCGACAATGGAGCCCTTGGCGGTGCATTCTTCCGAGTTGTAGTGGCAAGAACGCGGGCTACAAATCGATTGCAGCGGAAACAAAGCCCAAGGCATCGTAAACAGCTATTGGGTAGGATCGGCGGTGCCGATTTCGATAAGACCCACCGAGTAGGAGTAACACCAGCATGATATTGGAGTCATCGGCAGAAGGAGAATCCAGGGGAATCTCCGGTAGCTGATACATCACAGGTAGCCGCCGATAGGTGCGGCCGATGTCCAGGCGGCACTGGTGCAGTCAGAGTTCCAAACGGCGATACGTGAGCAAGATCCCCAAAATCGTCAAGGGGTGGCAGATCCCCAATTTCAAGGGGTACAACACTGTGAGTAAAAGAGCAATAAATTCAGCCTTGAAAGGTGATAAATCACCGATGCCAGGATGTTAGAAAACAGATCCAGTTAAGAGATAAACGTCCCTTTAGAAGATTTTGACTAATATGGGCGCAGGCAGTAGATGTGTTGGAAACAGAGGATTGAATCATTTACGTTAATACCGGCAGTTCACGATAGTTTGGAGGTAGATAACATATTTTTATTCACCCTAATTGCCCGTCCAGTTAGAATTGCAAAAATATTGAGCGGGAATATTATTGCTGAAAAAAAGTTTTAGACTGAAGTCAAGACTATTAGGACTAAACTCAAATGGGACTGTGATGGGTGAGACATATTTTGCAATTTTCTAAAGCATGCTAAATTCTCCAGCTTCGTCAGAAAATTAAACACTTACGTGCGTTCCATCTCTTATTATCTGTTAATCAATCTCTTAACCCTTTGATTAATTGAATTGTATCAAAATAGGGATTCCGTAAAGTGGCAACAAACCTGTGAGAGTTCAGCAACCAGATGTTCTGCAGGGGTGAACGAGATGAACTCGGGAATATCTGATGGCGGTCCAACGAGGCAAAGCCTAACGTACAACTCCAAGCTAAGGATCATTCTTTCACCAATCTGATCCAGGAGAAACAGAGCCAGAAGCGAGAGAATGGCGCCTTGAATTGGGAATACAACTCCCTTTGAGGCATATGAAGAGGTTCGACGAAATCTCTGAGGCTTGATTAATCAGGGCACTCTTTTATCTCGGCTATAGTAAACTATGCAGCATACGCAGGGCGTCGGAGGGAACTCCTCTACCGGGAGGGAGCGGGAGCTACCCATGTTAATCTCATTTGCTATGTAGGATTATCTTGCCGGAAATCTCCGATTTCCAGCCAAAAAATGGGGTTTCGGCGACTTTTGGACCAAAATTGGCCAATTTCAAGAGTTATGGACGACATTGAAATTTTTATTTTTTTGGGATAGAATAAAAAATTTCTTATAGTTATGGGACCAAAAATGATTTTAACTCTGAAATAGTTACATTCATGATTCAATAAATAATTAAGTTAAAATTTAAATACATAAAGGTGGGTCGTATTATGGTCTACACGAAAATTCGCACTTTTCACATACCTTTTTCATATGATTATTACATAATTTTAATTTTATATGTAGAGTTTATTATTTATTGTCATACTCCCCCGTCCTACCTAAACAATTCGGATCATGATCCAAATGCAAATGCAATCTGCTAACACTAGGGTTCCTGCTAATCCTTTTGATCTCTGATCTCATTGCTACCCTAGACATGCCTCAAATATTTGGTAATCACAGATTATTACCTTCATTAAACTAGAGTGAGTCTATTATGCGCCCGGACACACGGATTTAGATCCATGGCCCTTTACAATTTTCGTGCCCCTTTACAATTTAAATTCCCTAGCAATATATATGTTTAAATTGAATAGGGAGGGAAAGCGTTGTTGTGTTCACATGGGGACACGGACCGTGTCTAGGGGGCGCAGGAGCTTTTGATATTAAACAAATCGTTATCCTAAACACTTTATATTTATTCCTCAAATATTTAGTAATCACAAATTATTATGTTAATTAAACAAATCGTTATCCTAAACACTTTTTTCCGAATATAATATCCTATCCATCGTTACTAAAACTTGAACTCATGACCAGCCCACCATCTGATCATCCAATGGAACCACCATCTGATGATCAAATGGAAAAAGAATCCGGTGAAGTCTCTCCGCCAGAGTCAGAGTTGAATGAATCCGGTGAAGTCTCGTCAAGGTTCTTTGAGCAATATCTAAAATAACAAGAATCCTGTGAAATCCCTCCGCCAGTGTCAGAGTTGAATGTGATAAGCGAGCGAAGCTGTGAGCTGCCTTTGGTGGACACTTGATTCATGATCGAGCTCATATTATCCGCCAAATTCTACCTCAAAGGTAATTGTTTTCAGCGAATTCTGGCTGGATCCCGGTTATCACATGGAGTTCATCTATTTTGCTATGGGCAAAACTCTCGAGAAAATTCAATCCATGCTGAATTCCCACAACACAGTGTATATGGAAGTCGAGATGTGCTGCTGGGCGGAGTCAGAAGCATTCGATGAATTATTTGATATTACCTATAATTATTCAGTAAGCGATGATTCTTCAGACGGCGGAGATGAAGATTATACGGTTGATTATCCAGGTGAAGATAAAGAAGATGTTATGGTTTTGGATGATGATTTGTTTTCAGGGTTCTTGGAGATGACAGAGGAAGCAACCGGAAGTTGCTCCGTTTGCTTGGAGGACCTACATTCCGATGCCATTTTAACGCAGTTTGCTCATCTTTTTCATCTACCCTGTATTCACAAGTGGCTCAAGATTAAATCATATTGCACCATTTTCCATTTCAAGATCATCACTCCAAAGCAGATGTGATACAGAGGGGTTTCGATTTACGTGGCGTGGTAATTGTCGTAGAGGAATTCTAGACATAATCGATGTCTTAGGTGGTCTTCCAGTGCCAGTTCCATTTAGCGGGACGGAGGGAGTATTACACTACAAAAAAATGTATTTTTTAGCAACGGAATTTACTAACGAAATTCAATATGTTGGTAAGTACCAATGGATTAGAAAGAAAAATGACATTTTTGTATTAGTAATGGAATGCCAATGGACTTATTCTCTATTTTAGCAACGGAATTCAATCCGTTGTTAATTACCAATGGATTACCAAGGGAATCCTTATACGGAATTTTTAACACCAGAATACTAATAGAATTATTTACCAACGGAATTGATTTTTTGTTGCTGTTAGGTATCGATCTTTGTCATCTCGTCGGTCTTCGTCGTTGCCGGAGAAGATGGTCGAGGGGCTGAACTCCACAATGCTCATATTCCCGTTGAACTCACACAAGAATTCAAATCCATGTTCTGCCCGTTAGGGGTCACAAATGGGTGTGATATGCTGCAAAGGTGTAAGGCTATGGGCCTGTTTTAATGAACTAAAACAAGCCAAATACTTAAGGAAATGAGGGCCAGCAATTTGGGCCAAAACCACTGGGCACAACAAATCTCCATCTTGGCCCAAATCATCCACCCTTGTGTTTAACTAAATGGGAATTCATCATCGTACTTTTTCCCAGACACCTGCAAAACAAAAGACACAAAGTCAAATGCAAGATCCAGAAATTTGGCAAACATAAAGTAAATCAAGAGAAATGACACAAAGTTAAAGGTATCACAAAAGATACATAAATCTAAGCCCGGGGCAAAGATAACGGACACACAGTCACAAAATGTTTAAAATTATCACGAGGATAAAATAAACTGAGCATAAAAGCACAAGGGTGAACACAAAGTTCACGGGAAAAGAACTGCATACATCATGCTTTAATCAAGAGAGTTAAAATTTAAAATCCTCATACAAGACCTAAAATTTTCAAAAGATAAGCATTTAGTACCCATATCAGCATAATTAAATTCAGATGCAATCTTTTCCAGGTTAACAATACATTTTTTCACAATATCACGAATGAAATGATACCTAAAATCTATATGATTGGTTCTATCATGGAAAACAAGATTTTTACATAACTGAATTGCAGACATACTATCAGAAAACACAGTGGCGCATTTATCATGAAAACCTATTTAGTTAAGAAGGCCTTGCAGCCAAATAGCTTCTTTTAAAGCATCAGTAATAGCCATGTATTCAGATTCAGTTGTAGATAGAGCAACCACATGCTGTAACTGAGTTTCCAACTTATGCAAGAACCACACAAAGTGAACACATAAGAAGTGGTAGACTTCCTATTATCTCAATCATTAGCATAATTAGAATCAACATAGCCGACAAGGCTCACACCATTTGCAGATTTAGAAAAGTGCAAACTTGCCTCCATGGAGCCCTTGAGGTATCTCAAGAGCAATTTCAAAGCCTCCCAATGAGGCGCCTGAATTTGCCATATACCTACTCAAGCAACTAATAGAATATCCAATATCTGGTCTAGTGCTGACCATAAGATATATAACAGACCTAATAGCATTGGAATAAGGAACCTTTTCCATTTCAGCAATTTCAGAATCAGTCTTTGGAGACTGATCCTTACTTAACACAAAGTGAGCAGCAAGAGGCGCATTCACAGTTTTAGCAGACATCATAGAGAACTTACTCAAAACCTTTTCAACATATGAAATCTGATTAAGCAAGAGAATATGGTTCTTCCTATCTCTATCAATGTTCATGCCAAGAATCCTTTTAGCACCTCCAAGATCTTTCATATCAAAATTATCACATAGACTCTTTTGAACATGCTCAACATATTTAAGATCAGGGCTAACAATTAGCATATCATCCACATAAATGATCAGAAAAACAGGAACAGAAGTATCAATTTTAAAGTAAAGATAATTATCATGCAAACTTCTCTTAAACTTCAAAGATGTCATGCATTGATCAAACTTCTTATTCCACTGTCTAGGAGATTGTTTCAAGCCATACAAGTTCTTCAAAAGGCACACATGATCAAGATTTTGGGGTACAGAAAACCCTCAGGTTGTTTCATGAAAATCTTTTTGTCCAAATCACCATTAAGAAAAGTAGTTTTGACATCCATTTGCTTTAACTCCCAATCAAAATAAGCAACTAATGCAAGCATTATACGAACAGTGGTGAATTTAAGAATAGGAGCAAAGATTTCATTATAATCAATCCCTTCCTTTTGAGTAAAACCTTTTGCTACCAATCTATCTTTAAATCTAACATTTTCAGGCTCATGTTTCACTTTGAAAAGCTATTTGCAATCAACAACAGAGCAATGAGCATGTTTTGGAACCAGAGTCCAAGTATGATTAACATGCAATGATTTCATTTCATCTTTCATAGAATTTAACCATTTCATAGAGTTGTCAGATTTTAAAGCCTCTTGATAGGTCTTAGGTTCATTATCAACACTTTCAAACGCATTAAAAGCATGAGTATCAATATGAAAATCATCATACCTAGCAGGTGGCCTAATATTCCTTCTAAGACTAACCCTAGGCAACACATAGTTATCATCTTCAGGAATATCATGCACATTTTTGTCATTGATAGCAGGTACATTGGCAACAAGTTCTTGATCAAAAACAGTGTCAGACAAGTTTTCAACATCACATGACAAAGGAGACAATTCCACCTCACTTGAAGAAGTGGTAGGATCATGTAAAGGCATAACATCAGGCAAAGGAGCAGATAAGCAAGGAAATTTAGATTCATTGAAGATCATATCCCCACTATTCACAATTTTGAAACCAGATTCAGAAAAATCTCACAACCTATAACCTTTAACACCCTCATGATAACCAAGAAAAACACATTTTCTACTCCTAGGATCCAATTTTTCATGTTTCTGACGTACAAACGCAGCACAGCCAAATACATGTAGCATAGAATAATCAATACTTTTACCAAAAAATACATAGTCAGTGCACTAAAGACACATGGGGGATTTGTTTATTAAAAATTCTGCAGTAATAAGCGCCTTACCCCAAAATTTTTTAGAAAGTCCAGAAGACACCAACATGCTCCTCACCCTTTCTAACAAAGTCCTATTCATCCTCTTAGCAACCCCATTCTGTTGGGGAGTGTAAGGAGAAGACTTATGCCTCACAATTCCAGATTTAACACATAAATCATTCATGACATTATTGCAAAATTCAAGTCCATTATCAGTTCTAAGATACTTAATCTTTTTACTCATTTGATTTTCAATCAAAGTTTTCCAATTTTTGAACTTTTCAAAAACATCAGATTTGTTTTTAAGCAAAATCACCCACACTTTTCTTGAAAAATCATCAATAATGGATATAAAATACACATTGCCACCTTGAGTTGGCTCACCAGATGGCCACAACACATCAGCATGCAAATACTCAAGTATATCACTACACGAAGAAGTCTTAGGGTACGGGGAAATAGGTAATTTCACCTTCGCATGTTTGTCTTGCACACAAGAATCACATAAAGGAATGCATGAAAGCTTATCATTACAAAAAGAACCAGCTTTATGCAATAATTCAAGACCTTTACTACTCATGTGACCTAACGTACCATGCCAAATATTTGTTTTATCCTCTTTAACAGCGTTAGCAGACATAATAATAGATTTAGCACAACAAACATACAGGTTATTCCTTTTTTCAACATTAAAGACGGGCATAGAACCCTTTACAATAGACAGCAACCCTTTCCCCACCTACACTCAAGACCCTCATCTTCAAGTGCAGCACAAGAAATCAAGTTGTTACACAAATCAGGCACATGTCGCACGTTTTTTAAAGTGAAAACGAAATCATCTTTAAAACGCAAGCAAATGTCACCAACACCAAGCACATCACATCTTTTTTCATTAGCCATAGACACAGAGCCATGAGAAACAGTTTTATATGAAGAGAAAAGATGTTTAAAAGGTGTCATATGAAATGTGCAACCGGAATCCACAAGCTATTCATTATCACACAGAGATTAATGCACAGAATTCACACAACTATTAGAAATAGCAAATACATCACCATAATTCACAGATTCAGAGGCAACATTAGCATGATCATTATAATTATTTCTCTTAGGATGAGGACATTTATTCGCAAAATGTCCCCTTTCATGGCAATTAAAGCATTTCTTGTTTTTCTTGTCAACATTCTGATTATTCTAGGATTTCACATCAGAATTTTTATCCTTGTTCTTATTCTTGTTATTGTTCTTGTTACGATTGTTAGGTTTCCCCTTAACATGCATAACCTCCCCAGAATTTTTAACACTCCCATTTTGTTTTAAATCATGCTCTTTGCTTTTTAAGGCATTCACCACAATATCAAGAGTAATGTCATCATGACCATACTTTATAGCAGATTTGACATCACAATAAGAATCAGGTATAGCATTTAAAAGCACACTAGGAGTGTATTCATCAATATGCTTGTCACCCATTTGTTTAATATCTTGAATCAACTTAGTGAACACATCCAAATTTTCTTCAACATCTTTGTTAAAGTCAAGTTTAAAATAAAAGAATTTTTCAAGCAGAAACATTTTATTAGACAAAGACATTTCAGTGTACAACTTATCCAGCTTTACTCACAAAGTTTAGCATACTCATGCACACCAACTTTTCTAAGCACAGGATCAGAAATATTCAAGATAATCACAGACAAAGCAAGCTCATTCATCTCAGCCTTTTTAACAGGTGTTAAATCCTTATCATACGAGTGATCAACAGCTTTGAATACCCTTTGTTGGACGAGTATGCACTATATTCTCTATTTTCAAATGCTGAAGTCTCGCTTACCGTCAAACGGTGCTTGTCCAAACAAAAAAGACGAAGCCATGGGTATTTAAAGCTGAGTAGAACAAACTATGAATGGAAAAAATACAGAATTTAAAACAGAGCAACGATCTGTCACACACTAGGTTGACACTACACTAATCACACACAACGTGAGAAATAGAGCAGTATAACACACAAGGACAGATTTTTAGCAGCGGAAATTGAAAGACCAAGATGACAGTTTCACAAAGAAACAAACAAGAACAGTAATAAGAGGACCAGCCGCTTCAGGGCATCACACAAGAGAAAATATAAAGGACCGGCCGCTTCATGGCTTGACAAAAAAATAAACAAGAAAAGGCTCAATCTATTTCACCAGAGCGGTGTCTCCGACTAAAACACTGTACCACCTCTACGAGCCACCAGCCCATTCTTAACGGGGCGTGATGAGCATTTTCTCAACACACAAAATAATCTCCAAGTATGAAGGATATCAATTGTAGTTTCGATAGACAACCAAGTGATTATTGAACCCAAGGGACGGATTATTATCAATTTAATTATATTTTAATTAACTAAGACTATGTTGGCAAATTGGTTTAGAATAGTTACAAACTAAATAACAAATAACTTAAATAGCGAATTAAATAAACAAGCAATAGAGAAAATACGACTGTGATCAAGTAAGAAATTTATGTAGTTCTTCTTGTCATCCAGTTTTACTCATTAATTCCCTTTCCATGTATTATTGTCCGACTCTGCCTTATGGTCTATAGACGCATCACTAAACCATGCTAGTTTACTCTATAGACACAAGCAAACAAGCGTATGACACGTGTGAATATCCTTGGAGCAAGAGATATAATTCACCCCCCTTTCTAGGTACTATCAGTATCAATTATTTCTCGTGCACTTAGTACTCTAACCCGATATGATCTCCCTTTTTAGGTACTATGACGTTATACTCTTTATCCTACTTATTAACCCAAATAATATTCAATTAACAAATATTTATATAAGATAGTTCTAATAAGACTTTGGAATCCCTTCATTTAGAATTATAACATGTAATCTTGTTCAGTAGTGAACGCACTCAATCAATAACCAAGATATGTATTCTGACTCTACATAATAGTTAATGATGCATAAAATAATTGTAAGTATGAATTTAAAGAGCACAATCTTATATAAAATAAACCACAAGTAGTGTTGTACGGAGTTTACACATGGAAATTCAATTAACTCATAAAACTTTCATAACCCTAGAACTAATGAAGCGGCTCTAGCCCATGATTGATCTAGTAAAAATCATGGTTAATTGGTATGATCTTACTTGACTCGCCAGACGAACCACTCTTCATGACTCCTTGAGATGATGGTAGGGTTTCGGTGGTGGATGGATAATGAGTGATTAAGTGGTGTATGTCTCCTACGAAAACTTTTCTTTTATACTTGTAAACTCTCCTTACGGGCCATGGATGGGATTCTTGAGCAAACACATGCATTAAAGGTGTAAAAATACGAATATGGTAAGTTTCCGCACCTCAGTTTGACCAATAAGCCAGGTCAAATCACTCTAAGCTGTTCGAACTCCAGGTCGAATCGACCTGTAAATTGGTTGCGGGTCCTGGATTCAACCAGAATCCTAGTCGAATCACATACTCCCTGGTCAAACTGCAGATGCTTCCCTTCAGGCTTCTGGTTCAACTATGGTTCGACAAATGGCTTGGTCGAACGGCAATGTCTTGGTCAAACGGCACTCCAGGCACTTCCTCTCCATCAGTTCGACCACAGTTACTGGTCGAACCATCTTCTTCATGGTCAAACCACGTGTCTGCCTGGTCGAATCGCACCTCTAAATCTCCCTTTTTTCTAGATTCGATCACTTCTAACTCATTTTTCTTCGAAAATAAACTCAAATATCCTTAAATACACCTGATTCGTGACTTTCCATCATATATATTAATTCATATCGAATTACATGAATCCGAGCTTAAAATACATGAATTTACACACTCATCAAACCCCCAAACTTACATATTGCTCGTCCCGAGGCAACGAAATCAAAAACCATAGAGTATTGTAAAATTCACTCAGCTACCACATTTAATACAATTCATATTCACACATGCAATTTTATCAATCGAAAATAAGTATCACTATCATCATATATATCATTCATGCAAAACATCACTCAATTATAATACACTTCAGAGTACAAAGTCATCTAGCTCACAGGATAAGTAATTACTCTCACTCTCTAGAGTAAAAGATGTACACTCCAATAGGTTAATATACGCTCATATTCAATTCATACTTCTGCGTAACCATAAGCTTGGCAATGGTCTCAAAAATCAACTTACAATTAACTAATTACTAGGATCACAAAGGACTTGCTTTTGGGTTGTAATGTTGGTAGCAAAATTTAGGTAAAGTGACTAATTTACTAGTAGAGAATTACCTTGGAGTTTTATTTTTCGTCATTCAGCTTCATCTTTGCCTCCATCTTCTTCTCATAATCTTCATGGCTTGAATTCTCCTTTTTTTTTCTTAGCATCAACATCATCTTTCTTCAATGATCAAGGGTACTAATTTCAGGCACTACCCTTCTAAGCAGTCGGGGTACCGGTTTCAGGCACTACCCCTAAGCAAGATTTAACCATTCTACTTTCTCATACATTCAAAAAATCTTCTAGCTTTCTTCTTCTTTCTTGCAAGTACTTATTCACCTCAACTCTCTACTAATGAATAGGGTATTCAATAAGGCTCAAGTAAAGGTTAAATAAGGTTTTTTTTCAAGACTTGTCAAAGAAAAAGCTTTTAAAGCTAAAAAGGGCTTCCAAGGATACATATATTATAAGGTAAGGTAAAATTTTGGCTAAGTGACTCAAATAAACAATAATGGCCTAAGATCATGTCCTAGCAACTCATCAATCATAAGTTTCACACAAGACTCTAAGCCAAGTTCTAGAATACGGTCATATGAATGATTCTCTCAAGAATAAACTATCATGAACTAGCATGATTCATACGGCTCAAATTCTCACATGGGTAAATAGAATTCTAAGTACTCCTCATAGCATATAATCAAGATCAATTTCACAATGAACTCCACATACTTATCAAGTTACACATGCTTCTCATCAATAAAAATTAACACATGTAAAATATAAATGCAACATACTAATGCCCATATCATGACAATTTATACAAGTATCTCCAACTAATTTCACCCTCAAGTATCAATCATCACATCTCAATCTAACATCAAATCATACTTCTAATATACGTACATGCCACTCACACCACAAATACCCATCCTGTAAAGAGAAAAAGAGAAGGGAGATGCGGTGAAACAGACAAAGAACAAAAACCTGATGCAACCTACTCCTCCGGAGCATCATCATCTCTCGCATCCTTTTAGTCATAACCATCACTCATCTCCGAGCGCAATCGATCCAAATTTCTATGAAGACTATTAAATCTCCCTATCCAATTCGCACTCATCAACATGAGTTCTCCCTAATCTCCTATCCATCTCAACATAATTATTCTACAGTGTGTTGTACCTCGCATCTAGTTCTGCGTAGTTCACATTCACCAATGCCAACTGTCTATTTGTCTCCTGCTGTTTCACATTCAATGTGGCAAAATGCTCATGAATCAATCAAAAATGCTCCTGATAATAACCATCAGGACCAGCACAGTGCTGCTACGGCACTGCTAGAATGGGATATGGTGGCATCTCGTGCGGCTGCGAAACTTCCATCTCTGGATCCACCTGATCCGCTCCACGCTCCTACTGTTGTTGTAGCTAAGCCGAGTTTGAAACCGCCCTTCATCTATAATCCTCTGAAGCTACTCATTCATCCCCTTAGCGTACATATGAGCTACAGTCCTCCAATCACCCTTCGTCAAGCAAGTGATGGAAAGAGCATCATGCACCAATGTGTTCATCAACTTGTTACCTCAGTCTGGATAGTAGTTAGCTCACTCACATCAAACGGAAACATGAAAGTGAAGGGCTTAGATTCCCTCATGTACAACCAATCTCCATCGCGAAGATGAGCAAATCCACCCTTCACACATGTACTCATAACCAAGTCTGGATCCTCAGGATGGGTGAAATACCAGCGAAATCCATGTGATAATATTCAGATAACAGAAGTAAGCAAACCTCCTATATTTACTCTCTGAAACGGAGAGCTCCTGAATCTGTATAGCAAATGAATAAGGTATGATCCCAAATTGAACCTCACTCCATTGAGCATACACCAGAGGGTATACAACTCTCCCCTCGAAACACAGCTCCCCTCAGATCGAGCAAACAGTGTGTTGCTCAACACTCGATACATATATCGGAGTATAGGATTCTGAATCAATGAAGCACGAGCACTACTAGTCTTAAAATTCATATCCTCTCCAGAAGTTATTTGAATTGAAAAATTCATTCTCATTCCTCGAAATCCCTCTCGGTGTCTGAAACAGCGCGTTAAACTCCTCAGCCGACCATGTTCTCATCTCACCTCCAAGCTGGAATGTACACTCATACGGGAGATAGCTCAAACCTTTCTTAACAGTCATCAAACATAATACTTCAGCAGTCACATGGAAGTACGTCGGCTTCTTCAATTCCATAAAGCGACGAATCCCAACTTGATCAAACATCCACATTATATCATCTCGGATGCGCATTGTACCATCGCCCCATCATCCTAATACCTTGTTCGAGCAATCTTATTCAACATATTACCCCATTTGTCCTTTATCACTTCCCAATCATTCATCTGAATCTTGAAATTCATAAGCAACCTCTCCTGAAGCCTTAACTTCTTTGTCACTACATCTTCACGAGACGGCCTATCTTGCCTCTTTTTGGAACGAACCTCGGCTTCCTTTCCTTTTCCTGAAATCAATACTTCAATACTAATAAACAAGAAAAGCAAACCAACTAATTCATAATCAACTAGCATTCAACTGTACTCAAGACTTCAAGTTTTTCTATTCATAGTCACTCCAAACAAGCATATTCCTCCCTCATAATTCAATACTTCAATTCTCATGCTTACTCAACTCCATTCCAACATCAATTATGCAATAAGAACAACCAACGATGCTATCAACCACAAGCATGCATTAACAATTCACGCAAATTACTCAAAATCCAACATGCTTCATCTCACACTACTCAAATTACTCATAACTTCACATAAACATCAAGGTTTGATAATAATTTATCACTCAAAATCGAACCCATCAATTGTTCATATGAAATTGTACACAAAATTCAAATTACACCATGAATTACTATATAGATTAGTTTAATCAACTTAACCACTTGTAACCAAACAATTAGAACTTCAATCCTAGGGTAATAGAGTTAAGAAAATGTACCTTTTGAACCAGCCATGGCTTAAGATGAACAAGTGTGAAAAATTCTCAAATTCGCTTCAAACTCTAGTTTTGCAACTAGATTATTCCAAAATCGAAACAAATTGAGTGAAAAAAGTGTGGAATATGGTTTAATCAGAGCGAAATCGAGTGAAATTAAAGATTAGAAGTAAGGGTTTTTGATTTGGAAAGAATTCGAGTGAAGGTGGTGTGTAAAGTGATCGAATGGGGGTGAAAAACACGTTTAAAAACTTACTTTCCTAGTATGATTCAACCTACTGGAGTGGTTAAACGGAATTGTCGTGGTTGAACCACATTTCTGGAGGCTTTCAGCGTCTCAGTTCGACCAAAGTTTGACCAAATACCTTGGTTGAACCACAATGTCGTGGTCGAATGATGAGTGATATTTTCACCTAAATTTTAGTGTCTTTTTATGTCCATATTTTATCTGTATTTTATGTATAATTCAGTTTTGTTACGTGTTTTCATGGAAATGTGTGTGAATGAACTTAAACGTATGTAAAATAAGTGAAAACGGAGCACAAATGGAGACGGGAGCTGAAACGAGCAAGAAATGGGCTGCCGAGACCCAACTCGAATTGCCAACTCGAGTTGAGAGAAGGTCGAGTTAGGGTCCATAGATCGTCCAGAAAGCTTACTCGAGTTGAAAGGTCCAACTCGACTTGCAACACGAGTCGAGCTATGAGCAAGGCAGTGACCAAATTGTACAGTGAGCCAACTCGACTTGCAAGCTGCAACTCGAGTTGCTAGCACGAGTTGAGCTGCCTTCCATGGGATTTTCAGTTTCTGAGCCTCGCAACACGACCGAACAGACGAGCGCACGAATAGCCAACACGAGCTGAGCTACTTCAGAACGAGTTACACACATCCAACTCTACTCGTGTTGCAACTCAAGTTTGGTAAGGCCAACTCGAGTTGCATGTTTTTTAGGCCAAAATCTAGATTTTCACCTGCCTATGTGTGTAAGTGTATGTAAAAAGCCCATGTGATGTTAAATTCATGGCCCAACTTGGAGAGGGTATAAATAGCCTCAAGTTCAACATTTGAAAGGAGATTGGAGATTCCACCAAGGGTTTGCACCAAATCACATAGATCACACACCATTTCCTCCAATTCGCACCATCATTTTCATCCATTTACCATCCATTCCATCCACCACCATCCCACCATTAAAATCTTCATCAATTGAGGAAAAGAAGCAAGGAAGAGATGAGAATTGCAAGGGAAGGAAGGAGATCACCATTGAAGCACTTCAAGGAAGTTTTCATCCATACTTTGTAGTTAAACCTCATAGTTTCATCATGATTTGTAAGGATCTTAATGTCTATGTTAATTTCCTTTTGAATATGGTAGGCTAATCTCCCTTGTGAGATTAGCAACATGAGAGTTTTTGGTTAATTTTGGGGATTTGTGTATTTGAATTCATATGTTGATTGGATCTATGATTTTCTATCATTGATTGTTAATTGCTTGATTTGTATTGTTGATTTGTGTGGTAAATTGTCATGAACATGTGATTAGATTGAGAAATCAATTAAATGTTTAGGATAGTTTATTGAATCAATTCGTCATACACTTCATGTTAATTATAAGTTGTAAAGAGATTGAGAAATCCTTTAGAATTTAGAATCCTTTGATAGATCATGTGATTGGTTTGATCGAGAGGTTGATTAATCGTGTGATGGGACTTTCATTATAAGCTTAGTACCTAGTTGGAATTGTTTGTGAGAGAACCAATCCATTGAGCTATTTGATATTCATATCCTATCAATCTTGAGAGGGAGTTTAGGTGAACTTAGTGTTGGCCCTTAATCATATATTCATGATACATATGAATTTGATGCATAATTCCTAGACGTACCACTTCTTGATTGTTGTTAATCTCACTTTTAATCAATTTGGTAAACCATTTTCCATCCATCAATCTTGTTTGTTTGATCATTGCTTGTTTACTTGCCTTGATTACTCTTTAATTACTTGTTTGATCACTAACCCCATTGATGATTCGTCTCTATAAAATTCCAAGAAATGTGAGATCACTTAAGCACTAGTACCTACCTCCCTGTGGTTTGATAAATTGTTTTAATTGGTCATCCCTACTACAAAATGGCTAAGCAAATGTCGCCATTGCCGGGGAGGCAACGGTTGCTAGTAGCTTGAAGAATGAACGTTTTGAGTAATCTTACTAGAGACATTTTATTTTATTTATTATTTGTATTTGCTTTTGAAAATCTTATCCTAACTTCTCTTATTTTAAAGGTGTTTGCAAACAAGGTCAAAAGGGAAACAAGTTGAACCTATTGACTTAAAAATTGAACACACTTTTCAAAGAAGGAGAAAGGAGAACAAAACCAAAAAGAGTGATCTAATGGAGAACAATCAAGATGAACGTGTTGACGTTAAGTATGATGGAGACTGAGTGCAAAATGTGCAAGACAATGCACAGGCACCCCAATGCAATGCTAATCTTCCTCAACAAGCTCATCAAAAATTTGGAGGGCTTAACAATCAACCTTTGCTTCAACAAATGGTGCAACAAGCCATGCTTCAACAAGGTCTTCAACATGCTTATGCACCTCCACCACCACCTCCGGTGCATCAAGGGCCTCAAGTAGATCCAAGGGTGATCCGGGATTTTTTCATGCCAAGGGCACTGCCACAAATGATGGGTCCACCAATCAATGCCAACAACTTTGAATTCAAAGCAGGCTTGATTTCTATGGTGAGAGAACAACAATTTAGTGGAACCCCGAATGAAGATCCCAATGCTCATCTTACTCAATTTATTGAGATTTCCAACACCATGAAAATGAATGAAGTGAGCGAGGATTGTATTAAGATGAGGTTGTTTTTGTTTTCATTGAGAGACCGTGCTTGAACATGGTTATCTACTATTACTCCGAGTACGTGCAACACATGGGGTGAGCTTGCACAAATATTCTTGAACAAGTATTTTTCGCATTCTAAGATGCTTCAAATGAAGAGCTTAATTACTCAATTCAAGAAAATGCCTCAAGAACACTTTTATGAAGCATGGGCGGTTTAAGGATATGCTACACAAGTGTCCACAACATGACTTTCTGGAAAATCAACAGGTGGGGTTTTTCTACCAAGAATTAGTAAATGGTCAAAGAGTGCTTGTTGATGTTTCGGCGGGTTGATCCGTACTTGGAGTGACTCTGGAAAGGACTATAAGGATTTTTGATGAGATTGCTACAAATGTCTACCAATGGGCATCTGAGAGAATTAGTAGATGCTATGGATTTGAAAGCTTTGATCAAGGGCAACAGTTTAGTGTGAACAGTGCTAGTGTAGAACCAAGTATGCCAAGTGTTGAGATGACGGCGGCGGAGGTAATGAGACAAATGACCTTGAGTCAAGGTGTGAATCAAGGAGTTAACGTGGTGTAAGGGCAAATTGAGCAAGGGGTTCTTCCTCTAAATAGTGTTAGTGGGAAACAATGGGCTATGACAATGCCACGTGTGGAAGATGTGCAATACATGGAAGGAAGGAATTACCGAGGTAACTATCAAAACAATTACCAAGGTAATTTTAACCACAACCAAGGAAACTATCCACCAAGGCAGGGAGGCTTCAATAGTCAAGGTAGTGTAAGCTCATACCCACAACAACAAAGGAGGCAAGATAACTTATCTTATTCAAACCCGAGCAATGCGGTTGCTTATCCCCCGAAGTATCATCCGGGAGCTAAAGTGCCAAATAATAAAGGGAAAGCAACCACCGAAGAACTCATTGAAAAGTTGATTGCATCGAACAAAGCTCCAGACTAGATAAGAAGAAAGATTGATGAAGCTAATGATAGAATGTTTAAAGCCTTGGAGCACTCGATTGGTCAACTTGCTAGTTCGTTGAGTGCGAACAAGAAAGGAAAATTTCCTTCTACCACCGTTGTAAATCCAAAAGAACAATGCAAGGCAATTACTTTGAGGAGTGGAACTAACTATGAGAGACCTCTATGCCTATAGAAAATGAGAAGGTAGAAGAGAAGGAGGTTGAGGAAAACTTGGTTGAAGAAGAGTTTGTGGAAGAAAGTGAAGTTAAAGTAAAAGCAAATGATGAAACAGATGTGGTTGAGCTGGAAGTTATTGAAAAAAAATGGCAAAGAACCAAGGCAATGAAAAAGAAAGAGGATGAAGTGGAGTTAGAAAGGGATAGTTGGGGCATACCAAAAACTCAATTGCCTATTCTTTTTCCACATATATTTTTGAAGAAGGGGCTTGATGAAAAGTTTGCAAAGTTTTTGGAGATTTTCAAGAAAATCAACATCAATATACCTTTTGCGGATGCTTTGAGACAAATGCCTCATTATGCTAAGCTTTTTAAAGACATCATGGCAAAAAAAAGGTGCTTAGTGGAGAATGAGACCGTCAACTTGACGGAGGAATGTAGCGCAATAATTCAAAAGAAGTTGCCCCCAAAGCTCAAAGATTTGGGGAGTTTTGTCATACCATGTGAGATGGGTAAGAATGAAGTTCATAAAGCTTTTTGTGATCTTAGGGCTAGTATCAATTTGATGCATATATCCATCTTCAAGAAACTTGGTATAGGGGAAGTAAAGCCTACATCTGTTACATTGCAACTTGCGGATAGGTCTTTTACTTACCCTAAAGAAGTAGTCGAGGATGTGTTAGTTAAAGTTGAAAAGTTCATATTCCCGGTGGATTTTGTAGTGCTTGACATGGATGAGGATGCAAATGTTCCATTAATTTTGGAACGTCCATTTTTTGCCATGGGAAGAGCTTTAATTGATGTGCACAAGGGGGAGTTGACATTGAGAGTAAATGAAGAAGAGGTGGTGTTTTCATTAAGAAATGCGATGAGGCATCAGGATGAGAAAGAGGAGTGTAGAAGGATTGAATTAATTGATGAGATTGTTCAAAAGAACTTTCAATTCTTCTTATCTAAAGATCCTCTCGAAACAAGCATAAGTCATTCTCTTACCTTATCTCTTAACTCTAACTCTTCTTTTTATTATCTAGAAGATGATGATATTAATGATTGCTTACATGACTTGAATGTTTGTAGGGAAATGCAAGAAGATGAAGCCAAGATGATGTATTATGGAAAGAGGGAGTATCTTCCATTGGAGGTCGAGAATGAAGAGTCGAAGGTTGATAAGGGAAAGGAAGAATTGAAGATATTACCCGATCACCTTATGTACGCGTACTTGGGGGATGACAAGACCTTTCCGGTAATTGTATCATCATCCCTTTCACCTCTAGAGCTCGATAAATTGTTGAGGGTGCTTAGAGATCATAAAAGTTCTATAGGGTGGAGTCTTGATGATTTGAAAGGTATAAGTCCCACTATTTGTATACATCATATTAGGTTGATTGATGAGAGTAAATCATGCATACAACCTCAACATCGTTTGAAACCTATTATGCAAGAGGTTGTTAGGAAAGAAGTGTTGAAATGGTTGGATGCTAGAATTTTTTTATGTCATAAGTGATAGTCCTCATGTATGTCCTTTGCATGTTGTGGCTAAGAAAGGGGGATTAACCATTGTGAAGACGGAATTTGATAAAGAGCTTGTACAAGGGTGAAAATGGGTTGGAGAGTGTGTTGTGATTATAGGAAGCTTAATGAAAACAATCATAAAGATCATTTCTCTTTGCCCTTTATTGATCAAATGCTTGATAGGTTAGCGGGATACAAGTATTATTATTTTCTAGATAGTTACTCGGGGTACAACCAAATCATGATATCCCCCGAGGATCAAGAGAAAATAACTTTTACTTGTCCGTATGACACGTTTTCTTTTTATAAATTGCCTTTTGGGTTGTTCAATGTCCCCGCCACCTTTCAACGTTGCATGATGGCCATCTTTGGAGGATTGATTGAAAATGTAATGGAAGTATTTATGGATGACTTTTCTGTCTTTGGGTATTCATTTGGTAAATGCTTGGCTAATCTTTCTATGGTTTTGCAACGATATCAAGATACGAACATAGTCTTGAATTGGGAAAAATGTCATTTTATGGTTCAAGAGGGTATTATACTTGGGCATCATATATCGTAGAAAGGTTTGAGAGTTGATAGGGCGAAGGTTGTAGTCATTGAACATCTTCTCCCACCAAAGAATAAAAAGGGGTTAGATCGTTCCTTGGCCACGCCGGGTTCTATCGAAGTTTTAAAAAATATTTTTCTAATATAGCCAAACCTTTGTGTAAATTACTTAAAAAAGATGCTTCGTTTGAATTTAATGATGAATGTCTTGATGCTTTTAGGGTGCTCAAGGAAGCCTTAATTTCATCTCCAATCCTCGTCTCTCCCGATTGGAGTAAGCCTTTTGAACTCCATTGTGATGCAAGTGACAATGCATTGGGAGTGGTGCTTGGTCAAGTGAGGGAGAAGAATTTTCGAGCTATCTACTATGCATCAAAGACGTTCAATATAAATCAAAAAAATTACACCACAATGGAAAAAGAGTTTTTATCCGTGGTTTATTCTTTTGAAAAATTTCGTACATACCTAGTTGGGCCTATCGAACGGCCTACAAACCCGCCCTAGGGTTTTCTCCGTACAAGCTTGTTTGTGGGAGGCATGTCATTTACCCGTGGAGTTGGAGCATAAGGCACTATGAGCCCTTCGGAAGTTGAACTTTGATGAGAAAGAATCCGGAAAGAAAAGGTGTCTTCAATTGGTTGAATTAGAAGAGTTTAGAGAAGAAGCTTATTCAAGCTCAAGAATTTTGAAGGAGAAGCTCAAAAGATGGCATGATGAAAGGATCAAAACGAGGGAGTTTATTCCGGGAGATAAGGTTCTATTATTCAATTCAAGACTTAAGTTGTTCCCCGGAAAATTTCGTTCCAAATGGACCGGTCTATACTTGGTGATTAAAGTTAGAGATGATAGTTCCTTGAAGCTTGAAGGATTAGATGGAAGTGCTTTTGTGGTTAATGGTCAAAGGGTAAAGTATTACCATTCTCTCTCTCAAAGGGAGTTGGTATATGTGGATACTTTAACCTCTTGAGAGATCGTATCCTTTTAGTAGTTTAAGATTGTAAATATTTCTTTTTCTTGTTTTACATTTTTAGCCTTGTATGTGGA
Source organism: Pogostemon cablin (assembly GCA_023678885.1). Taxonomy (NCBI): domain Eukaryota; kingdom Viridiplantae; phylum Streptophyta; class Magnoliopsida; order Lamiales; family Lamiaceae; genus Pogostemon; species Pogostemon cablin. The sequence goes on from CM042986.1 coordinate 12,966,818, forward strand.
TTGTGCTTCTGAGAAGAAGGAGATTTAAAGATACGAAGGGTGCTTGAATTGAAGTGTGTGAGTTCATCACACCACTTTTTTGCAAACTTAAGTCGAAACTCTTGTTTCAATTTAAGTTTGGGGGGATATGGTGTGGTGTGACATACTTTTCTTGAAAGCATATACTTTTCGTATATTTTGGGCTAATTTTAAAGTTTTTCTCATAAGTTTTGGTTTGATTTGGTCCGATTGGTGGTGATTGAAGTGCATGATAATCCATATTTTTAATGAAATTGTTGAGCTAATGGTTTTGTTGATCATGTATGAAGGGTATTAGAAGCATGTATGGAGCTTGGAGCTAACAAAGTCTACTACCGAATGCCTTTATAAGAGAGTTCACTATACACCCTACCACTTCTATGTGTTTAGCATAATTTGATTTGATTTGGATTGATATGATTATCATGTTGCTTCATTTGTTATGTTTGTGGGAGGTTTACTTTTGTAATTTAGGATTTTCTTTTCAATTAAGGTTGGGATGATTGTGAGCCATATTGATCATGGATGATATGAATCTGTGCTTCATTTTTCTTATGACGGTGATGTTTATTTTTGCATGTTATGTATTTTTGGTTGTTTCTTGTTTGGTGAGTCTTTGTTTTTGTTTTATGTGTTTTTATTTTTATCTTGGTATGTTTGGTGGTTTGTTTAGGGATGTTGTAAGTCATTTTTGAATGTGAGTGATGACATGTTGTGGTAGTAATTGATGACAAGTTATGATTAAGAATCTCTACACTTTCGAATTGTGACATGTTTTACTTAACTTGTTCAATTTTGAGATGAATGTGATGTAATACGTTCCTTAAGGTCCAAAACACAAGCTTTTGAGTGTTTGAGCCTCAACCGTGCATACATAGTATTTTTCTTCATGAGTGGATTGATTGAACGTTGATAAGTTAGAACTTGCTCAAGGACTATAGGAACAAGCCCGATTAGTGGAGGTTAATGATATGATCTAAGCTCATTCTTGTTACTTATAGTCATTGCCATATATTTTCCTACCTTGAACATCATCCCTAGTCAATCACTTTGAGCCTTAAAGCCTATTTATTGTGAATTTAGCACATTACAAGCCTTGATTATCCATTTGAGCCTTATATAATAACCCCTTTTGTGTGAGTGAATGAGGAGATGTGGTTTAGAAAGGTTTGATGAGAATTGTACAAGAAAAGAAAGGAAATGGTAACAAGCAAGAAAAAGGATAAAAAGAACACGAACAAGAATGGACATGTAACCTCAGAACAAGAAAAAGAGCAAAGCAACAACAATATGCTCAAGAATTTAAAAGATCGAAGAAGAAAGCATGCCCTGAAAGAAGCTCAATTCAAGAAAAGTAGATTGATAGTGCTTGTGATCAATTAAGAAAAGAAAGAAAAAAAGAAAATGTTAAGGAATGGAAGAAAGTAGCTACCTCTTTGATTACTTATACTTGATTAGTCACTAATATTCATATTCCTCCTACCCTACCAAAGAGTCTATCATTACATCCTAATTAAAGACATTTTTTATTATTAATTAAAACTTTGGTGGTTTGTGAATGTAGTCCACAAGCAAGCTTATAGCGAGTTGAGCCAATCGGTTGATGAGTGTTGATTTACCCCACTTCATAGAGTGTTGAGTGAAATTGATATCCGATGTGAGGCTTGGACCAAAAAGGGACTATATTACACTTTATTTTCTTTTGATTGAACTTGTTAATTTCTCATGTCATGAGTTTAATGTTGTAGGATGACTTAGCATACATTATGGTTCTTATTACTATTGATGTATTATTACTTATGTTCATTTAGTCTTTTCCTAGGTGAAAATCTCACCCCTTGATTTATCATTTTCGTTGTGTAGGGACGCACAACACTTTAAGTTTGGGGTGTGATGAGTAATATTTTCGTCTAGATTTTAGTGTCTTTTTATGTCCATTTTCATAGTATTTTATCTATATTTTATGTATAATTTGGTTGTGTTATGTGTTTTCATAGAAATGTGTGTGAATGAGCTTAAACGTATGTAAAATAGGTGAAAACGGAGCAAAAATAGAGACAGGGGTTGTAATGAGAAAGAAACCGGCTGCCGGGACCCAACTGGAGTTGCAAGGTGCAACTCGAGTTGCCAACTCGAGTTGAGAGAAGGTCGAGTTAGGGTCCATACATCGTCCAGAGAGCTTAATCGAGTTGCAAGGTCCAACTCGACTTGCAATTCGAGTCGAGCTAGGAGCAGGGCAGCGATCAAAAATTGTACAGTGAGCTAACTCGACTTGCAAGCTACAACTTGAGTTGCTAGCTTGAGTCGAGCTGCCTTCCATGGGATTTTCAGTTTCAAAGCCTTGCAACATGACCGAACAGGTGAGTGCATTAGTAGCCAACACGAATCGAGCTACTTCACCTCGAGTTACACACACCAACTCTACTCGTGTTGCAACTCAAGTTGGGTAAGGCCAACTCGAGTTGCATGTTTTTTGGGCCAAAATCCGGATTTTCACCTGCCTATATGTGTAAGTGTATGTAAAAAGCCCATTTGATGTTAAATTTGTGACCCAACTTGGAGAGAATATAAATAGCAGATTGAAGTACATTTGCTACCGTCTTTTGATCTCCGAAGTACCCCCTTTACATTGTGCATGGCAAAAATCAAGAACGCTCTCCATCTCGGGCACACACACCTATGACTATAGAATCCGTACATATCTTGTAGACAAATGGATCATACCATATAAATGTCTCAACATCCCTCTAGAGTTTTGTAAGTTGATATCGGTTGAGATCTTTCAGAATTTCTCCTACGGAAATGTAATTCTCATAATCCGCATAACATGGATCCATCCCTTGAGCAGCCAACACACATGCTCTTTTTCCGCTCCTTCAACAAACATTGCCATTATATTCTTATCAGGGAACATCTCTTCTATGTAATAGAAACAATCATCACAGTGCTCCCTTGTCTCCAACCTTGATAGGTGATCCGCCAAAACATTCTCTGTATCTTTTCTTATCTCAGATCTCCATATCAAATTCCTACAGAAGAAGGATCCACCAAACATTGCCATTATCTTCTCATCAAATACTGTCAAAACTTATTGAATGCATACACCATAGCTAGAAACTCCTTTTCAGTCACCGTGTAGTTCTTTTGAGTAGCATCAAAAGTTTTACTCGCATAGTAAATGGTGCAGAACTTTTTTTCCCTCAGCTGCCCAAGCACCACTCCAAGTGCTAAGGGCTTGGAGTATTTCGAGAAGTCTTTTATGAATCTTCTATAAAATCAGCGTGTCCAAGAAAGAACTGCACTCCCTTTTCATTAGTAGGTGGAGAAAGCTCCTCAGTCGCCACCACTTTTGCTCTATCCACCTGCAACCCCTTGGCCGAAATATGATGGCTAAGAACAATCTCATCTCTCACCATGAAGTGGCACCTCTCCCAATTCAAGACAAGATTAGTTTCTTGGAATCTCTTCAAAATAGTAGCAAGGTTAGACAAACAAATATCAATGGAAGAACTAAACACAGAAAAATCATCCATAAACACCTCCGTAATCTTTTCTATCAACCCATCAAATATGGCCATCATGCAACGCTGAAATGTAGCAGGCGCATTACATAATCCAAAAGGCATCTCTCTAAAGGCAAAAGTTCCATAAGGGCAATTGAAAGTAGTATTTTCTTGATCCTTGGGTGCAATCATGATTTGATTATAACCCGAGTACCCATCCAAGAAACAACAAAACTCATACCTAGCAAGACGATCAAGAATTTGATCCATGAAAGGAAGGGAAAATGGTCTTTGCATGTATTTTCATTCAATTTTCTATAATCCGTACACACACGCCATCTTGTAGGAATCTTAGTGGCTAATGTCTCTCTATCCTCAGCTTTCACAATAGTCATGCCCCCTTCTTAGCTACAACATGCAATGGACTCACATGGGGACTATCACTAATTAGATAAATAACTCCTGCATCCAGTCACGTTAGGATTTGCTTCCTAATCACTTCTTGAATAGCGGGATTCACCCTCCGCTAATTCTGTATACTACTCTTGGCCTCATCTAACAATCTTATTCTATGCATGCAATATGAAGGATTAATACCATTTAAATCATCCAGAAACCAATCGCAGACTTATACTTCCTAAGCACATCTAACAATTTTCAATTTGAACATCATCAAGAGAAGAAGATTCAATTACCGGATATTTTCCATTGTCACCTAGATAGGCATACTTTAAGTGCTCCAGTAGTGGTTTCAACTCCTCTTTCTTCTCTTCTTGAGGTGCGCTCTCTCTATCTAAAGGTAGGTACTTCCTAGTCCACTTGACCTCTTCAACCTTTGACCTCTCCGATTCATACATGTCATCACCCAAAGCAAGCAAGTTTTCAAGAAATTCAATACATACCTTGTTGGAGAGTTTATCTAGCTCCGTTATAGGAAAAGTAAGAGACTCCGCCAAGCATGTCTCAAGAGGATCCTTCAACAGGATCAAAGACATGTCTTCCTTCACGATCTCCTCCACCATGTCTATACTATGACATTGTGTCTCCATCAACATCTTTATTGCTTTGTCAAGGTTGAATAAGACCTCTTCTTTATCCATCCGCAGTCGTAACTCACCCTTATGCATATCAATCATAGCTCCCATAGTAGCAAGGAAAGGTTTCCCTAAGATAAGAGAGACATTATCCTTGGCATCTTCCATCTCAAGCACCAGAAAATCCACAGGAAAGACAAGCTTCTCTACTTTGACAAGAACATCTTCAATAACACCCTTCGAAAAAGTCATAGACTTATCCGCTAGTTATAGAGCAACTGTTGTGGGAGTTAACTCCCCCAAACTAAGCCTTTGAAAAATAGACAAAGGCATCAAATTGATGCTTGCCCCAAGATCACACAAGGCTCTACGTGTCGGCCCCTTTCCAATCTCACATAAGATCGTGAAGCTTCACGGATCCTTTAACTTAGTTGGCAGCTTCCTCTGAATGATCGAGCTGTAATTCTCAGACAAATTCACTGTTTTAATTTCGTTCAAGCTTCTCTTCTTCAAAAGTATATCCTTTAGAAAATGGGTATAATATGGCATTTCCAATATCGCTTCATAAAAAGGAATGTTCAAGCTTATTTTATTTATGATATCTGAAAACTTCTTGAATTTCTCTTCCAATCCTTTACTAGCTTGTAAGGAAACGACAGAGGTATATTTATTTTGGGAATCCCCCATTCATCACGTTCAACCTTCTCCGCTTTATCTTTTTCGGCTCTCAATCTCTTGGCTCTTTCCTACTTTTTTCCACTGTAATCTATGTATTCTGCTCTTTGGAAGGTACTGGAGTAGCATCATCATCATGCGGAGCATTCAACATGAAAAACGGTGCAGAACGATATGGTTCGACCTGAATTCGACCAGGGTTGCTGGTCAAACTGGGTGAATAATGGTCGAACTGAGCACCTGAAAGTTCGTTCTTTCCCTTACAGGCCGGTTCAACCACGGTTTGACCAGCAGGTTTGGTCGAACCATAGTGATCGTGGACGAATCGGGCTTCAGACAAAATAGAGTGTTCTGGACAGTGTGGTTCGACCTGAGTTCGACCAGAGCTTTTGGTCGAACTGATCTATTCTTAGTCAGACTGATCTTCTGCAATCTCTGGATGTCGCCCAGGTGCCTAGTTCAATCTCTCCTGTGTAGTTCGACCATCCATGTTGGTCGAAGGACTCCTGTCATTTCAGATTTCGATTCCGACCTTATTGGTCCCTTATACTGCATTCCAGACCTCAATGTAATGGTGTGACAAGACTTTGGATTCTCAATACTTTGAGACAGAAACTTCTCTTTCTTAATAGTTTGAGTCAATTTATTTACGTTTCCTGCCATCTCCCCCATCAACAATGTAAGGTCCTTAACTTGTTTAGACAAATCCTCAAGATTGGCATCAATCTTCTTTTCTAATTTAGCCTTAAGATGATCTACTCTTGCATCATTCCTCGCCATGTACATGTTCACCGTATCCTCGAAAACCAATTTCCCTTCTTCCACTTTAACACCCGAATCAACACCAATAGGAGGTTGAACCACATTATTCAGATTGCTCCATGAAAACTCCGGCCTCGTGGGTTGTTGGTAATTACCCAGGGGACCACGATTATTGTAGTTCTCCTAATGATTCCGGCTTCCTTGATTTTGGTATCTAGTTCCTTGAATACTTTGACCCATGGCATAGTTTACCTCATCGATCTCCTCTTGGCTAGCTCCTTCATACCCAACATCATGTTGCATCATTGGTATGCACTGAGATATATCTGTAATTTTCTTTTGCTGAGACTCAAGTAACTTGTTGATATTAGCCAAGCTAGAAACGATCTCATTATCTCTTCCCGACTTCACCATAGTATGCACAATTAGTTATATTTCTGCACAACTAATGTGTAATTCTGCAAAACCTAATTAAACACCACATCTCCGGCAATTCTACACAACTAATGAATAATTCTGTACGAAAAATGAATAATTTTGTACAATATAATTTCTATACGTATTTTTCTTGCTAATAGTGATATGAATAATTTTACACTTTAATAAATATTCTGCATGACTAATGAATAATTTTGCACAATAAATAAATAATGATGAACAACATGAATAATTCTACGTAATTAGTAAATAATTATGCAAAACTAGTGAATAGTTTTGCACGACTAATGAATAATTCAGCACAACATGAATAATTTTGCACAATTAATAAATAATTCTTCACAATATAAAACTATTTGAAAGAAGAAACGACAGCAGCTTCAGTAAATAATTTTGTTTGTAATGATTAAAGTCAAGAGACCATCCATTAATGTGAACTTGACCTGCTAAAATCAAAGCTAAAAATTCCTTTTCCAAATAAGAAAAGCCTGATTATATGTTTATATGCCATCTCCTCCCTGCTCCTTCTTTAAAATTAAGATTTCCACTCATTTTCAGAATCGTGCTGCCATGCCTGTTGCCCATTGCCATCACTGGCCGTCGCACCATCATCCCTTCATTATGATATCACCACAGGATTACTACGGAAGTATCTCTTCCGCTGCAGGAATCACGAACTCACGAACGCCACCGCACTGCTCGCCACAAATCCGTAGGAGAAGTGCAATAATTAGATCGAAGCACTCATCAATCTTTCAATGATATAAGTGGGGATAATCCAAATAGAAAAAGACTCCACATCTTTGATCGGGCCAAAAGGAGTAAAATCTATTTCACCATCGTCGCACCACACAATGAAAAAACCCTAAATTCAATTAGATCACGACAGAATCAAATGAATTGTGCATAGCAGATTCGATGAATTGTGCACAGCAGATTCGATGAATTGATGATGTGAATATGGTGATGATAAGATTGTTTAGAATATATGGAAAAAAAGTTAGATATATTTGGTGAGATTTAATTTATTATTTTATATCATCTAGGGTATATTAGCTATGTGGTTATATTTTTGTATCTTATCATAATATTTTATGCGGTATGTATCTTAGAGTAATAATTCTTACTAACGTGTATCTTAGAATAATTAATCCAAATAATTTTATTGTTTTGTGTAAATACTGCATGGCTGCTTCTGCTTTCTGGGTTTTGATTTTTATAAAAAAAAATTTGAAGAGATATGTTAGTCTGCATCATGGATAGGTTAGTCTGCGTTGTGAAACTATCCATTGTGAAAATAATTATCTACACATTTAATGTGTCTTTTTTATTTTGTATTTTTATATTTTATATAATTAAAAAATAGTATTTTTTCCAATTTTTTTATTTATAAAATTTAAATAATTGGAATACATAATTATTTATAATTTATTTAGAAATTAAATAGATATATTAATAAATTAAATGAGAATAAAATGAAATCGATGAAATTCCCAAAAAACTATTTTTGATTTTTGGAAGTAGAGTTCTTTTATTATTATGAGGTGGCGCTGATGTGATGAAAAAAAGCAGACCCTACTTTTTATGTTTTGCCATTTTGGAGAAGACTTAATGAAATGTTTAAACGAGTTAAAGACAAAACGTCGCCTATTCTTTATACCTTTGATTTGACACGTCAGGCTGCATGATTGTTCAAATTTGAAAAAACACATTAAGGTTGAGGTTTTTTATTTTATTTTATTTTATTTTATTTTAATCGAACTGATTTGCAATCAACCCACTTTTACCGTAATTGCATCAATATCAAAAGTAAACGGTAATAGTGATATTCAATCTATGAAAAGTGATATATATATTTAATGAACTATCTATAATTCAAATAAAAAGTGACAACAGTTTATAAAAAAAGTGATAACAATCTTATTATTTTTTATCCGTCTCCACATCTTTGCCTTTTATTTTATTATATAAACTAATTCTTTTATTTAATTTTTTAATAAAAACATAAGATAAATATACTTAAATAAAAATAAAATTAATCAAATTTAGAATATTATTTCAATAATTTATTTTTGGGTTAATTATATGAAAAGTCCCGACATTTTCATCAATTTTGAATTAGTTCAAACTTTTGAATAATTACAAATAAGTATCCGACTTTAAGTCTTTATTTCAATTTGAACCACTCGATTGATGATGTGTCATTTTTTTTATCAAAGTCACCATCCACATGTAAAAAAAAAAAAATTCATGTAGCACAATACGCTCTCTCCTCATTTGCTAAAATCTCCGCCTCCACGAGGTTCAACGGAGCCTCCCGCCCCTGCCATTTGGCAGAAGGCTACTAACCACCAGCATTGTAAACAAAACAGGAAGGTTTTCAGAAAGCCCTATTTCTATCAAGGCCAAAATCCTGATGAAGCATGGTAATAAATCATCATTCTTAGAGTTAAATTCATTTTTTGTCCTGTAATTAAGAAAAACTTTGATTTTTGCCCTAAAAAAGATAAGTGGTTCAATTTTGCCCTATAACTAATGAATTATTTCAATTTTTTCTCAATTTTCGCTGAAAAATGCAAATTTCGACAGAACCCGTCACGTCATACTTCAATTTGGGGATTTCCGGTAGGTCAATCCGACGTGGCAATTTTGACTTTTTTAGGCAATTTTGAGTGATACTAGATTCTTCTTGGAAACTAATTGTGGCAGATATTTCTTTGACCTGGACAAGTGGGAGTGGGAACTCCTGGGTCATCCGGCCATTCTATGGGATGTAATTATATAGAGAAACAGTTTTGAGGAAATCGACTGTCGTCGACTGCAGCCCTACTATCTTCTCCATCAGAGTCACCACTGTCACCGAGCTCGCCGGAGACCTCATCATCACTGGGTGCGCTGACAACAAGAACGGCAACGTGTTCGATGCTGCTTCCAGATACACTCCCGATGTCGTTATCCCAACCATTTGAATCAGAGAATGATCCAACTGCATAGGCGGCACTATGGAGATCCCGTTTCTAGGGTTGTAGTGCATAAACTGCTCCACGTACGGAGAGTGGTGCGCCACCGGAATCCCCTACGACGCCAGGTAAGGTTTTGCTCCAATCCCGCTTAGCAGAAGTAGATGGGGGCTTCCAATCGCCCATGCACACACCAACACCTTCCCCTTATCCTTCACCATCGCCCGGTGATACCTCCATTCCGATCACAGAAAACAACCCCACTAGCCCCCTCCGCTCCCACTACTATTCTCTCCTCGCTCTCTCGTACTACTACATCAGTGTTCCACGGAACCGCGTAGCTCAGAAGGTCGGATGCGCTGTGTCTCATCCCGCAGCTATCAAGGTCGGCGGTGATAATATATACAGACTTCTCCAGAGGCTTCTCATCTAATTTAATATATTATGCATATTTGGAAATAAAAAATAAATAAATAGGTGGATATGACGTGACAAATTCATTGGCTAAAAAAGTCAAAATTGCCACGTGAGATTGACCTGCCGGAAATTCCCAAATTAAAATATAACATGGCAGATTCCGACGAAATTTGCATTTTCCAGGCGAAAATTGGGCAAAAATTAAAACAATTAATTAATTATAGGACAAAATTGAACTTAGGGAAAAAATCAGAGTTTTTACTTAGTTATAGGGTAAAAAATGAATTTAACTCTCATTCTTACAATGATCAAAACAAAACAATCATTTGATCTTCATCATCTCAAATAGTAAATGTTTTATGCTGTGAAATAAATAAATCTCCAGGAACACTATACTTGCAGTTAGCTGAAAGGGGCAGGTATCCCTAGAATCTACTCGGTTTTGGCTTCCTCCCCCTCACCTAGGCTGAGGTACGGCAAGACGAGGCTGGTGTCAGAGAAGGAGATCGAGACGGTCTTCTAGAGGGCGAGGGCGGGAGAGGAGTCAAAGAGGGATTTGACCTGCTGCACCAGATTCCAAGTCTCGATGATCAAGAGGAGGTCAGATCCCAGATCGAGGACGCCGTCGGAGGTGGAGATAAAGACCATGGTATGCATCCTGTGGATCTGTGCCTCCTTGTCACGCTGGCAGTTGCAGAAGCGGAGCTGTTTGGCGCTGGTCAACCAGACGAGGGATTCGGAGTCGAAGGCCTTGCCAACGACGCCATTTGATTTTTAAGAAATGGGCAAATTAGATGATTTTTAAGAAGTAGGGCAAATTTGATGTTCCACTACTCAAATAGGGCATTCTGACATGTATCCCAAAAAAATAATACATCATCAATCGGGCATACTTCTTGCTGCTCGGTGGTTCAAAATGTAATACGGGCTTAAAGTCCGATATTTATTTGTAAATATTCAAAAATTTAGACTAATTTAAAATCAGCGAAAATGTCAGAATTTTTTATATAATTAACCCTTAATTTTTTTAAATAAGATATTACACTTTTTTCTTTCTACAAATTGTTCATGTACAATATAATTTAATCCATGATTATCACTTTTCATAAGCATATATCAATTTTTATTAAAATTGTTATCACTTTATATTTATTTTATAATTTATTCATGTATGAAATAGTTTAATTAATCGTTATCACTTTTTCATTGATATATATATATATATATATATATATATATATATATATATATATATATATATATATATATATATATATATATATATATATATATATATATGTATATATATAACTTTTAATAAAAATATTATCATTTCTTACTTTATAAAATTTGTTTATGAAATAATTTAATACTATCTTCGTCCCAAAGAGAAGTTCACGGTTAATGTAAATACGGAGTTTAAAAAAATTATTTTTTTCTTTACTTTTAGGGGTAGTTTGGTATTTTTATGTAATAAATAAAATATAAAGTAAGTTATGTGAGTTGAAAAGGGGGTAATAATTTTAAAATTTAAGTGTGTTGTGTGGTTATTGATTTGTATGTATTTCCTTATTTGGGGAGTGTAAACTTATTTATGGAACTGACAAGAATAGAAAGTGTGAATTTGTTTATGGGATTGAGGGAGTAGAATTGATCACTTATTCTTGATCACATATCACTTTTCATAAAAAAAAAAATGTTATCATTTTTTATTCTCACTATAAATTATTTATGAAATAGTTTAGTATCACTTTTCATTTTCATTTATCATTTTTGATAGAAACGTTATAATTTTTTATTCGTCCTATTAATTATCCATTTAATAGTTCAATTAAAATTGATAATCACTTTTTATTAATCAGATATCACTTTTTATCTGTTTTATGATTTTTTTATTTTGTGAAGCACGTTATTACTTTTCCATTATCACATATAAATTTGGAAAAAACTTGCATGAGACCGTATTACGGATCTCATTTCATGAGACGGGTCAAATATTATCCAACAAAACACTCGCGGATCCATAAGCAACTTAACACCTTGATTGTCGTTAAATACACGTTAGCCTATATCAACCTAATTAATTCTCTTTATTTTTAGGGTTAATTGCGTTAAAAACTACTAACTTTCAATGGATTGTAAATTAATCCCAACTTTTATAAAATTGTAAAAAAATCATGACCTTTCATGTTTGTGCAATTCGCACCCATCGAGCAGCTGATGTCTGTTGATGCGCGTTTTCTTTGCACGCAAAATTATTCCCCAAGTATGAAGAATATCAGTTGTAGCTTAAGCAAGCGACCAAGTTAAATATCGAACCCAAAGGACGACGTATTATCAATTTAATTATTTACTAAATTAATTAAGACGAAGGCAATAAAGTTTTGGATTTTAATTATCAACTACTAAGCAGAATTATTAAATAACAAGTAAAATAAAATATCACTAGATGAATACGAAAGCGGATCAAGTAGGGGAATAGATAGCTCTAGGATAATCCAGTTTCACTCATTAATTTCCCTTTCGTGTATCAATGTCCGACTCTGTCTTGTGGAATATGGACGCATCACTAAACCATGTCAATCTACTCTATAGACACAAGTAAATAAGCGTGTAATTTCAACCCCACTTTCTAAGTACTATCAATATCAATTATTTCCCCCTAAGATTGTTACTCTAAATCGATATGATCTCTCTTTATAGGTACTATAAAGTTATCCTCTTTATCCTACTTATTAACTCGAATCCAAATCAATTAATAAATATTCATATAAAATAGTTCTAATGAAGCTTCGGAGTCCCCTCACTTAGAATCATAACATATAATTCTGCTCAGCAGTGAACGCATTCAATCAATAACCAAGATATGTATTCAGACTCTACATTACAGTTAAAGATGCACAAAACTACTCTGAGTATGAATTAATAATGCATTGTCTTATATAAAATAAATCCACAAGTAGTGTTGTACAGAGTATACACACGAAAGTTCTATTAATTCATAAAAACTTTCAAAACCCTAAATCTACCAAAATGATTCTAGCTCATGATGTTGCGAAGAACAATCATGGGTGTTGGATAGATATTACCCGGATGTCTGAAAAATACAAGATAAATTAGGAAACGATAAAAATCCTAAATTGGGGCGTTATTGCGTCCTTCTCCATCTTGAATCCTCCTCTTGGTTCTCCTCTTAATTCAGCAGACGAATCTTCAAAGTGATGGATGGATGGAGAAAATGATGTGGATGATGGTTGGGGGGTGATCCCCCCTTGTGGGGTGGTGTAGGATGGATGTGGCTTCTCTCCAATCCAATCCAATGAATAATGATGTGATCTACATCCCCTTTAATACTTGTAAGCTCTCCTTATAGACATTGGATGGGTTTTTTCTTGAAAAACACAATAATTCACGAACAAGGAGTAAAAATTCCTTCAAAATCAGATCTGCATGTTCCCGTTCAACCAGAGTGGTTCTGGTTGAACGGGAGGCCTTGGTCGAATGGCTGGTCGAGCTGCATGCGCTGTCTCACCCTTTCACGCATAACATCCACATCCAAGCTCCAATTTGATTGATTATTACGCTCATGCGATTCTTTTTCTTTGACTTTCTATTCATATAAAGAACTCATAGAAAATCCAACATTTGAATTTGTAACAAGTCATGCAAAATGGCACAGCCGTTCTGTTCGGCACAGTTTGCACGATGTTACCACTTTGATCATAACTTTCTCGTTTAGATTCTGATTGAGGTATTCTTTACGCCAAAATGGCCCTCTCTTCTATGGCTTTTCAACCATATATCACAATTCTAATTCAGAGCTCTATGTGAATACAGAAAAATTACATAAGTTAGACGTGCATTTTTCAGCATTCACACACAAGTTGCACTTTTTCTTTAACTTTGCAGTTTTATTATTTTTCCACCTAAAATACAATAAAACACCTCAAACGTACATTTTTCTCACATATATAAAATATAAGACACTTGTGCTAATATATGACAATAATTTTCATCAAAAAGGTGATCCCCCTTCTGGGTGGTGTAGGATGGATGTGGCTTCTCTCCAATCCAATCCAATGAATAATGATGTGATCTACATTCTCTTTAATACTTGTAAACTCTCCTTATGGACCTTGGATGGACTTTTTCTTGGAAAACACAAAAATTCACGAACAGGGGGTAAAAATTCCATCGAAACCAGATTTGTTTGTCCCTGTTCGACCAGAGTGGTTCTGATCGAATGGGAGGCCTTGGTAGAACGGCTGGTCGAGCTGCATGCACAGTCTCACCGTTTCGCGCATAACTTCTACATCCAAGCTCAGATTTGAGTGATTCTTGGCTCACGCGATCCTCTTTTCTTTGACTTTCTATCCTTATAAAGAACTCATAAAAAATCTAACATTTGAATATGTAACAAGTCATACAAAGTGGCACAGCCGTTCTGTTTGGCTTAGCTTGCGTGATGTCACCACTTTGATCATAACTTTCTCGTTTAGATTCCGATTGAGGTGTTCTTTACTCCAAAACGACCTCTCTTCTGTGGCTTTCTAAACATATATCACAATTCCAATTCAGAATTCCACACGAACACAGAAAAATTACACAAGTTGGACGTATATTTTCAGCATCCACACACAAGTTGCACCTTTTCTCCAACTTTGCACTTTTGATCATTTTTCCACCTAAAATACAATAAAACACCTCAAACTCACCTTTTTCTCACATATATAAAATATAAGACATTTGTGCTAATATATGACAATAATTCCCATCAAAAAGGAGTTAAATGGACACTCAAACACGCTTATTTTCACTCTCATCACCTGCCCGACCGCTGACGTGGCATTGACCTTGCCACGTCAGCTTTTAGTTGATTGCATGAAAAACCCCAACCTTTACTTAAATTGCAATTTAATCCCAACCTTTGAAATTTTGGCAAAAAAAGATCATAAATTTTTAATTTTTAAATTGCACCATCTAATAAAATTTTATATTTTATTTTTAAATTTAAACTTTAACATATTATTAAATACTCAAATAATAAAATTATTATATAAATAAAATTTTTATTACTTAAATTATGTGAATAAAATTAGTTATGCTATCTATTAAGTAGTAAAAAAATTACTACAGTCTCTAAATATATAGATTCTTTTAATTTTTAAAATATTTTATATATTATAAAATTATTATAATTTATAATATCAAACTATTCGTGAACATGTCTGAATATCTTTTTGTAATTTCACATTATATATAGGAGAATGACAAATATATCTATGAGATGTTTAAGGAATTTTATTATTTATAAAAAATCATTTAAATTAATTTATAAACTCAAGTTTTATAATGAGAAAAAATATTCGTTAAGATTTAATTTATACAAACTAAAATAATTTCATATACTTATCATCATACTTTCTGTTTTCATCCATCACATACTTACCTTCATCATATCAAATCAATCAATAATCTCAAAAAGTTATATATTAATCAAAAAATTATACTTCCACCTAATACAGATAACATATTTATACTTTATTATCTTAAAATACTACAATTCCCTTAAAAAGTAAAAAAAAAATTGTCAAAAAATAACTTTTTTAAAGCTTAATATTTATCGTACTAGTGAAGATAACTATGGGACAGAGGGAGTAGTAAAAAATTAATAAATAAACATTTAAAATACTTTGTAAAAAAATAAATTAACACTCCCTCCGTCCGCTTCTAAGGTATCCATTTTACTATTTTTAGTATCTGCTTCAAATGTATCCATTTTTCCTATTTAGAAAAAAAGCACAATATGGTCTACCACTTCCCTCTAATACAACTACTCACTTTACATATAATAATAATACTCCTTAATCCACGTGCAAAAAACAAATAGATACCTTAGAACTAGACGGAGGGAGTATAATATTTAGTATGAAAATACAAAATAAATATTTAATATAACTTTGTTATGAATTTAAATTTTAAAATAAAATGTAATTTTTTTATTAGATGATGCAATTTAAAAATAAAAATAAAAATTTAATGGTTTTTTTTATCTCAAAGGTTTGATTTTTCTTGCAATCAACTAAAAGTTGACGTGGCAAGGTCAACGCCACGTCAGCGGTTGGGCAGGCTTTTAAGAAATTGAATTATACTTTGCTTTGTTTAATTTTATTTTATAATTGCTTGAACATATTATTTACTACATTTATATTATTATTCCTAAATAAAATGAGAGAATATTTTCAATAGCATTAATGTAAATAGAGTAAAAATAATATATAATTGAAAAAAATTGGATGATAACATCATTTTTATTTATTATATTAATAGTTAATGAAATATTCATTTAAATAATTATCATTGTTTCTTTATTAGGTATCACTTTTCATTAAAAATATTATCACTTTTTGTTGGTGCTTGGATCGTTTGGTTAACGTGATCCGTTAGGGATCCATACGTTTCTAATATCAGTGGAAGCAATAAATCATAGAAACGATTACCGTTCACCAAGGTATGTAGAAGATAAAGGATTCTCGCTGACAGATTATGTAGTCCCACGAGAATGGCCATAACTTGCTCGTCTGATGTCGGAATTGAATGATCTTTGTGCTCAGACGATCCTCTCTTCAACAGATTTCCGTCAGTATATTGATCATCGAATTCTGATCACTGTGTGATTTTATATAAATTTCGCAAGGTGGCGGACAGTAGCAGCAAACTACCTTCTGATCTTCTGCCGTATGTCCCAAGTCCGATCTCGACGTCGTGTGGGCGACGATCTACGAGACCTCCTCAATCTGCTCTCAACCCTCATCACACGTGAATAATGAATTAGATTAGGGTTCTAGATAAGCTGAGGTGACTTATATACATGGGCTACAGCAGGGACCAGGAGGAGAAATTGGGTTGGGCCTCCATTGGGCTTAAGTATCCAAGCTTAGCCCAAAGCTTATACTTAAGTCCAATAATAATAATATATTCCACTAAAATATTATTACTACACTGCCTTTCCAATCCCAAAATTACGTTTTGGGCTCCTTCTTATTATGAGCCCGTTAGTCTCCCCATGTTTAAGATATACAATGTCCATTAATTAATTTAAGTTACTGACAACTCAATTAATTAATATCTCATCCAAGAGTAGTACCACTCAACCTCATTATCATGCCGGAATAAATTCCACCTGCAGGGTTTACATGATAATCCTTATGAGCTCCTCAAGGGGACATCATCAACCTATGACAGACACGGATTCCTTCTACAATCAACAGCACACCATAGAGACATCACTACTTCCCAACTCATCGAGTTTGTTGATTTAATTACATGTAAATCTCACCCATTGATGAATCAAAGAAATACATACTGCCCTACGTGTCGAGGTTATTGTATAGGGATTAAGAGCACGAACTTCCATAATAACAGAGATCAAGTTCTCCTATAAGTCAGTATAAGTCGAACGATCTCAAGCGGTCCTGCTCAATACACACAAGTGCACTAATGTGATTCTATAGCCAAGACAAGCTAATACCAAACCACACTGCAACCATCCCGATAGAGAGTCCCCGTCTATCTCAGTTGTGAGCATCTGTTTATACTTTATAAGGAAACCGATAATATGATCTTCCGCGTGTTGTCGCACAACATATTATCTACAGTATAAAGTAAGTGGACTATTGCATCGTGCATATAAATAAATTATAAGACGCAATCATTTGATCATATGATTCTCATTTCAAATTAATTGTTATAACATTGTTCATACAAAAAGCTAGACTTTTAGTATACAATCCAACAATCTCCCACTTATACTAAAAGATTATGCTGTCATGTCTTTCGCCATACATCTGATTCCCACTCCTACTACACGACCATCAAAAGCTTTCGCTTTAAGGTCTTTGTAAATGGATTTACTAGGTTATCATCTGATGCAATCTAGGCGACAACAACCTTCCACTCATCATACAATTTCTCGTAACAGGTGGTACTCGCGCTCCATGTGTTTAATTTCCTTATGGACTTGTGATTCCTTCAAGTTTGCAACTGCACCAATATCATCAATATAAATTGTGATAATCTTGGGCAAACTTAGAATCATATCAAAGTCCATCATGAAGTTTCTAGAGTCATACAGATACTTTGGCTGCCTCATAAGCTGCAATTTATCATCTTTCCATGATGGAATCCGGAGTCTGAAATATATTTCTATATAACACTCCTCCACACTATGACTCAACTTCTTAAAATTAAACACATATCCTTGAGGTGGATTTACTGCCGTCCAATCTGACTAAAAAATATGAATCTACGTAATCCACAAGAAGCAGTGAATCTGCCCTGTAAGCCTACATATAATTCCAGTCCTTCTCAGGCACTTCATATATGTCTTACCACAATTCATCATTCTTATTCCGGGTTACGTTGATACCTACTGTTCATGCCATCGGCAAAACAGTTATCCAATCTCGTGCACAGCATTCCTTAGATTAAGCTTCCTCATTTGCCGAAGCATAAGGAACCGCTTTCATCTTCTTTATCTACTTTTGTGTCACAAGACACATTCACTTAGATAAATTCACATGCTAAAATAAGTAAGGATCGTATCATCTTATGAAGTTTGAGATAAGCATAACATCCTTTCTTGTAATCCGTATTACCATGATCAAAAGGATATTTTTGCTCCTCTTAAGTCCTTCATATCATACCGTTTTATCAACCATACTCATATGCCTGACAATACTCTTTCATTGTCTCCAATGAGCAAGATACTATCTACGTATAGTACAAGAAATACCACCACGTTTCCATCACTCTTTTCAATACACAAGACCCATCCGATCATTGATTAGATCCATGTCACTGGATTACCTCATCAAAACGGATGTTTCATGATTTTGAAGCTTGCTTTAGTCCATGAATGGACACTTTTAAGCTTACTATCACAATGCTCTTAGCTTTTTGCAATGAATCACTCTGGTTGCTTCACATAGATGTTTCCCTTAAGACTTCCAATCAGGAAAGCTGTCTCGATATCTATTTGCTATCCCTCATATTTCATATGAGTAGCAACAAATAAAAGAGTCTGGATCAACTTAGGCATAGCTACCGGCGAACATGTTATCTCATAATCGAACCCTTTCTTTCTGAGTATATATTTTTCGCAACAATCTTTGTTTCCAAGGTTTTCACCTTACCATATGATCCTCTTTTATTTTGTATGACCACTTCCAATGGCTTTTACACCATTTAGTGGTCTTACAAGCTCCCATATTTAATTTAGAATTCATCAATTCTATTTCAACATCATTGCACTAGCTAAGATATCGCATTTCGATCTTGTAGTGCTTCGTCGTATATGTGGGTTCAATCCATGTTTACTAGGGATTAAGTCTTACGACTCTCTCAAAACATGTATTAAACAGGTTGTCAAACATCCTTCCCACTACGACAAGGCATTACATGCAATTGTGTATCAGATGTGACATGCGTTGCAGTTTACCTTGTGGTATATCCTCTTGCACAATTGGTACTAATACTTTGTGTTTTCTTCTCACATCCTTTAGGACAACTTATAAATGGGTATGTGATTTATTACATAGTCCCTTTCCAAAAATCTAGTGTTTGTGTTAACAATCACCCTTCAATCTTTTAGACTAAATAAATCACCTTCATTTTTATAGCATATCCCACAAACAAACAAACATTCAAATGAATTACTGTTTCTAGGGCTTATCCATAAAATGAATTAAGTAATTCCAAATAATTCATCATCCATCTAATCATTACCATAAGAGTCTTATTCCTTCTATCCACCACACCATTCAGCTGGAGCTTTCCCGGTGTAGACCACTTGAGATTTAATCTCAACCTCTGATTAATAGCTCCTAATTATCCTAAGAGGTACTCGTAATGACGATTAAATCGTCATTACTTGATATATTTTCCATGATGCTTTACTGTACCAACCTTGCAATTCTTGAATAAATCAAAGACTTAGACATGCAGTGCATCAAATAAATATATCGGTATCTAGAATAATCTTCGATTATTCATTACCACCTCTCGTCTGGATAATATTAGGTCCGCTTGAATCAGAATGAACTAATTCCAACATATATATCTTTGGCTCTACACCCCTTTACCTTGAAAAGGTAATTAATCATTTTTACTTCTAAGTAAGACTCGCAAGTCCGATAGTTTTCACTTCAGATAAACCTTACGGTCCATCTGCTATCAACTTTTGAGTCCTACTCAAGTAAAATGATACGCCAAATGCATGTTTAGTTCATCTCCGAAGGTTCCTTTCTCTTACTAAGATCAGAAGATGCATTATTAATAATTATTTGTTGCATCTGTGGAATATACATGATTTAAGAGTATACAAATTGTCAATAACGTACCTTAACAGATTATAGCTTCATCCTTCATTACTATGACCATGTCATTTAAATGAAATGGAGTATCTATCCGTAAATGCATAGAAACTGAAATAAAATTCTTTCTATGAAAATGTACATAAAGATAATTTCTCGTAATCAAACGTCTATTCATATCGTAAGATAAATAAACAACTCTCACTGCAACAGCCACTACTCTCGTAGTATTACCCATGTCCATAATAATCTCATCATCACTAAGTTACACGCCTTTAGTGATTCCGGTATCTACACACAACGTGTCAGTAGATGCCATCAATATTCATGCTTCAACAACTAGTGAATGAGATACTAACTTTGTTCACTCCTTTTATGAAATTGTATTTCCTTTATCACATGTTTTGTCAGAAGTTTCCCACCATATACAACCTCTTGTAATTCAGGAGAAACTTACTCAAAACATCTAGGCAATTATGAAGAATAAAATTGACTTAGGTTTCCCCTTCAACTTCTATTCCATGCATTTCCAATTCATTCAGCAAATTCAATCATGACCTACCGCCTTTTAACTTACTCAAGTATCCGAAGAGTTACATGAGACCATCATATTTCTATGAATCTCTTATCTCTTCACCAGAGACTTTAATATGCATCATGATAAGTCTTTTGTGAGAACACACATGTATTTCTTAAGCAGTAAAATTAGAATTCAAGATTCTTTTCTAATCATCTAATTTTGGACCAGTAAATATAATTTCTTTTAGTCAACCATAAATGAAATAAAACTATTTGAAATTCAGAGAATCATAAAAAAATACACCGATCAAATCTTCGAATTTATCTATTTATATTGATTCCCTCAAAACAATATAAAATATAAATTCACCGACATCTCAAGCACCGTGAGTTTGCAAGCCACGATAGTGTGGACGTTTACAAACCCGAACATTTATAAGAAAATATTTTACCCATTAATTTCATTTGTCAACCTAACTTTATGACAAAATAATTAATAGTCGGTTCCTCTTTAGCCATGCAAATAAAAGCAGTGACTCCGATGGGGAGGATACTTATTATTTACACCTAAGTGTACACCATTATTTGACCCCAAGTCCATTGCACGAGCTTATGTGCCTTACAGATGGAGAAGTACACACGCGCTCGGATAACTTCCTACAGTCATCAATTATAAGTCTGTACAGTGATCCGCACATGAACTCATCCGATAGGGAGGAAGGTCTATGCCAACACGCAAGTTCATGTACATCACATTACAAACATAATTTTAAAGAAGCCTGTTCCAGCAATATCCATGAATAAACTCATCCGATGGGGAGGAAGGCTCTAATGCCGATGCGCAAGTTTATTCACATTGCTAACAAACCAATAATGGAGGCCGCGGGAATTAATTACCAATCCCCTCTCCCACTTAGTTATTTAAAACCAAGGGTTTTTACATGCATATAATATTCAGAATAATATACGCAACCTAGCATGCTCATACTTCCAAATATATAACAATAATTGACCAATAAAACAATTATAGAAGTTATATATAAGGAAATAAATTGCCAAAAATAAGTTGACTTGATCAACACTCCAACATACATGCATATAATATACCAAATATAATACGCAATCTAGCATGCTTCTATTTAAGGCAATAAATCATAGATAATCATGCATACATATATAACAATAATCAATTAATAAATCAATTATAACAGTTATATAACAGCGAATTCGATTGTTCGCCACCAATCATGAATGCGGACAACTGCGACGGGGATCGACCTCCCCGTAGCCTGCTCCACCATTCCGGCACCCTGCCCGATCATATTGTGAAAACTCACGCGGAATCTGATGCAGACCAGTCTAACTTGATGCAAACCCGCTCGAACCTAGTGCAGAGTCGATCGAACCTGATGCAGACCAATCAAACCTGATGTGAATCCGCTCGAACCTGGTGCATCATCGATCAAACCTGATGCAGACCAATCGAACCTGATGTGAATCCGCTCGAACCTAGTGCAACATCGATCGAACCTGATGCAGACCAATCGAACCTGATGTGAATCCGCTCGAACCTAGTGCAACATCGATCGAACCTGATGCAGACCAATCGAACCTGATGCAAATCCGCTCGAACCTGGTGCAGCATCGATCGAACCTGATGCAGACCAATCGAACCTGATGCAAATCCGCTCGAACCTGGTGTAGCATCAATCGAACCTGATGCAAATCCGCTCGAACTGTCGCTCGTCCAAGGGCCTACTTGCACGGTACCAAGTTCAGCCCAACGGGCAACATCAAACTACACAAACAATCGTTCAGGGTTCACAACTGTAGGAACTTGGGAATCCAATCTCCACCGTCCAGAATCTACTCCTATGAGTTTTGAACATGTTTTCCAAATTACAGGTCGATCCAACGGTTAGTTTCAGAGAAACAGCTCTATTCCCTCGACTGCGCAGAACAGAATCGCCCAAAAACTGCTTCTGTTTTCGGCGTATTCCCGACAACTAAACGCTTCAAATACGATCTTCACCATTCAGAATGTACATCCCCAAAGTCCGAACATGCTGACCAAATTACAGGTCGATCCAACAGTTAGTTTGTGAGAAACGGCTCTTTTCCCTCGACTGCGCAGAACAGAATCGCCCAAAAAACTGCTTCTGTTTTCGGCGTATTTCCGACAACACAAAGCTTCAAATACGATCTTCACCGTTCAAAATGTACATCCACAAAGTCTGAACGTGCTGACCAAATTTCAGCCTGATCCTACGGTTGAAACTCCGGTTTTTGCCTCTGCAATATCACTGCGCTAGATTTTCTCTCAATTTCTTCCTTCCATGTGAAATTGACGAACAGTTTTCGTCGAATCCTCTCACACACAACCATCGACGAACAGATATAATATAGGGTATATTTCACATAGGGATATTCATGGTTTGCGCAGTAAAACCAAAACTCTAAACATGCGATCCTAATTTCGAAAAATTAATCACATAAACCCTAGCCTAACGTGTCACGCTTCACCACGAAACCGAAGCTCTGATACCAATTGTTGGTGCTTGGATCGTTTGGTTAACGTGATCCGTTAGGGATCCATACGTTTCTAATATCAGCGGAAGCAATAAATCATAGAAACGATTACCGTTCACCAAGGTATGTAGAAGATAAAGGATTCTCGCTGACAGATTGTGCAGTCTAACGAGAATGGCCATAACTTCCTCGTCTGATGTCGGAATTGAATGATCTTTGTGCTCAGACAATCCTCTCTTCAACAGCTTTCCGTCAATATATTGATCATCGAATTCTGATCACTGTGAGATTTTATATAAATTTCGCAAGGTGGCGGACAGTAGCAGCAAACTACCTTCTGATCTTCTGCCGTATGTCCCAAATCCGATCTTGACGTCGTGTGGGCGACGATCTACGAGACCTCCTCAATCTGCTCTCAACCCTCATCACACGTGAATAATGAATTAGATTAGGGTTCCAGATAAGCTGAGGTGACTTATATACATGGGCTACAGCAGAGACCAGGAGGAGAAATTGGGTTGGGCCTCCATTGGGCTTAAGTATCCAAGCTTAGCCCAAAGCTTATACTTAAGTCCAATAATAATAATATATTCCACTAAAATATTATTACTGCACTGCCTTTCCAATTCCAAAATTACGTTTTGGGCTCCTTCTTATTATGAGCTCGTTAGTCTCCCCATGTTTAAGATATACAATGCCCATTAATTAATTTAAGTTACTGACAACTCAATTAATTAATATCTCATCCAAGAGTAGTATCACTCAACCTCATTATCATGCCGGAATAAATTCCACCTGCAGGGTTTACATGATAATCCTTATGAGCTCCTCAAGGGGACATTATCAACCTATGACGGACACGGATTCCTTCTACAATCAACAGCACACCATAGAGACATCACTACTTCCCAACTCATCGAGTTTGTTGATTTAATTACATGTAAATCTCACCCATTGATGAATCAAAGAAATACATACTGCCCTACGTGTCGAGGTTATTGTATAGGGATTAAGAGCACGAACTTCCATAATAACAGAGATCAAGTTCTCCTATAAGTCAGTATAAGTCGAACGATCTCAAGCGGTCCTGCTCAATACACATAAGTGCACTAATGTGATTCTATAGCCAAGACAAGCTAATACCAAACCACACTACAACCATCCCGATAGAGAGTCTCCGTCTATCTCAGTTGTGAGCATCTGTTTATACTTTATAAGGAAACCGATAATATGATCTTCCGCGTGTTGTCGCACAACATATTATCTACAGTATAAAGTAAGTGGACTATTGCATCGTGCATATAAATAAATTATAAGACGCAATCATTTGATCATATGATTCTCATTTCAAATTAATTGTTATAACATTGTTCATACAAAAAGCTAGACTTTTAGTATACAATCCAACACTTTTATCCGTATAATAATATATAATCCGTTCAATGTTTGTCACTTTTATTTAATTAAGTATCTTTTTTTATTAAAAATATTATCACTTTTTATTCGTCTTATAAAATTTTCATCGAATAATATAATTGGATGTGTATCACTATTTTTCTTAATTAAATATCACTTTTGATTAAAAATGTTATCACTTTTTAATAAAAATATTATCACTTTTTATCTGTCCATAAATTTTTTATTAAATAATATAATTGAATGTGTATCACTTTTCCTTAATCAAATATCATATTTTATTAAAAATATTATCATCTTTTTATTTCTTACAAGTATTTTAGAAATAATTTGATTAGTCGATTATCACTTTTCTTTTTTAAATATTATTTTTTTTAGAAATATTATCACTTTTTGATTTATGAAATTCTCATAAAATAATTTAATAATAAGTATATCACTTTTAAATTTAAATAAATGGTCACTTTCAAATTTTTTTTGGTTAATGTTTACATTATATTTTAAGTGTTACATTAAATATTTTATACGTATTTTAATTATTTAAAATTAATAATTTTAAATGTATAATAAAAGCAACTGTGAGTCTATCACCCTAATTTAATTGAACAGGCGCTTTCCGAAGATAGCAGCGGTAACCGGCTGCCACCGTTTCTTTATTTTGTATAATATATTAATTAATTGATGGATACTCCGTCTCATCAAATGAGATTCGTGAGACGATCTCGTACAAGACCTATCTTATAACTTTTTATTAAAAATATTATTATTTTTTATATAATAAATTACTTATAAAAATAAATAAATTATTATTGATTATCAAAATAATTAAAATAAATTTATATTATTATAAGAAAGAAAAAAAAGACAATACGGTTTTTCATGTGATTAGTTGACAGCCATAATGATGGGCTCCGCGGATATGCTGTTATGATATGCAATGTATGTAACAACTAACTGGGTTAGAGACGCTATTGGTGCGGATGAAATTCGTTGGATCATTTCATCAAAGTCTTTGTCATCAATTAAATTAAATAAATATAAGGCAAAACTTCTATAGACCAGTGGTTTTTTAAATTGGTACAATTGGATCTATCTAATGTGCATTCCATAATTTGAACGCTTGGGTCAAATCTATTTGTAGGTCAACCCTATGGAAACCACGTCATTTTCTCATTCAATCTGTACTCTCTCTCTTTCTTGTCATTTCCTCTATAATTTTCCTTCTCCCTCGACCATTCTCATTTCCTTTCCCTTCTCTCTCTTAATAAAAATTATTAAAGTTCACGGTCCTTCACGCTGTTACCATGGGGCACTATAACTGCCTGTGGAGGACTGAATATATAAGCCTTGAGACTTGATAGAGGTATTTCAAGCCATTGATTACGCTCTGTCTGCTGAATCTCCGATTGCAGGAATTGTGTCTTTGAATTAGGTCGAATCAGATCAAATCGCATTCCCGGCGACGAATCTAATGGATCTCCTTAATCCTCCACAATGTACTCTTCCTCTCCACCATTAACATCAATATTCGAACTCGCCTCTTCTCTGTTAGTATTGCCGTCGATCTTGAACGATTTCTTCCGGAATCATCGTATTATTTTCTGTACAAGATATTTGAAAGGATTTTTGAGGGTTTTTGATCGGATTTATATGTGTGTGGAGTGAGTGTTTGATCGTGTTTTAATGGCGAAAATAAAAATTTTGATTTATATGTATCATGTAAGAGACTAGTTGTCTGAACCAGTAAGTTTGTCTTGTCTGCCTTTTGATTGAAGATCTCTTTGTTTGTTTATGTTTATAGCTGGTTTGTTAGTCTAATCTTCCGTTTTCACCATCAGAGTAAAACACAGGAGACTTCAGATGTGGTTTAACCAAGGACTGCATCACAAATGTGGTTTAACCAAGGACTGCATCACAAATCTGGATTCTAGAGCTGTAGAGACTTGAGTTTCTTTTTGAAGGGAAATAACAACTTTTAATTGATGAGTTATTTGAGATATTTAATTCATAAATCAATCATTAGCACAATTCATGAACCTATTGATATTTAATTGATTGTTGGTTCGTTAAGGTAATTAGCACAATTCATGAACCAATGGATATTTAATTGATTGTTGGTTCCGTTAAGGTAATTAATTTACTGGAAGCCACACCGAGAAATAGAGGGTATTTAAAATTAGATCACTCTTTAAAATTAATTAACTCGAATACAATCTATACATGTTAGATCACTCTATAAAAATAATTAGATTATTTTTTAAAATTAATTAAGTTACTCTTTATAATAAATTAATTACTTTATAGAAAAAATATTAGATCACTCTATAAAAATAATTAATTACTCTATAGAAAAAATGTTAGATCACTCTATAAAAATAATTAGGTTACTTCTTGAAATTAATTAGGTTACTATTTATAATGAATTAATTACTAAAGAAAAAATATTAGATCACTCTATAAAAATAATTAATTACTCTATAGAAAAAATGTTAGATCACCCTATAAAAATAATTAAATTACTCTTTGGAATTAATTAGCTTTCTCTTTATAATAAATTTATTACTCTATAGAAAAATATTAGATCACCATATAAAAATACTTATTATTCTTTAGAATTATTTAGGTTATTTTTTATAATAAATTAGGTTACTCCATAGAAAAAATGTTAGATCGCTCTATAAAAATAAGATTATTCTTTAGAATTATTTAGATTACTCTTTATAATTAATTAGGTTACTCTATAGAAAAATTATACTCACTCTTTGCAGTTTTGTAATTAATTGGATATAAGATCAACTTATTGGTCTTTTACCTCTATCAACTACTCTCATTCCAATGTTAATTAAAGACAATTTTAACAAGAAACGCCTAAATAAATATACAAAGAGTAATTTTGGGGGTAAAATAAAACTAACATCTTTAGGTGTAAGAAATTAAGACAACAATCCATCATCTCTTGTTAAAAAAAAAACTCCACTGCCGACCCAACAGCCGACCCAACAGCAGGCAACAGCCATCATCAACCTTCCACTAAACAATTGAGCCACCACCTCTATTAAATCCAGCCCTTTCATACTCAATTCCAGCTCTTTCACTCAACGTTTGGTGGATTCTGTATAGCAATGAATATAATGGAGGATAAATCCATTGAGTAAGGGAAAGACCAGCATCTGAGAGGCTGCCATCGTTGGTTGAAGATGCCTAAATAGTAGGACAAAAGTAAGTGATGAGAGTGTTGAGAATACAGAACGCTCGTCTTAAAATATAGGGCATAAAGATGAGAGAATTCCAATTGCAACCATCAGGCAATGTGGTGGCTTGGAGAAGGCATGAGCAGTCAAGCTGGAGTAGGTGGTAAGGAGGTCAAAGAAAGTGGGCCACACTTCACACTCCAAGTCCAAATAGCCAAAGACATGAGGAGTAATAAATGTATAGACATCTAAAATTGGGATGCAAAAGAAAAGTAGGAAAAAAGAGTAGGCAGGCCGCATGCTAGATTACGATGGGAAAGGACGCAGTAGTAATAGCCTTTACATGCTCAGCAGTACCGCCGGAAATGTCGTTATCCAGTAGCAACGGTCAGGCGACAACTTTAGATCCGATACTTATTCAACCACGGTAGAAACACCGCCTCGATCTGACGAAGTAGCGCTCGATGCAGAAATAGACAGTTTAATTTGGTGAATTTCTTCGAGTAAAAGTCGAATTAGAAGAACATATCCGGTTAGATTCAGATTTGTCAATGGGAAGAAGGTGATTGCGTAGAACTCTATTAGATTGAACGATGAAATCGAAGTGAGAAGAACGGTGATAAGAGAGAGAGTTCTACAGATTGAATTACGAATTCTGGAGAGAGAAGGGTTGTGACGAGAGAGAAATAGGAGTGGTGGAATTCAGCAATACTATCCCAGGATCCGGTTTTACCAATATTTGGTAGGACCGATTGTACTGTAGTCATTCTCTAAATATAATTATTACTACAATCATCATACAAAGCAAAAAAAAAATTAATAAAGAATTAATTTTTTTATATGCATTTCATATGTAGTTATATCATACTCCTTCCGTCCCCCAAATTTTCACGAAAGCCACCTCTGCACTCGAAGAAGAGGTGTTCTGCAGATTTATACTAAAACCGTAAAGAGTATCCATGTCCAAGTATAGACGAACGCAAGCCAATACCAAAAACCATGTTTTCTCAAAATGCTCATATTTCCATGACCCTGAGTTTAAGTCAAATCCTGAGAAGAGTCGAGGAGAGGAGTACGTATAGTTAGAAATTGCCCCAAACAAAACTAGGTCAGATGACTCAGATCAATGTAGACTTGCACATTCTCACATTTCAAATGATAATTAAACACACTGATTCATTTTCTACAATTTCTCCCATTCATAACACAACGGATTCTAAAGTATTTAATTCCCATATTCGATTTCATTAATAAATTTCCAGCAATTAGTATTTATTATCTGCATGATATGCAACCATAAAACGAAGCTTAGTTAGAGGACAACAGAGAATATATATTGTACAGTGATAAAACTACGAAACATATATAGTAGTTTCAAATATTTCAACTTACATCACAGAATTCTCTTTCTCAACATAACGAACTAAAGTACAGAATAACAAACTTGAACAGGACAGAAAGATCTTAAAATTAAAAACACTGTACAAGATTCAAAGGATAATACATGCATTTAAAATCCCAACATTTATACACGAACCCTTTTTTTAAACTATTCCTTTGATAATTTGCTTCAACAATCGAATATCTATCAAAATTGTAGGGGGGGCATAATCAATATTTTCCAGACATAACATACTTCAGTTTTAAACTTTTGACAAGAAAATAATTGGTGTTTTTACAACTGCAAGTATCGATATCAATTCTCAAATGACAAACATATCACTTTCATGAAAGCAATCACTGGCTCTTCTATGGAGTCAGAATATATCCCTCACAAAGCACAGTTTCCATAAGCATATTGAGTACAGCAGCTACGAGTCATACGTACAAAGATATGCATTGTATAGAAGAGCAGGTAGCAGCAAATATCATCAATAAGCCTTGTACGAATACATATATCCACGAAGTTTCCTGATTTCTTCAGAGGACTCTTCAAGTAAATGGTCCACATAAAGGCAGATTCCAGCTCCACTGCAAGTTTGGAGGACAATGCTTCAATTACCAAACTACAACGCACATTAATCATATATACTAACAAAGAGTTTAAACTTAAGGTGTACCCCAAAGGTGTCAAAGGAAGCCACAATATATCCCATCTAAACTTTGCCAATCTGCATAGGCCCAAAATGGATAAGAAAACCAACAAGATAGACAATAGTATTTGCTTTAAAATGTAAAGTAAATCAGCACAAATATTCTAATTATTCTCACGATTAAACATATATTCAATGTTAAAAACCAACAAGATAGACAATAGTATTTGCTTTAAAATGTAAAGTAAATCAGCACAAATATTCTAATTATTCTCACGATTAAACATATATTCAATGTTAAAAATGAGGCGTTGGTCCAATGTCAACTTGGGAAAATGTCAGAAATAATAATGTCAAACATATTGATGTTCAAATTGATGCCACAAATAATTGCAATACATACGGATGCTAGACAAATTTCAACATCATCCAGAAATTGGCCAAATATTTAGCAAATTTCCACCAAAAATAACATTCTCACCTCAACATGTGACGCAACCAGAAGATGGCCAATAATGTACCAGGAAGAAAAGAGTACCAAAGCCATAGGCGACGACGTCTTGAGTTATGCATCAAGCCAGTGATGAGCATTAAGCATACTGAAGCAGCTACTAACTCTGTAACATATTTGTAGAGAGAATTTAGTGATATAAGATATAAAAGATTTGTCAACAAAAGAAATCACAAATTAAATAATTTCCTCTCCTATGGAATGGTGATCAGATAGTTCGCTCCCACTTGACATTGACAACAGTTTGAGCCATGAAACTAATTTCCATAGCATTCTTAGTCCTTAGACCCTATGAATCTCCCGTGTTTGGCAGGCTAATAGATAGTAAAGCAAGGAAACCCCAATGGCTTATCCACTTTCCCAAGTAAAGGGAAGAAGTCATAAAAATCTATCCAAATGTTCTATCAAGTTATCCAGTAAATGGTAGTAACGTACTCCCATGAAAGGCATTAAATGACACAATGTGGCCTGGGTATATGCCATTCTAATTTAAAACATCATAAACACAACAGAAAAGTGATAAGCAATCAAATTCAAACACCACCACCATCATACATAGCACATTAGAAACATCTTCAAACGAAAGAAAACAAATAAAAGAATATGAAGCTATACCTGCAGCAACAATGCTCCCTGACTCAAGCTCATGCATGAAGTAAGCATGATACCGCTGCACATGTAACAAGCAAAATATCATCAATGGCACTTGGAAAAAAACCCCACTACACTCCCCACTACCTTAGTAAAATCTCTTCAAATATTTCGCCATCAATCATCTAAAGAAAGGAAGTCTCACCAGAAGATTGATCTTGAATATTGACATAAATGGAGCCAACTTGACCTTCCGATTGGTCAAATGTCTTTTCTTATTGATTACTAAGCACATAACTACCAATGCATGTCTAAACGCATATCTCTTATTTAATCAAAAGGTTTTGCCAGTTCAAAGTGCCATAAAGGTACCTTGTGAATTTCAAAAAGGTAGAGTTATGACCTATCCTATAATAGATTTTAAAAGTGCCTGAAGACCAGACACTACTACTCTCCCACAGCTAATGCAACTAGCAGCCAGCTGATACAAATTGAATATTCAAAAGTTCCCATATCTTCTTAAAATCAACTGCAACACATAAATAAATATTAAAATTTCCACACAGGTGTCGAATTGTTATATCAATCATAAAAATTTAACAACTGAGATAGACTTTCCAAATTTTACCCACGTCTGTCAGCACAGATTTTGTCCCTTTTTCAAAATCCCAGAAAAAAATC
The DNA here is from genome assembly GCA_023678885.1 of Pogostemon cablin. Lineage (NCBI taxonomy): Eukaryota > Viridiplantae > Streptophyta > Magnoliopsida > Lamiales > Lamiaceae > Pogostemon > Pogostemon cablin. The sequence continues at coordinate 12,998,469 of CM042986.1, forward strand.
CATTAAAATTTTAAAAAGAAAGAAATTTTTTTGATTCCAATTATGAAGGACGCAACTTGGATCTTATTTATCCTTGTACTCCATCCTCATTTTTCTTGATATGCATAGGGGAAGCATATCCAAATATAGAACAACAAACTCATTCAAACGTGCACATAACTCAACCAAAACATAAAAAGATACTACTGCAGAAAAGATACCAATTCCCAGGGAGCATAAGCTTGTTGATAGATCGAATAAACAAGAAGCACCATGTAACATGAAACCAGTCCAGCAAACACACACTACAATAAAATGAGCAAAATCAAAAATGTAATCAGAAATATTTAAAAAAAATGGAGAGAAAGTGAAAACTGATGAAAAATAAACTGCCAAAGGAAGAAAAAACAACAATATCAACATGACAACATTAACAATATCAATTACAGAGCGAGTACTAAGTACTAACGCTTGCTAATAATTGAAATTACATACCCTCCACAGGAGAGATTGCTGAGCATGACTCTTCTCCAAGGATCGAACCAATTCCTCTTGCTCTGAATATCCACACACATATATATAAACCATCCATCAACATAAGCAACTAAACTTATTAGGTACTATGACTAAGATAAATAATTTATATGCAAACAGCAAATAACTGAGACGATGACCTTGGGTGTCAATTGGTCGAGAATCATCACGAGTAGGAAGAGAGTACTCGTCGTCATTCCTATCCACATCCGCAAGAGGTTTTCTCCATTTCCTTGTTAGTTTCTGCATCGCTTTCTTTCTAGTATTTTCTTTACATGCTGGAATTTCAAAACAAACATTATTTTTGTGCTTGAACAACACAACATGTACTCAAAATTTCTTGTAAATTATACTGTTTTTCCAGGTACTATGTTTGCAATCCCATATTTTGATGTTTGCAAACAGAAAAGGAGTCAATTATGTGCAAGGGTGATAAACAGTCCGGATCAAAGGACATGCTACCAATTAATTACATTTTCATATCCTCATTTAAATCTTAATCCTCTTTTTCAACACCCATACCCAATCCAAATAGGAAGAACTTAGACTAGGCTGGACTTATCCCATACCCAACTCCCTTTTTCATCCCCTTTTTCCAGGAGATTAAATAATCATGTATGCTTTATCCTAGTTTTCTAATCCAAAAAGCTGTCTCAGTCTCTCTAAAATAAGAAAATAACAAACTAGAACTAAAACTAGATCCCACCACATACTTGCCATGATGGCAACCTTAACAATGATGTTGAAAGTACTTGTTCAAGCTTGAAGATCATGGCAAGGCGATAGTAATATCCGAATTCCTAAAGGTTGTAAACTAAAATGACTGCATTACAGGATGCTACCCATTTTACAAAATGTATCAGAGAAAAAATAAATCATTAACAATTATAAGTTTACATAAAGAAGAAAAGGAATATATGAAAATCCAATAAGAAAATTACCCACTGGGCTTCATAATACCAGAGAGTTATTTCGTTTATAAATATCAACAAGTTTCAGAATCAGTTACTAGATAGATAAAATAAATATTGATTTCAGAAAATACAGTCCCCTTCCAGTAGTTATCAACATACAGCCTTGTGTTTCTTCTCACTTATATAGTTAAAAAATCATTAAGTGCTAGATACCTAGTATTTTCTAATTGTCATGCCATAATTGTTAGATACGAGAGGAGCTAGAACCCCAAGGCGCACGAACGGCCCTAATATGATCCTACAACATATATACAAAAGTATACCCCACTAACAACAGAACTTCCTAACTAAATAAAGGTAAAAAATCACATTACATCATATAATGATACATAATAACTCATACATAGCATGATAACACAAAACATCCATACATAAATAACTTCAAAGTTAAAATCTTCAATACAAACACACAGTAATAATTTAATAAAAAACCTAGTTTAAAGAGTTTATCGAATTTCAAAAGATCAGCTACTACCAAACTTATTAGTTTTCTTCCTCCTCATCCTCTTCTTCCTCATCCTCTTCTTCCTCCTCTTCCTCCTCAAATTGATCATCCATCTCATCGAATTCTTCCTCTTCATCCCCTTCACACTCAAAATCAATTTCAATATCTTCATCTTCATCTAAAAGCCTTAAAGATGAGCCTTCATCCTTCTTTCCTTTGTCCATTTGATCTTTCCATGTAGTACTTATTGGTCTAACACTTGAAGTTGGAGTAGCAGTTGTGGACTTTTTCTTTTTGGTGGAATATGCCGGCTGATCCAACTCCAATACTTTCTCAACCACATCCCAAGAAAAATTATCTTTAAAGACCAACGCATCACCCCAATCCTCATCGATTATGCCCGTTAACCATTCATTACAATCGTCTATCTCCATCAATGAGATGGGATCAATGGTGTCACGTGCATCATATCGGCGTTGCAACGCACAATTGTATTTCACATAAACCGAATCTTTTATTTGTTGTTGCTCGAGCATATTTCTTCTTTTTGCATGAACCTAAAAAATTTCACAAAATCAATATATTTTGCAATTAAGCTACAAAAATATCATAAATATAAAAAGTCTAGCTTACATTCTCAAAGATGCTCCAATTGCGCTCACAACCAGATGAGCTACATGTGAGACTCAACACTGTAATGGCAAACTTCTGAAGATTTGGAGCGGACGAACCAAAAGTGTGCCACCATGCAACCGGAGACAATGTTGCCCTTTGTTTGATTGCCAAATTACTTCCAAATGCATTCGTTGCTCTTCGATACGCATCAAGTTCACAAGTAATCTTTATTTGATTCTCCTCACCTCGAACCAATCTCTCTACGGCAGCAACAAAACCATCACCTACTTCTCCATCCAATGAATCATTTTTTCCATAAAAAAAATGTGGATTCAACATATGAGCTGCAGCATGCAAAGGTTGATGGAGTTGACAATCCCATCTTTGATCAATGATTTCAAAAATCTTCTTGTATCGCTCTTCATTTGGGAAAGCCTTGATGATAGTCTCTTTTGCCCTATCCATGGCCTTATATATGTAGCCTATCGCCGGTTTTTTTTCACCATACACCAACCTCAACACTTTGACTAGAGGACCATATATCTTGAAAACGTAGAGAACACTATTCCAAAATCTAGTAGACCAAATTGTTTTGTATACCTTTTTACCTTCACCCTCCTTTGACCATTTACTCTTTGCCCACTCTTTTGAAATAAACATAAACATCAATTTCCGCTTTAGAGTAAACATTTTATGTAGAGTGAGGTAGGAAGTGGCAAACCTTGTTATTCCGGCCCTACAAAGTTCCATTTTCCCGGTGAATTGCCTAAACTTATTCATAACGCCAGGGCGTACATAGATAAATGAGGTAACACTCATTGCTTTCTTCAAGGTAGACTTGAATTCAGGCAATTGTCCAATGTCTTCTAACATTAGATCAATGCAATAAGCAACACAAGGAGTCCAATACAAATGTGGTCTCTTCTCCATTAAAAGTTGTCCTACAATTATTATATAATAGATAAGTTCAAATCAAGCTCAATAAATCAAATAAATAACAAAAATCAAGTATTCAACATAATATTATATATAAAAATAATATATCAGTATATACAATATAAATAACTCCTTACCAGCTAACTTCATGTTACTTGCATTGTAAGTAATAACTTGAACCACATTTTCCTCTCCAATACGATCAACAAACTTGTCCATCAACTCAAACATCTTTTGCCCGATCTTTGCATACTCAGAGGCATCCACAGACTCAATAAAGACCGAACCATTGGGTGAATTCACCAAAAAATTAATCAAAGTTCTGTCTTTCGTTGGTCCATCCATCCATCATAAGTGTGCAACCATATTTTACCCACTCTTCTCGACACATCTTTAAATATTCATTTTCAACGTCAGCAACAGCCTTTTTTAAATACGGCCCTGGAATCTCATGATAAAAAGGCGCATTGAAACCAAGCCCATATTGAGAAATATCATCAATCATTTTGTTAAAACTAGGATAGTTCACGGGATTAAATGGTATGGCTGCATCATACATCCATTTGGCTATGCTCATGCAAGATTTCTCCCGCATTTCTTTCTTGTATGCTTCATTTATAGAACTTTGACTTTTTTTTCCTTTCTGTTGATCCATACTTAGAAAAAACTTATCCATTGAGCCTTGGCCTTGCCTCTTCCTTTTGTTTACATTAGATGATGAGACATTGGAATAAATGGATGTTGAATCCTCTGGCTTTGATGCTCCGCCTTCTACATCATTTTCTTCAAAGTCATATAACAATCCTCTTAAATTTTTGACCTTTTCCAACTTCTTCTTGCTCATAAAGTTTTGGATTTCTTCTCTTACATGAATTGGAACCACTTCACAACCAACAGCATTCCGATACCCCCTGCAAGGTGTTGCTTTGCTCGATACACTCCTCCTTTAAAAACAACTCCACAAAAGTTGCATTTCAAATCATTTCTATTAATAGGATTCACTTTTTCAAAGTACTTCCATGCCGGATCCCTTGATGAACTAAATGTTGATCCACTACCACTATCATCCATTTCTAGTTTGTTACCTATATAGTATATAAAATTATTTTAAAAAAATACCACACACACAAAAATCTAAAATTTTGAAATAATATAAAAAAGCACAAATTATTGATCATAGTTGTTAAAGATGCGCCTCAGGCGTGTCTCAGGCGAGACTCAAGCCTATGCGCCTAGATTGTTAGGTTTTTGCTAAAAATAAGCGATGTCCAACAGGAGAGCACCTCTTTGCGCCTTTTCCTCTTTTCTTCCCCAAGAGGCATCTTGCATACATTCAAATTTGATATTTTATTTTTAATGATTTTTATAAAGTTGTCAAACATTTTCTACTCAAAACAAAACTTTTCTTAAGCTCTTTTTAGGTATGGGGAAATTAAGTTTTGTATGCAAGGAAATTAACCTAGGGTTTCCACAAACAACATAATGAAAAAGATGCTCAATTTGAGGATGATGAGAGGACGAGGATGACAACCACCGTGATGATTATGATTAGTTTGCTAGTTGCTAATCATTTGACACTTGATAACTTTATGAAAATAGTAGGCCTTAGCTATTTGCTTATTGTCTATATGAACTATGAAGTTTGAAGTTGTTTGTGATATTATGTATGGATATTCAATGTGTTACTTGTTATTTATGAGTTATTATGTACTATTATGTGTGATATTATGTGATTTTAATCTTTATTAAGTTAAGTAATTATGTGTTTAGTAGCTAGTAGGATATATTTATCTATATATGTTCTAGAAAGGATGTACAAGAGGCGCCTGAGGCGCACGCCTCACTCCTCAAGCTCCAAAAAGGCTCTTTTGCCTTTTTGCGCCTCTCGTCTTTAACAACTACGTTATTGATAATATTTTATCTAATGCGCATTGTACTTTATTAGTGAAAAAAAGGGGGAAAAACAGAATTAATGAATATGAAAATAAAAACAATCAAACAAATAGAAAAAAAATAAAAAGGAAGAAAAAACCATAACTTCATATACGTATAGGTGTCTAGGTGAGAAAAACGGAAAGTAACAAATAAATTGATAAGAAAAGCACAACATACATATTCATAAACTCCATAAAAACAGAAAAGAATCTGAAAAAATAATTATAATAATAATAATAATAATAATAATAATAATAATAATAATAATAATAATAATAAGAATAATAATAATAATAATAAAAAACCTCAACTTCCGGCAGCTGAGCATTGTATAATAAAGCCTAACTTCTAACAAAGGTAAGAAATGCTGATAAAATAGGAAAATGCCAACTAACAACTTAAAAAAAAAAATTTAAAAAGGGAGGATATTAAGCATGTTTCGGAGGAGCGCCTTTTAAGCTATGAAACGGCACATGGAGGCGCACACTCCTGGTCATCGCCTCAAGGAGCCAAAATACTGGGAAAAAGGCACACAACATTGAGCCTTCGCGCCTCAGGCGCGCCTCTAACAACTATGCGTCATGCCTTTTCCCCTTATTTTTTTCTGTATACAATGTGTTTACCTCTTAGTTTCCTGTTTTCTTTAATAAAATCATACCCATAACAAATTCATGGATTATACGCCCACACGCATCAAGATGTACGCTGGTATACGTTCTCTAATGCAATGTTTATTGGAAAAATACTAAATTACAAGATAAACAGATAAGATACATAAAAACGTGAACAAAGAACTTTAATAGTAGTTTACATACTTTAGAACTCAAAATTTAGAAAATCTCTAATGATTTAATCATTGCCGAGTACACTGCCACTCTTTAGTAATTGGACTATAACTTTTCACTCAAAACTATACAATGTTCAAAATTTCCTAGAAACTAGACATCTATGGCTTTCTAGTGATGTATTCCATCAAGCCTAATTCATTCCCAAATAAAGCAGTTTTTGGTTTAAAGACAGATGTTGTGCAATGAAAAATTCAAAATCTGCATTATAATTACTGTTAGAATCCATCAAATTGCAGTTGCAATCAATATCTAAGTAATAAAACCGACGATAATAAATTTTTTGTGGCAAAAATTTTAGCCTAAACCATAAACCTTAAAAAAAAAAAAACAATAATCATTAACACAAGGGTAGCTTTGCCATCTCTTGAAGTTCTGAAACAGTGATCCTTTAGCACTACATTATTATTTCAAGATTTAAGTCAGAGCATCTAAAATCGATTATTTGAACTGAAATAAATTTGGAAATGTTATCAATGCACTTAACCTAATCATGCCTTCACCCTTGGAAGTTACAAACTACAAAGTCTAGAGACTTCATTTTAACGCTTTGAAGATTCCATTAATCTCAGACAGTATAAAGTTATAGAAAAAAGCTAAATTGTCAGAAGACTAAAAGTAAGAGATTAATGTACATATGATGCAACAAGATATGCCTTTAGTTTCAAATGCAAAGAATGCGGGTGGTCATAATTTCCTCTGTAAAGGGTTAAATCTAACTGCGCCATACCATAATAATAATCTAAAATAAGTTCTAGTGTTCTAGAAACAAGATATGTTTTGGTTTTATGTTACACTAACTGAATACTTTATAACACAAACTAGCTAGTAGCCTAGTACACGACTACTTGATTTGCCCAATCTTTTTTTCTTAATCAATATACTAATTTCTAGTATATATCAGAGATCTAGAGTTGAGATTTTAAATATGAAATGATGAATAGCTATTCAGTATGATGAGAACCAAGTAATATCATTATAGGTTGATGCATTACTATGTGAACTGTGAAGGCCAGAAAAAATGCATTAATCTGTTCCATTTCAGTATTACTCTACATATTGGGTAATCCTTCCAAACACCATTTGACTAAGGCCAATCACTATCAAATGGTATCTAATAATACAAAATTCGAACGAGCTATAGTTCATTTCCTCATAAATGGAAATAACTAAAACAATTCTATTAACCATGATAATGTCCCCTGTAATTTCCCTTACTCGGTATTTATGATAGGACTTGCTATAAGTCTTTAACTAACACAATATTGAACTTAAACAAGTTAAGATGAATTCAAAATCCTGCTTTCATAACATTATTATATTCAGCACTAACATTGTCTTCATGTTAACACAAACAATCAATTTGTCCAAAGAAGTTGAGACAAAGGATTATTACGAAATCAAGATAGCTTCACCTCACAATTATCTCAATCTAAGTTAGTCTCCATTTGGAAAGTGATAATCAAATATAAGTGAAAGGGAGATGTCTGTTATCCAAACTTATTGAGCACAAGGGCATAAGTAAGAGTAATTTACAAAGATGATAAAGAAACTCCGATAAAAGATAGGAGTGAATTAGGGATTATTTTCGGAAATATGAGTATTGAAGAGGTATACAGTATTAGTGAGCAGGAGAGATAGAGAACAACATACCTGATGCAACAGCTTGGTAGTGCGAGCAGGCGAATGGGGTAACAGTGATGCGAGCGAGACGGAAGCTAGACTGGCATGGCCGCAACGATATGCAGGGACGGCAGCGCGAGTGGTAACAGCACGTTCTTTCTGCGATGGATTTGGGAATGAAAGGGGTTGTTGAAGGGTTTCTGATTTCCGTGTATGGTTCTTGAGAAAACGATGGATTTGGAATCGCTTGAGCGCTAATGTACACGTCTCCTGCACCAAAGTAGCACTGTTGTTTTCAAGATGGTGTACCCATCGCCCGGGATTGGTGAAGGAGATAAATCGCAGGAGGGGTCAAATTCATGTCAAAGGTAGGATTTGAACCAGGGCCTGTTGTTTTCAAGATTACTGTTAAATGGGGTAAGTCTTCCGTGAGAACGCCCATGAGACTATTTTTTATTTTTTAAAATTATTATCACTTTTATTATAAATTATTATTATTATTTTTTAAAATATTATCACTTTTTATTTATATTATAAAATATTTATAAAAAATAATATTATCATTATCACTTTTCATTAATTTATTATCACCGAGAGTTATCACTTTTTTTCTGCGGTCTCACCTAAATCTTTATATGAAACAATCTCGCTTTTGCCTAAATTGAATTAGTTATAATGGGTTGGTTATACTCATAAGGGGTATAACATTTTATATTATTTTATTTTTTTTGTAGGTTTATTTTATTGAGATGTGTTCAAGGGTTAATGGGCTAACATTCGTACTAATTCAAATACTCAATTGTCATTAATCCCACCGCCAAGAACAAATCAGCTCAAGTTCATTTTAATTGTTATTAATTTAAGTTTTACACTATGCAGAATTATAATTTAATTTTGATAAATTTTTAAATGAAGTATATATTTTAATTTATAGATTGATAAAAAAATTATTAATAAAAAATTATATTCCCTCCGTCCCGCGTTAAGGTTTACGTTTTACCTTTTAGGTTGTTCCAAGTTAAGGTTTACGTTTTTTTTTTTTTGTCAAGTTGTGCCACACAAAACAATTAATTATTTTATGTAGAACTCACTCACAACACTAATACAAGTGCTCACTTACATTATATATTATTTCTCTCACCTCACTACATATTAAAATATTATATCACTTAATCTCCGTGAAAATAGTAAATATCAACGTTAACACGAGACGGATGGAGTACTTATAAAAGAGAAAAGTGATGCTCATCTAATTAAACATGGAGCAGTTTTGTATGACCGTCTTACGGTGAGATTATTTTATATTTTCGTAATTAATCGTCATTTTTATTTAAAAATGTTAACATTTTTCTTTTAAAATGTATCACTTTTTATTTATACTATAAATTGTTCAATGAAATAATTTACTGCACCATTTTATTTTTTTTATCAATTAAGTATATATCATTTTTTATTAAAATATTATAATTTTTACTCTTCTCACTTAAAGCATTATGTGAAACAGTCTATTGCCTTAAATTATTTTATAAACGATGCATATGACAAATAAAAAGGTGATATTTATTTTAACAAAAAATAATACTATGTAATTAGGAAATAGTGATAAGTATTCGATTAAACTATTTTTAAACAATTTATAGGACTAATTAAAAAGTGATAATATTTATAATAAAAAGTGATATATATGATCAAGCAAAAGTGATACTCACTCAATTGAATTATTTTTAAATTCGTAGGACGAACAAAAGGTGGAAACATTTTCAATAAAAAATGATATCATAATAGAAATATAATATACATCCAAATAAATAATACTCCATTTTATAAAGAATTTATAAAACTCATAAAAGTGATAATATTTCTAATAAAAAAATTATATTTAATAAGTAAAGTGACACTCGTTAAATTGATTATTTCAAGATTCATAATACAAATAAAAAATAATACTCCCTCTATTCCGGACTTATCTGCACTGATACTGTAGATACGAAGTTTAAAAAAAATTATTTTTTGACCAACTTTATTGACTTTTTAGGGGTATTATGATATTTTTAGGTAATAAATAATTTATAAAGTATGTTGTGTGTGTTAAGTGGGAGTGATATTTTTGAAATTATGACAACTTTTGAGGTTGTTGGCTAATGTAAAATTTTCTTTTTTGAGTGATGAAAATAAGTGTGGGACGCATGAAAACGAAAAGTGTGAAAATAAGTATGGGATAGAGAGGGTAATATTTTTAATAAAAGTGTTATTTGATCGGGAAAGTTTACATTGTTGTAATTGAATTATTTAAAGAATATAGGACGGATAAAATGTTTGACCATTCACTAAACTATTTCATGAGTGAGTAATTTATAGTATGAATCAATATAAATATTTTAATAAAAAGTGATATTTTATTTTAAAAAAAGTAATTGATTAAATTGTTATATTAGATAAATATATTAATAATTCGATAAATTTAATTTTTGCTGGATATTTAATTTATATTTTAATATAAAGATTTAGTAAAATGTGAATCAGGTAATTAATGTAATTAAAAATAAAATAAAATAAAATCTAGAGTATAACAACATACTAATTAAATACTAACACATTTAAGAAACGGGTCGGTATAAAAGTAAAAAAATCGTGAACTTTCATTCTTTTTCTTCTCGTCTCTCTCATTTTCGTCTCTCTCCAGGAAAACCTCAGCTTCTCTCTCTACGCTTCTCTCTGTTTCTCGCTGCTTCTTCGTTTCTCTTCCTACATTTTGTCTACCTTACATTCCATATCCTTCAGAAATTGGGTTACCAAAAGAATCGCGACACAACACTGTGGAGATTTGCGGGAGGTGGAGATTTGCGGGCGGTGGAGGCGTGGGTTGACGGTGGTCTTAAGGCGACCGATTGACAGAGGTGTTTAGGAAAATTGACGATGCAAGGTTATCTATTGACGAAAGGCAACCGATTGATATATATAGATGAAAGACAATGATATTTTGATTAAATTGTAAAATATTAAAAAAAATAATGTTATTAAAAAAACATGTACATTATTAAATTAGAATTTAGAACTTATAGAATTAGTTTTTCAACATAATATAATTGTAAAATATTAAAAAATTAAAAATAAACTTACTAAAAAAAACATATTCCCTCCGTCCTGATCAAACTGCAACATTTGACTGCATAAAGCTCTCACAAAAACTACAATAAACGTTGCAATATGGATAGGACGGAGGGAGTATACATTATTGAATTACAACTTATACAATTATTTTTTCAACATAATCAAATTGTAAAAAAAAATACAAAAATACTCTTACTAAGAAAATCATATACATTATTAAATTACAACTTATACAATTAATTTTTCAAAATATACATTATTGAATTAGAGCATATACAATTAATTTTTAAAGTATAATCTTTATGTTATATATTAAAATATAAAATATTATATTTTTTATAAAAAAAAGTACTATAATCTATAAATATATTGTTATAATTTTTATTATAATATTTAATTTTTATATGTAAAGTTAATAATACTGTAATAATAAATTTTGTATTTATTAAAATAATAAACACAAAAGAAATTACAAAAATAATCTGATGTGGATTGAACTTGAAAATTTGGGTGAACAGTCTCCAGTTATCCTCTGATTCCTCTCTTGAATTGACTTCTTTGACTTTATCAACTTTCTGAGCCGGATCTTCGGATGAAGCTTGTCCGAGATTTGATTTTGGGGCTTTAAAATATTTTTCCGGAGGCGTCGAGCCTTTGTTCGGATCGAACGTTTGACTTGAGATATTTCTGCAGAGAACGTCGTTCAATTTGGTAGAACATCGTTGACTTTACGGATAATGACTTTGCCTTTAAGAACGCCGAATCGGAGAGCTTAGCACCTTGATCTCTGATCGACTATTGTTCTTGATTTGAATATAACTTGAACTTGATTTGAAGATCTTGAATGTTCTTCACTTGAAGATCTTGAACTTGACTTGAACTTGAACTTGATCTTCGCTTGATCTTCACTTGACTTGATCTTCGCTTGGTTCTCGAACTTGAACTTTGCTTGATCTTTACTTGACTTGATCTTGATCTTCAGAATTCTTCAGATCTTTAGGATTTTCAGAGTGAATGGAATGAAGATTGAAAGTCCTTATTTATAGGTAGAGAAAATAACCACTTATGAGATATTTTCTCTTTAAAAAAATATATTGAGCTTTTCTCCTCTAATTAAGCCTGCTGGACTAGATACATACCTATTAATTTAAATGAGCCTGCTGAATTTGATTTGGGTATATTTAATTTAATTAGGTCTGCTGGATTTAATTTGTTGGGCTTGTTGACTTGAGTCAAGCCTACTTGATTTGAATTGAGCTCATTTGACTTGAATTCGAGCTCAAATAATTATATTAATTATTAATTATTTATTCATTTATTTTAGGAATTAATTTATTTAAATTCCTTAATAAATAAATATTTAATTAATATTTAATATATTTTCCTTTGCATTTTATTTATTTAGGCAATAAAATTTAATTGTCTACAATTGTTCCTCGAAATATCTTTTTGGAGTGGATAAATTGCAATATTATTATTTACATAAATTCAACCCAATATAAACCTCATGACTACGTACTTTCCAAACGTCCATCTTTATTTCTCGAGCGATTTTTTAACTGCGGATATACTAAATCCTTTTCAAATATACGGCAAGATCACTTCATTCATACACTTATGAATCTCCGTCTGAACTTGGAAAGAATGCTCAAAATATCTTATTTAAATATCAAGAGATAACCTCAATATTTCCAAATATTCATGCCTCCAAATCATATCTTCTCCATATAAAGCCTTCAGAGCATGATACGGCAATATTACACATCCCATTTTAATTCTTGAATTTGCAGCAGATATACTTAAATCCTTATCCAACAAAATATATATCCCCACACAAATCTTGCTCCATCATTGTAAGGAGATATGAAATATATTTGCAAATAGATTCAAATACGTTCTCATGCAATCTTCGCCATGGTCATCCATATAAAACTTCTCTATATAAGACGAGATCATGCCTTCAATTTCTTCACAATAGTTCATGGGTATCAACTAATTAATACATCCTTTTGTTTTGTAGGCCACCACTCCCATACTTAACACGCGCTACATGCTCCAGATTTCATCACACTTTGCATATTTCATCATGGTAACTGCCTTTCTTTCCTTTCTCTTTTCTCCTGCTTTTGTTCCTTCTTTCCTTTTATTCTTTTATTATTCTTGCTTTCTGTATTTTTTTCATTCTTTTCCACACAACACGAAGAGAAGAGAATACTTTAACGTACCAGACTTCCCTTTGAAGATGAAACGGGCAGTCGAGACCAGCGTCGCGCATTCCTGGCGACTAGGGATTTATCTCAGTTGGAGGTCGCGGCGAGAGCAGTCGATGGCAGACCACCTATGGTGGCTGCTTGTCGGGCTTATGCCTCCGACAGCGTTTTTCGACGAGACCACCCGTGGTGGCTCGATTTCTGGCGCACTGGACTGATGCAATCGAGTGGCGGTGGCAATGAATCCAGCAACGAGACCTGCAGATCTGACTGGTGATTTTCCGGCGAACCCCTCGCGAGGAATCCTGGGAAGAAGGATGACAGATTTCAAGACTTTTTGGAGAAAGAAGCAGATCTTGGTTCTTTATTTTGGAAGGGGATATCCAGTTTTTACTTTCCAATTTAAAATCATCAACTTTGGGCTTTAATCGATGCATAAGTTGTTTCTTATTTGTATTATAATAAGACTATTCAACTTTGGGCCTCATTAAATTTGATCAATTGCTTGTACTCAACCATTTGGGCCAATGAGTTGAATTGAATCGAACATTTCTTGGGCCTAGCATCAACTTGTCTTGATTTCTCTTGACTTTGTTAGACTACTAACATGATGGGTCTAATCAATTTACACCCACATAAAATAATCCTATCATTTTGGGCTAAATTAAGAGAGCTTTTGAATGAATTAAATAATAATTCAATCAATAATTCTTAATTTAACCGTTTACAATAATCCAACACGAATCTTCAACTAAACCCATTTTCTTTCTCTTTTATTTCAGCGACTTCCAAAATACACTTATGAAAACCCGGATTCTTCAACATAGCAAGAGCTCGACCTTTTCTAACCACAAAAAAAAAAACTTTGGATCACTTCACCGAATTTATGCTCAACCATTGTTTTTCTCTTTGTCAACTTTATGCTTTTCAACTTCTTCATGTATCAATTTGTTGCTTGCTCCATAACTTGATGGGAATAAACCAAAACATGACTAAACTTAGCAGAATGCTAAGCTGCCTACGTATCTCTTTGCAAAGGATCAAGTCATAACGTAGTTTAAAGGGACATGATTCGGTTTGAATGAGGGGGGGTGCCGTACAAAGTTTATACTCGTGCGGGCCAGAAGTGACTATTTTTTAACCACTTTAGACAAAGTGGGGTACTTAATACTTTAACCACTTAAAATACCTGAGTAGGGTAAATTAATAGTTTAACCACGTATAACTACCTTTAGTGGGTCGTACACAGTTTATACTCATGCGGACCAGGAGTAACATGCAGTTTAGTCTCATGCGTTATGGAGCGTTCTTTGGGTTTGACTGGATTACGCGTAATAGCGTTTCAGGAATTTACCATTTATGGGGCCAATTCCCACACCATCTTCAGATATCAACTTGTATGCACCATTTGTATATAATTCTTTTACAACATGTGGGCCATCTCACTTTGGCAAAATTTTATTTTCAACTCGGTGCGTGATGACAATAGGCCTTCTCACTGCAAGGACTAAGTCTCCGACTTGAAAAGAACGTATCTTCACTTTCTTGTTGAACGTCTGGAAAGGCGAGCTTGATAGCACTCAAGTCTTTGTTGTGTTTCCAACCTCTTCTCATCAAGTGCTTCTCACTCTTCAAGATGCAGCCATGCGTTCTCTTCTTCAGTTAAGCCCTCTTGTATAGCTATTCTCAAAGATGGGATCTGTTTTTCAAGGGGCACCACAGCTTCAACCCCATACACTAAGGAATACGGAGTAGCTTGAGTAGGCATTCTACAAGTGGTTCGATATGCCCATAAAGCTTCATGAATTCTTTCATGCCAGTCTCGCTTTGATTTGGAGACTACCTTCTTCAACAGGTTACATAGCGTTCTGTTGAAGGCTTCAGCGAGCCCATTAGCTGTTGCATTGTACATAGAAGATTTTCTTTGCTTGCAGTCAAACTTCTCACAAAGCTCGTCAATCAAAGAGTTGTTGAATGGCCTTCCATTATCAGTTATGATGTATCGAGGCACTCCATATCTATATATGATGTTGACGCGGATGAAATAAGCAACATTTTCTTTCTTTACCTCTCTCAGGGGTACAACTTCCACCCACTTGGAAAAGTAATCAGTGGCAGCCAGAATATAAAGATGACCTCTAGAAGACTTTGTTAACGGCCCCACCACATCTAAGCCCCAAGCATCAAATGGCCACGAAAAAAACTATTGGATGCTACGGTTCGGGAGGCTGATGAATGAGATTTGCATGAAACTGACATTGATGACATCTTTATTCATACTCTATGCAATCTTTCACCATAGAAGGCCAATAATATCCCATCCTCTTGATTCTGAAATGTAACTTGGGTCCAGACTGATGGGCACCACATATTCCAAAATGAGCTTCCTCCATAGCTCGAAGAGCTTCTTTATCACTTAAGCATCTCAAAAGAATCCCATCAAACGATCTTCTATAGAGTGTATCTTTGTAATAGAAGAATCGTGGTGCTCTATGTCGGACATCAACCCTTATGTGTGGATCATTGGGAACCTTATCATACTTCAAGTAATCCACGAAGGTTGACGTCAGTCTTCTTTCTTAATATCAAACACCTCTATGGTGCATACTCAACTTCTTCGCCATCTTCCTTTTCGAAGAAGGGAGGTACCACCCAACTCTTGCATATCGGAACTTGGAAATGTGCTTCGGGCATTGCTATGGTTGATACTAGCTTTGCCAAAGCATCGGCTTGTTTGTTCTTGCTCCTTGGTAGATGTTCAATTTCTACATCTCTAAGCCAACTCATAAGCCTTTGAGCATAGTTATAATACGAAAGTAGTCCAGGTTTCTTAACCTCATATAAGCCAAGCAGCTGGTTGATTATCAACAACGAATCTCCATATACCTTAAGGTGCCGCTGCTTTACATCTACTGCCATCTCCATACCAAGTATAAGAGCTTGATATTCAGTTACATTGTTAGAGTAATTTTCAGTTAGACTGAATGAATATGGCAGAACTCCTCCATCTGAGGTCACAAATACCACTTCGGCACCGACTCATTCTCTGTGTGCAGCTCTATCAAAATACATCTTCTAAGGAGGACTGATTCAATAGCCAATATATCTTTACCAGGAAGATCATCAGACAACTCCCATTCGGCAGGCATGGGGTGATCAGCCAAGAAATCCGCTAATACTTGACCTTTTACCACTTTTTAAGGAACATAGATAATTTCAAATTGCTGCAATTGAAGATACCACCTTGCGAGTCTATCAGAGAGCACCGACTTTGACATAACAAACTTTAATGGGTTAGCCTTTGACACTAAGTAAACAGTATGAGCTTGAAAGTAGTGTCTTTAATTTCTGAATTGCAAAGATGAGAGCAAGACAAATCTTTTCAATTGGTATTTCAACTCATTTGGAGTCATTGTCCTACTCAGATAGTACAACGCACACTCTTTCCTTCATCATTATTTTGTGCAAGTAGGGCTCCAACTGATCTTTCTTGGGCAGATATGTAGAGAATTAATGAAAGTCCAACTATTGGAGCAACCGACACTGGCAGCTTCATCAAATATGCTTTAATGCTATTAAAGGCATTAGTGCAAGCTTCATCCCATTCAAATGGGCTGCCTTTCTTCATAAGATGGCTGAATGGTTGGGCACCGGCCGGCCAAGTTTGATATGAATCTTCTTAAGTACGTCATCTTACCTTGCAAACTCTTGAGCTCAAATATGTTTCGTGCATCTTCATGATTGCATCAATCTTTGCTTTGTCGATTTTAATGCCACGATGTCGGACAATGAATCTAAGGAACTTTCCAGAAGAGACTCCGAATGCGCACTTAAGTTGGTTAATCTTGAGTTTGAATTTTCTAAGACGCTCAAAAATTTTCTTAAATCTTGGAGATGGTCCTTTTTCTTCTTTGATTTCACTAAGATGTCATCAATATAACATTCGACATTCTTATGGAGCACGTCATCAAATATCTTTTGCATGGCTCGTTGGTAAGTAGTGCCAACATTTCTCAAGCCGAACGGCATAACATTGTAGTAAAATATTCCTTTTGGAGTGCGAAAGGCTATTTTCTCTTGGTCTTCTGGAGCAAGACTAATTTGATTATAGCCGAATGAGATATCCATGAATGAAAGAACTTCATGACCAGTTGTTGCATCAATCATGAGTTCAGTAATTGGAAGTGGAAAATCATCTTTTGGGCATGCCAAGTTCAAATTCCAAAATTCAACGCACACTCTAAGCTGCCCATTTGTCTTCCTTACTGGTACAATGTTAGAGAGCCAAGTGGGATACTTAACTTCTCGTATCTTGCCCGTCTCAAGGAGCTTATTAACCTCAACTTCAATCAATAGAACCAGCTTCGATCGAAATTGACGCTGCATCTGCAAAACTGGCCTGGCTCCTTCCCTTACTGTTAAATGATGAACTGCCACTTTCGGATCTAATCCAGGCATTTCCTTAAATAACCATGCAAACATGTCTCTAAACTCTTGAAGAAGCTCAATGTAAGCTTTTTCTTCATCAGCTGTCAACAAAGCACTTTTATAGGTTGGACGTGGTTCATTAGCATCACCCAAATTAATCTCCTTCAATTGATCAACAGTAGTTTTGACCCCTCTTCAAATTCTAGAGGAACATCATCAGCATCTTCCTCTTCAGTTGAGGTTGTTGGCGTTTAGGATCTTTAGGCTAGCGTGAACCGTAAGAGCTATAAATAATTCTACAGCAGTGGAAGAATAAGAGTAGAATTACCTTTCACCGGGTTTTGATGTAGAGAATGAACAGTGAACAACCTTCCGGTCTTCTATTGTATTTCTAAGCCTCTCATTGACGCTGTGTGGGCAACGATCACTAAGGATAACTCAATATACAGTTCCTCTCACTCTCACAATTCTTGTTGTGTGTTGTGTATTTCAACGAGCTGCTGAGGTTGACTATTTATAGATTACAACAGGGACCAGGAGGAGAAATTAGGGTTTGGGCCTCCCATTGGGCTTAAGCATCCAAGTTTAGCCCAAAACTTATACTTAAGTCCAATAATAATAAATCATTCCACTAAAGAAATATTATTGTACTGCCACCCTAATCCCAAATTACGTTTATGAGCTCCTTCTTATTATGAGCTCGTTGATCTCCCCGTGTTTAAGATTCAATGCCCATTAATTAATTAAGTTACTGACAACTCCATTAATTAATATATTTATCGAGAGTAGTACCACTCAACCTTATTATCATGTCGGAATAAATCCACCTGCAGGGTTTACATGATAATCATTATGAGTTCCTCAAAGGGACATCATCAACCAATTTCATTAGGACACAGATTCCTTCTACAATAAACATCACAACATAGAGACAATATCATCTCCCGACTCACCAAGCATATTAATTTAATAATTAAATCTTACTCATTGATGAATCAAGGAAATAAACACTGGCCCACATGTCGAAGTTATCGTATAGGGATTAAGAGTACGAACATCTATAATAACAGAGATCAAATTCTATTATATAGTCAGTATAAACCGAACGATCTCAACGATGATCCTATTCAATACACAGAAAATGCATTAGTGCAATTTTATAATCAAGACAGATTAATGCCAAATTACACTACAACCATACCGATAGATAATCCCATTTTATCCCGGTTGTGAATATCTGTTTATACTTTATAAGGAGCCGATAATATGATCTTCCATGTGACGCCGCACACCACATTATCTACACTATAAAGTAAATGGACTTTTGCAACAATTCATAAATAATTATGCAAAACATTTGATCACATGATTCTCATTTCAAATAAATTGTTTAAACATTGTTCATACAAAAAGCAAAACTTTTAGTATACAATCTAACAATCTTTCACTTATACTAAAAGACTATGCTGTCATATCTGCTGACATGCATCTAAGCCCCATTCCTTCAATATGCCTTTCAAAAGCTTTTGCTGGAAGGCCCTTAGCGAAAGGATCAACTAGGTTATCATCTGATGCAATTTTAGAGATAACAACCTCCTCTCCTTTCACGATGTCTCGTATCAAATGGTACTTGCGCTTAATGTGCTTACTCGCTTTATGGGCTCGTGGTTCCTTCGATTTTGCAACTGCACCACTGTTATCATAATAAATTGTGATTGACTTGGGCAAACCAGGAATCACATCTAAGTCCAACAAGAAGTTCCTGAGTCATACAGCTTCCTTAGCTGCCTCAGAGGCTGCTACATATTCAGCTTTCATGGTGGAGTCAGAAACACATTTCTGTTTAATAATCCTCCATACTATGGCTCCTCCTCCAAGAGTAAACACATAACCTGAGGTGGATTTACTGTTGTCCTTGTTCGATTGGAAAGAATATGCTTCCTTAGCTACCTCAGAGGTTGCTACATATTCAGATTCCTAGTCCTTCTCAGGTACTTCAAAATATGTTTTACCGCAGTCCAATGCCCCTCTCTGGGATTACTTTGATACCTACTGACTATGCCCACGGCAAAATAAATATCCGGTCTCGTACATAGCATATCATACATGAGGCTTCCTATTGCCGAAGCATAAGGAACCATCTTCGTGTCATCTATCTCCTTTTGTGTCTTTGGAAACATTTCTTTCGACATATATATTCCATGTCTAAAAGGTAAAAAACCTTTCTCGGAATCTTGCATATGAAAACGAGTAAGGATAGTATCAATATATGAAGCTTGGGATAAGCATAACATTCTTTTCTTGCGATTTCTTATCACTTTATTTCCTAGAATGTGACAGGCTTCTCTGATAAGTCATATATTAGCATGTTTATTTTGTGGAAGTTCGAGTCTATTGATTTAATTATATGATATTTATGTGCTAATATTGACTCATATTGTATTTAGGAGATAATTGCTTTAATTATTTGAATTGATGTGTAAACAGGTTGTTAAAGGAGAAAATAAGAAAATAAATCAGCCAGTATATTTTTGGGATCGGATCTCTCCAAATCTGTGGCATGATTGATCAAAAGAAAAAAAAAGATAAGAAAAAGATCCTGGAGATATTTTTGGAAGAGAAAAGATAAGGAAAGAGATCAAGTAGGATTACTTAGGGATCAAGACACAGATATTTTTGGGAGATATTTATTTATTTTTTGGGCATGAGATACACGATGAAGACGTGATTTTCCTGGAGCAGATTACTTGCAAATTCCGAGAGAAGAAGATGAGCGGCACATTCGACTCCAAGGCATATTTCAACGAAGAACAATTCGACATCCTGGTTTTTATGATTTTTAACTCTATTTTTGTCATGAACATGCGGGGCTAATCCCCTTTTCTAGTTTAGGATTTCGAGAACCTCCCGTTGAATGTTAGTTAATTATTAAGGATTTTATTATTGAATCTTTTGTATGAATTTATCTTATTACATGCTTTGATGTTCCTTACACCACTTTGATAATTAATTTAACCTGATCAATTAGATCAGTTGTTTTAATACTTAATGCTATTCCAAGATTTACAATCCATAATTGTTGTATGAATCGGATTAAGTAGCAAATAGAGATTATTCTCTCTAGGTGTAATAAGATCTAGGCTGTATGATTCCTAGCCGGATTTCGTAGCCTAGTAATCCTATGTTTAGAGTTATAATGCATTTAGGAGTTTGAATTCATAGGGCCACTCATAGATAGTTCAACTTAGTGGTCGTACCCTAATTGATAAACTTAAGAATATTTGGGTTGATTGGTCGTACCGTCAATCTAGGGATTTGAGTTTGCACATTAGGCTAGATATTTAATTCTTGTAATTAATTAATTTAGTAAACAGGAGGGGATCGTCATCCTAAACTAGGCTTTTATCAATTGGTTAATTTTATAATTAATTTTCATCTACTTTGTTATTTAAAATTTGTGTTGATTTGTTACTTGAGTTTTTATCGATTTTTCACAGAAACCCTCTTTATTTATTTTATAGTTTTCAACACTTTAATTT
Source organism: Pogostemon cablin (assembly GCA_023678885.1). Lineage (NCBI taxonomy): Eukaryota > Viridiplantae > Streptophyta > Magnoliopsida > Lamiales > Lamiaceae > Pogostemon > Pogostemon cablin. The sequence continues at coordinate 13,019,643 of CM042986.1, forward strand.
AATTAAAATTCATTATACTCTCTTGGGTTCAACCCGTACTTGTCATTATACTAAGTATTTTAGTAGGTCAGGAAATAAATTTATTTTGGTAGGCAAGCGACAACATATCAAATTTGGCGTCGTTTGCTCGGGGAGTAAAATTGAATTTTGTTAAATTTTTGTATTTCTAATATTTTTCTACATTTTTACAGGTTCTAGAATTTTTTTGAATTTTTCTGGAATTTTTTAATTTTCCAGTTACATTGACACTGAACCCTTCAGTGTTAGAAGGCCCCTGTTTTTGAATTTTTTTCTGTGAATGATTACTCAATCTTCTGGTAAAAAACAACTTGAATACATTCTAGAAATCAAGAAGACTGCCCGAAAGTTGAGGAAGGAGTCCCGGAAGAAGAAGGAAACAAGTTCGTCCATTGGCGAAACAGCCGGAAACCTTATCGAACTTGAACTTTCAGCTGATCCACTTCATCTTGAAGAGGAGAATTCTGAATTTTCTTATTCAGAGGAGGAAGATATTGTATGATCTGAGTCGGAAGAGGAAAACATGGCTGCAAATAATGAAAAAACTTTGAATTAATTGGCAAATCCGGACGTAGTCCATCAACCAATATGCATTAACTTTCTTCTTGCTTTCCATGGTCTTTCAGGTGAAAATCCTCACAAGTTCTTGAAGCAGTTCTCGGTTGTGTGCATGAGCATGAAACCAAATGGAGTGACGGAGGAACAAGTCAAGTTTAGGGCATTTCCCTTTACAGTGAAAGACATGGAAAATGATTGGTTGTATTATCTCCCCTCTGGATCGATAAATACGTGGGCCGAGATGGAGAAACTTTTTCTCCAAACTTATTTTTCGGCCACTAGAGTTGCTGTTTTGCGTAAGGAGATATCTGGAGTTTGTCAGATGCAAGGGAAGAGTTTATATGAGTATTGGGAGAGGTTTAAATGCCTCACATTAGCATGCACCCAACATCAAATAAGAGACCAACTGTTATTGCAGTACTTCTATGAAGGGTTGCCGATCATGAATCGAAACATGCTTGATGCAGCTAGCGGAGGAGCCTTTATGATGAAAACACCTACTGCTGCTAGAGACTTGATTGCTAGCATGGCTGCCAACACCCAACAGTTTGGCACACGTGATCCATCGGTTAGAGAAGTGAAGGAGGTCCACAACTCTAAGTTAGAGGAAACTTTGAACAAGTTGACATTTGGTATGGAGAATATTACTAAAGGAAAAGGAGTAAACTGTCCCTCTTGTCAATATTGTTTAACTAATGATCAGTCTACTCTTAATTGCAGGGTTACACCCAGTAAGGAACAAGCAAAAGCCATGGGGCGACCTTATGATCCCTTCTTCCAAACCTACGATCAGGGTTGGAGAGATTATCCCAATCTGATGTATGATAGTGGACAAGGAGGAAATAGGGGACAACAGCAGTTTCAAGAGCAGTGAGTGGTGAACAGGCAAAAAGATCACCCTCAATATGGTGGAAATTGCCAACAAGGTGGGGCAAGCTCCGGAGTTTCATTTGAGGAAATGACGAAAGAAATGGCTACCAACAATCTGAAATTCCAAGAGATGACTCATTCATCCATTCAAGACTTGAAAATGACAACCCAATCATTAATCCGGAACTTAGAAAATCAAGTAACCCAATTGGCTACAACTGTAGGCCAGATGCAGGCTCAAAATAGTAGAAAGTTGCCTTCACAGATGGAGGTTAATCCTAAGAATGTGAGCGCCATTACACGGCAAAGTGGAAAACAGTTGGAGGAGGTTATACCGCCCAAAAATCCTAACCAAGATGTGGAAAAAGATGATGTAGAACCTGCTGGAACAGTGGAGGATCAGACCAATCAGTTTGGGGTAGAAAAATCTGATGTTCAGAAACGTAACACTGACACTAATCCTTCAATGTCAGAAGGTCAAAAAAAAAACCAGGTTAAAAATTCTGACCCTTTTCCTTTTAATATTAACCATTTGCCTTTTCCAAGCAGGTTTAGGAAGTCGGACACCACTGAAAAGGATAAGCAGATACTTGAAGTATTTCGGAAAGTAGAGATCAATTTACCTCTCATTGAGGCGATTAAGCAGATTCCGAGATAAACCAAGTTTTTGAAGGAGTTGTGCACCAACAAAAAAAAGTTGAAAGGAGATGAAAAAGTGGTGATAGGAGAAAACGTTTCAGCTATCTTCCAGCAAATGTTACCTCAGAAGCGCAAGGATCCTGGCATGTTTGTGGTTCCTTGTAGGATCGAGAGTTTTAAGGTGGGAAGAGCCATGTTGGATGTTGGAGCTTCCATCAATGTGATGCCTCGATTAGTGTATGAAAAGCTGGGTGTGGGAGAGTTGTAAAAGACTGGAGTTGTCATCCAGCTTGCTGACTGAAGCCAGGCATACCCAGATGGAGTCATTGAGGACGTTCTTGTTTAGGTAGACAAACTTGTATTCCCTGCTGATTTTTATGTGTTAGAAATGAATGACCACCCATCGAATTCCACTCCAATTTTGTTGGGGAGACCATTCATCAATACTTTATGGACAAAGATAGATGTGAGTGAAGGTACTCTCACGATGGAATTTGATGGGTAGATCATTAAATTTAACATATATGATGCTATGAAATACCCTGATGATGCTAACTTGCTTTCTGTTGTGAGTACTATTGAGCCTATTGTCCTGGAACACTTCGAACTCACGAGTAGGGATGCATTAGACACAGTAATTGATCATGGAATCATGAAGGGGGATGCTGACAGATGGGATAATGAGGAGCTTAATCACTATGTCAATGCGTTGCATAGTTTTTCTCAGAGATCGAACATCGTAGATGTAGCTTCTGTTAAACTGCCTAACATTTTTCTAAAAATTCTTCCATCTATAGTGCAGGCACTGAAGCAGGAGTTAAAGGCACTTCCTGAACACTTGAAGTATGCGTACTTAGGGTCGGATTCCACTTTACCGATGATCATCTCATCCAAGCTGACGGAAGAGCAGGAGAGGTTATTGCTCGACGTGTTGAAGAGGCATAAGACCGCTATTGGATGGATGGTAATGGATTTGAAGGGTATCAGTCCCGCAATTTATATGCACCATATTCTGCTTGAGGATGATGTAAAGCCGTCTCGAGAAACTCAACGCCGGTTGAATTCGCCCATGATGGAGGTGGTAAAGAAGGAAGTGTTGAAACTTCTGAGTATGGGGATCATTTATCCAATCTCAGATAGTAAGTGGGTTAGTCCAACACAAGTGGTACCAAAGAAATCAGGAGTGACTGTAGTCGAGAATGACAAGGGTGATATGGTTCTGACTCGTTTGCAAACGGGTTGGAGAGTATGCATGGACTACCGGAAGCTTAATAACATGACTAGAAAGGATCATTTTCCTTTTCCCTTTATTGATCAGATGTTAGAAAAGCTTGTAGGTTATTCTTATTATTGTTTTCTTGATGGTTTTTCTAGTTATTTTCATATTGTAATTGCTCCCGAAGATCAGGAGAAAACAACCTTCACATGCCCCTTTGGGACTTTTGCATGTCGTTGGTTACTTTTCGGGCTTTGCAAAGCACCTGCCACATTTCAAAGGTGTATGGTAAGTATTTTTTTGAATTAGTGGGTAATGTAAGTATTTTTCTGAATTTGTGGGTAATATAATAGAAGTTTTTATGGATGACTTTAGTGTCTATGGAGAATATTTTAATAGTTGCCTTGGAAATCTTGAATTGATCTTGAAAAGATGTGTAGAAACAAACCTTGTTTTGAATTGGAAAAAGTGTCACTTTATGGTCGAACAAGGCATTGTTTTAGGTTATGTCATTTCAAAGAATGGAATTGAAGTTGATAAGTCTATGGTAGACCTTATATCTGCATTAGCTTACCCTGCATCTGTGCGGGAAGTTCGTTCTTTTCTTGGTCATGCAGGTTTCTATAGAAGGTTTATCAAGGACTTTTCGAAGATAGCTAAGCCACTTTGTGAGTTGTTGCAAAAAGATGTGAAGTTTGAGATGAATGATGCTTGTAAGAAAGCTTTTGATAAGTTGAAAGAGTTGCTAACCACACCACCCATGATTCAACCACCGAATTGGAGTTTGCCTTTTGAAATAATGTGTGATGCTAGTGACTATGCCGTAGGAGCAATGTTTGGGCAATGAGTTGACAAGGCTACACACGTGATCTTCTATGCTTCAAAAACCTTGGATAACGCTCAAGCCAACTACTCCACTACGGAAAAAGAACTCCTAGCTGTGGTTTTTGCTCTAGAAAAATTTAGATCTTATTTGTTGGGTACTAAAGTCACTGTTTTCTCTAATCATGCAGCTCTTCGTTATCTCATGATCAAAAAGGAAGCAAAACCTCGATTGATTCAGTGGATTTTGCTGCTTCAAGAGTTCGACTTGGAAATTAAAAACAAAAAGGAATCGGAGAATCTAGTGGCCGACTACTTAAGCCGGTTGATTAGAGATGAAGATGAGCAAAAAATTCTTAAAAATTTCTCGGATGAACAGCTGCTGGCCGTTCTGCAAAATCTGGAAAATTCTGATCAACTGACACTGAACTCTTTAGTGTCAGAAGGCTCTGTTCCATGGTTTGTTGATTTGGCGAATTTTCTGACCTCCCATCAGTTTCCAGTCAATATGAGTAAGGTAAAACGTGATAAACTCCGTAGTGATGCCAAATACTACATGTGGGATGATCTGTACTTGTAGAAACGTTGTTCCGATCAAGTGACAAGAAGGTGTGTTCCTGAAATTGAATTTCATTCAATACTCACCTTTTATCATAGTCATGCATGTGGTGGTCATTTTGGTTTTAGGAGAACTGCTTTTAAAGTGCTTGAGTGTGGATTTTATTGGCTGGCACTATTTAAAGATGCTTATGAATTTTGCAAGTCTTGTGATGGATGCCAGCGTGTAGGAAATATTTCTCAATGAAATGAAATGCTCCAAAACCCTATAATCTGTGAGATTTTTTATGTGTGGGGGATGGATTTTATGGGACCTTTTCCTTCTTCGTTTGGCTTTACTTACATATTACTTGCTGTTGATTATGTGTCGAAGTGGGTGGAAGCAAATGCCACCCGAACTAATGATTCTAAAGTGGTTGCAGGTTTCCTTCGATCTAACATCTTTTGTAGGTTTGGAATTCCTCGAGCCATCATCAATGACAAGGGCGCGCATTTTTGCAACCGAACGGTGGAAGCGCTGCTGCGCAAGTATTCAATGTTTCATAAAACTTCCACTTCATACCACCCTCAAACGAGTGGTCAGGCGGAGGTATCCAACCGTGAGATCAAGAGAATTTTGGAGAAGACGGTTAATCCGTCTAGGAAATATTGGAACCCACGATTGGAGGATGCATTATGGGCCTATCGAACGGCCTATAAGACACCGATTGACATGTCCTCTTACCGAATTGCCTATGGAAAGCCATGCCACCTACCTGTGGTGCTTGAGCATAAACCGTAGTGGGCAATCCAAAAGTGCAACATGGATTATGACAAGGCCGGAAAGCAAAAGAAATTCTAATTGCAAGAGTTGAAGGAATTGAGGAATGAGGCTTATGAAAATTCAGTCATTTATAACATGAAGTGGGATGAGTTTACTAAAGCCCTTATGAGCCATTTTGACGCATGCTTCATGGGAAGCCCGTTCGAATGACTCTCCTCGATCAAACAAATTGATTCCTTGGAGGAGTACGTGATGGTGTTTGTTCAACTGGCAAGCCAAGTTTCGGGGCTCAGCGATGAGCATTACCTGGGATATTTCATGACAGGCTTGGCGAAGGATGTTAGGAGCACTCTTCGTCTCCTTTGATCGCCAAATTTAGAAATGGCAATGGACCTTGCTAGGGACGTGGAGTATAATTTAGCAGTCAAGGGGGGCAAATTCCCAAAATCGGGGGCGGCTGGTTGGTACGGTGGCCTTCATCCCAGGGCCGATTCTCAGCTGCCGGTAGATTCAACTCGTCGGCAAGAGTCGGCTCTTCGGTGCTTCAGGGGTTACCCGTGTTCCTCCAGGGAGGTCATTTTTGAACGGCCAATCCTTCTCGGCTGGTCATCCTTCGAGGCCCATCCATTTTGCGCTAATGACTCTAGAGGAGATGTCGGGGCTTTGCGCAAAGGGGTTGTGTTTCCATTGTAAAAAGACTTACAGACCAGGACACCAATCTTTGATGAGACAATTGAAAGTTTTGATGGCGGAGGAGGACGAGACCATGGACCTACAGTGTTTTGAATTCCATGAAAACCCCGTGGGAATCGAGGAATCCGATGTGGCAGTCGTCCAGATGGAAAAAGTGCAGGAAGAGGCGGTGCTTCCGATTTATTCCATGGCAGGGATTACGGGGCCCGCACAATGCGCATGAAGGGGGTTCTGCAAGGGTAGGATATCACCATCCTTGTGGACAGTGAAGCCAATCATAACTTTATTTCCAGTTCTTTGCTGACTAAGTTGACTCTACAACTTGACAGGTCCAGCCATTTCGGTGTACAATTGGGTGATAGGAGGTGCCAGGAGTTGGAAGGTTACTGCCGAGGATTAAAAATTTCGGTTGTTGGCATCGCCATAGTGGCAGATTACCATGTGTTTCTGTTGGGAGGCGTGGACGTAATTTTGGGGATCGTCTGGCTGGTGACTCTCGGGGTTGTAGACACTAACTGGGCCAAAATGACGATGACCTTCAAACATGGAAAGAGAAGGGTAACGTTGAAGGGCGATCCATCTCTTTATCGCGCCCCAATGGATCTCCGTGAATTAATTCAGACCCAAGACGTAGAGATGTGTATCATGTTGGTGGAGGCGGGACCACCGAAGTTGGCGGATCCAGTGACTCGAGGTGTGGCGAAGTTATTAGCGTCGTTCGAGCAGTTGTTCAAAGAGCTGGAGGGTTTTTCACCGGTTCAATGGGCCAAGCACCATATTGTCTTGGCCTCCGGTGCCGGACTAGTGTCAGTAAGGCCGTACCACTATGGGCAAGCTCAAAAAGACGAGATTGAACGATTGGTGTCAGATATGCTCTTGGCGAAAATAATACAGCCGAGTGCCAGTCCCTTCTCCAGCTCGGTACTCCTGATAAAAAAAGGATGGGAGTTGGCGCTTTTGCGTGGACTATCGATAGCTCAACAAGGTGATAGTTTTGAATAAGTATCCGATAGCGATAATATAAGAGATGTTGGACGAGTTGTCAGGGGCGGGGGTATTCTCAAAAATCGATCTCTGCTCCGGATACCATCAGATTCGAGTGGCGAGGAGGGATGTCCACAAGACCGCCTTCTGAATTCTTGGTGATGCCGTTCGGATTAACTAATGCGCAACCACTTTTCAATCGACGATGAAAGAGTTATTTCGTCCTTAATTAAGAAAATTTGTGATTGTTTTCTTTGATGATATTCTGGTCTATAGCAGGTCCTGGCAAGACCATAAAGAACATCTGTGAGAAGTCTTGCAAATCTTGTAAGATAATCAGTTCAAGGCGAATAGAAAGAAATGCTCGTTCGGGTGTCTGAAGGTAGAGTACTTCGGCCATGTGACATCAGCCGCTAGGGTAGAGATGGATCCAGAAAAGGTGACGGCAGTGGTGAAATGGCCGGCCCCTAGGAGTGTTCGCAAGGTGCGCGGGTTTTTAGGTCTCACTGGCTATTACTGCCGATTTGCAATTGGCGCGATCTCTGACGGAACTACTGAAAAAATCAGCACCTGTGCCGTTTGTTTAGACGGGAACGGCCGAGGGAGCCTTCCAATGGCTGAAATTGGCCCTTACTTCGGCGCCCGACTTGCTATGTTAGATTTTGAGAAGCGATTCGTGGTGATGCCTCCGGTATCGGGGCGGTTCTTATGTAGGAAGGACAACCCATAGCGTACTATAGTAAATCATTGGCGGACAGGAGCTGACAAAATCAGTATACGAGTGTGAGATGATGGGATTGGTTCTTGCCGTCCAGGATTGGAGACCCTACTTTGGTGGGATGTCGATTTACTGTCCGGAAGGACCACAGCAGTCTGAGACACCTTCTTTCTCAGAAAATTATGATGCCGTCACAACAGATTTGGGTAGCAAAGTTGATGGGTTATGATTTCTTGATAGAGTATAAGCCGGGAGTTTCGAATTTGGCGGCTGATTCTCTCTCTCGTTGTGGTGGTGGCGGCGACTTGCTAGCACTCAACATGCCAAATTAGGGTGAGCTGGCCGACGTTCTAGTCGAGCAATCACATGATGAATTTATTCGGGGTTTGATGAAGGATCTGTGCGAGAACTCGAGCAGCTGGTGGGGTTTGCGTTGCATGGAGTGAAACTGTTTTATAGAGGGAGGTTGTGTTGGCTTCGAATTCTAAATGGATTCCGAAATTACTTCGGGAGTTTCATGACACTCCAATGGGCGGCCACGCCGGTGCACTGCGAACGTATAAACGTCTGGCGGCAAGTGTATATTGGAGGGAGATGTTCAAAGCAGTGAGAGAATATGCAGCAAGATGCTTGGTTTGTCAGAAGGTGAAGTATGAGGCTCTCTCTCCGGCAGGGCTGCTGCAACCGTTGCCGATTCCGGAAAGAGTTTGGGAGGACTTATCCATGGTTTCATCACCTCGCTGCCGAGGTCGCAAGGGTGTTCAGTGATATTGGTTGTGGTCGACTGGTTGTCGAAATATGCTCACTTCTCGGCCATGAAGGGGACATCTCGGAGCGAGTGTTGGCCAAGGTATTCGCGCGTGATGTCGTGCGCCTGCATGGCATCCCGGGAATGATATTGAGCGATCGGGATCCGCTCTTTATGAGCTCTTTTTGGAGGGAGCTTTTCAAAATGTCGGGAACACAATTCAAGTTTAGCTCAGTGTATCTCCCACAAACTGATGGGCAAACTGAAGTTTTAAACATGGTGTTAGAAATATATTTGCGCTATTTTGTAGGTGAGCAGCCAAAGAAGTTGGCCAGTTGGCTGCCGTGGGCGGAGTGCTGGTACAACACCGCGTTTCAAACCGCGGCTCAATCAACTCCGTTCGAGATTGTGTATGGGCGGCCGCCCCTACTTTGCGGAGGTACCTCCCGGGAGAATGCCAAGTGGCGACTGTTGCGGGGTTGCTCAAAGGGAGAGTTGTGATGATAATGTATTTGCTCGAGCATCTAGTGCGAGCAAGGGAGAGAATGGTGAGGTTCGCGAATCGACATCGTCGAGATGTGAACTTTGAGGTTGGTGATCGCGTTTTTCTTAAGGTCCGAGCCCACCGGCAATGTTCTATCGCTGGGAGTCTGCACAACAAGCTATCGTCTAAAATCTATGGCCCGTTTGTTGTGTTGGCACACATTGGGCTAGCGACATATCGACTGGAGTTGCCAGCAACTCATTACTACAAAACTGTGAATAGATATCGGTTCATAGATGTCGGTTAATTGTAAAACTAATATTTATGGGTTCAACAACCGATATCTATTATATAAAGAATATTATAATAAATATTAATTATTTCGTGATGATATCTTTTGTTGATGTCTATTGATATTATAGATATCGATTATGCAAATCGATATTTTTTCAGTGATATTAATGTATTTAATTTTTAATTAATTAATTTAAAAATAAAATTAAAAAATGTAAGTTCATAACACAATTAAATCGTGTTCTGAAAATAAAACGTGTATGATAATTAAACTTTTCCATTGATTTATCCGCAAAAATCTATTCTTCCAACCTAAATTCCCAAATACTACTACCCCTAAATTCTCTTCACAGATCGACACCACTGATAAAGACCTCGCGTCGCCCACACCCACCGCCTGCACCCGCCACCTGCTCACGTCGCCTGCTCGCACCGTTCACTCATGTCGGTCGCTCGCGCCACCACTCCCGTCGACCGCTCACATCGCCGCTTCCGGTCGCTAGCCTGTGACGATTTATCAAAGAAACCTCACCATACACTCGATTGAAGGTGGCTTTTTCTGGGAATCAAGTAAGCATCTCCTTCCTGTAATTCATCCGGCGTACCTCTCACGCCGTGCAGCTCATCCGGCGAACTCGTATTGCCCTAAATTTGACCTCCGTGACGGGTCTCCTTGCAGCAGCGGTTTTGTAATTTGCTTATCTTTGTAAATCTCCTAATAGATGAGAGTTAACATTTAATGTTGCATTTCCCTCTCCTAAAGCTTTGCACAAACAATTATAGATAATTTCTGTTGTGGAGAAACTTGATGCTGCATAGAATAATTTTTTGGTCTCTTTGTTGATAACACCTGTATATTTTGCATTATGTTTATTTTCGTGTTTATTTTCGACTCACTGAGAGGTTAATCATTGTAGCACTTTGTCAATTTGTTTCTTGATTTACTATTTCAGCACATAGCAGCATAAAATGGAACTGAGAACACTATTCTTCTTTTGCTGGATTTTGGGGCAGATTCCAACAGTAGAGGTAGAATAGTTTTCCATTGTATAATTAAATCGTTAAATTTTCTGATTTGGTTGTGTTTTGATTTTATGAGTTGTATATTTTAATTTGTCAAGCATGTTTCTGCATTTTTTGGCTGATCGATACATACCTGATCTTGCTCACCACTAATTCCGATGCTTTTTACCATTTAAAAGATAGCAGGTAATGCACTCAAAATTTTGAGATGGTCTTCTAATTTTACAAAGATCTTTTGGTGCTTTTTATAATTATTTGTTTCCCATGGTGCAAAAGATAGCTTATCAGAGGATCCCGTCATCTGAATTTTCTTCACCAATCAATAGCTTGGGACAGCAAAAAAGGTAAATATGACACTTTTGATTGAAACTCTTGTCCATGATATTTGTCACTGGTTTTAGTATGGCATTGCACATGGCTCCTTGTTTTGTAGATTGTATAGGGCCTACCAAAGACTTTACGCATCCATGCATGACAAGGGAACATGACCTCATAAAACAGTTTAGAAGAGATGAAAATTATGATATATCTTTCTATCTTGTTTTTCTCATTCATTGAACAGGATCTGGTATTGACCAGTAAAATTTTAGTTAATTACCCTTCCTAGTACCAAGTAAGAGCTACTGTAAGAGATAGCAGTGGCTTTCAGCTCCTCTTATGCTCTTTAATATTTACGCGATTCATGGGATGAAAGTTTTGTAATTTACTCAAATTATCATTGAATGCAGCAATTGATTGCATTCTTTATGCAATTACCCGTTGTATCATTTATGGACTTCAGTTAAATAAATAACTATTTCTAGATCGTGAAGTTTTTGACTAATATTTATATCACAGTGCTACTCTGCTGGGTCACACAAGATTTTGAAGTGTATGCAGCTTTTGATCCCCTTGCAGACAAGGTTTGACAAAGCAAACATCTACTTTCACTGTTTTTATTTTCCTACGTTTCATTGTTGTTAAGGTTTATAACTCTGAATTATTTAATTTATTTTTTAGCGGCTTAAATCAGTTTGTTTGCATGACAAGTAATTGCTGGGTCTCCTATAGAGCAATGATCCTAGGCTTATTTTGATCCATCTACTGAGACAGTTCAGCTTTACTGAATAAAAATTTTACTTGTCAAACTCACCATGAAGTGCTTGATTCTGTTCTCGTTTTAACCTTTCTCATGCCTGTCCTATTCTCTGTTAAGTAGTAATGAAGTATAAAAAAAATCTGAATGACACTGAAATTCCAAAATTACTGTTATAATTCCCCCCAAGATCACAATCTTTACTTGAAATTATAAACTCTTCTTCTGCTGAGTTGGGTTTGTTCATTTTGTAGGCTCTTGCTATAAAAGTATGCAACCGGGTTTGTCAATGGGTGAAAGATGTAGAAAATGAGATATTCTTATTGGGAGCAAGCCCTTTCTCATGGTGATTATCGCAAATATACTGCAGACCGGCTTGTATTCTAGTCTTTTTTGCTCAATATCACCGAACCTTTTGCTTCTCATATGCAATTTTGCCTGATTTTTTTGATGGCCTCTCTATTTCTGATAAGGGGAGCATAAGAGGAGCAACAAATGTTCCAACATGCCACGTGTACTATTGCTGTAACTGAAAATGAAATAACAGAGCCCAACAGTCTATCATTGGAGATTATCAACGAAGTACATTCTCATTTTTTCCATCCCAGTTATAATGAGTTGTATTTAGTAGGCATTGCTCACACTATATGCTATTCAGTAGGCGTTACCATATTTATGCTCCCCTTCCCATTTCATAGTTCTTTTTCCCATATGCCAATATCAGAGCGTTAAATTTTTACATTTGGCAGTGATATTCATTCTTTCTTTTCCCCAGGCAGAGGCTGAAGTTTTTAGGCTGCAAGAAATGAAAACAAGTAAAATCAAGGAGGTTCTTTTGTAAAAGTGATTGGTTTTAGAGGAAATCTGCCGAGAAGCACACATGGTTGTTGATGGACAATATGAAGCAGATCTGTCCATAGAGTCTATGGAATCGGGTATAGCCACTTCTTAAAAAAAACAGCTGAACTCTTAGTAGCGGCATTGCTCTAGTGTTCTGGATAAAAATAGTGGGCTGCAACTGGCTGATTCCATTTTCCCTTAAATCTTATTATGAATATTGTAGGGGCAATCAATGCATCTTGTTTACTTGAAGAGCTAGAGGCTTGTATATCCAAGGTCAAAGAGGAAGCTTTCAATAGGAAAGAGATTCTTGAAAAGGTCCAAAAGTGGTTGACAGCCTGTGAAGAAGAATGTTGGCTAACAGGGTTAGTCATAATGTTGGTTAAATTTTGCTTCATCATCATATTCCTCATCTAATTCTCTAAAGATACTTCTGAATAGGATGACAATCGTTGTAATAAGGGAAGAGGCGCACATCTAATTCTAAAGCGTGCTGAGAAAGCTTGTGTCATTATCAACAAAATTCTAGGTACATAGATTAATTTACATGTGAATGAAGGGCTGAAGCTGAAACAATTATGTTTTTACGTTGTGTTTATCTCTTGGTGTCAAAAGCAATGGTAGACGCACTTCAACAGCTTCTCCAAAATTTATTGAACTTGTTGCAGCTTCCATTACAGTTCCAGGTCAGAGACTTTGTTGGCTCCTATTCAGGTAGAGACACCAGTTTGTCAGCTTTTGGCTGAGATTTTGCAAACACATCCCCATCTTCTACAAGTAAGTCATTTGTTTTGTTAGCTTCCATTATCTCAAGTCTTCTATTTAGTCAAATAATGATTTTTTGATCAATCTGCAATTTCTCTCAAAGAAAAAAAAAGGGGGAAATTAAACAAGAAAAGGTCGTCTAAGATATATTATGAGGTCATGCTTGGGATTTTTCTTCGCAAAAAAATAAGTCTTGGTGATATAAAATCCATAATCCACTTTTGAGACATATATGAGATGCACTAAATTATTTTGACATTATTTTGATTTCAAGATTATAAAAGAAATATACTTCTATCTCGTGTATTAAACTATTTGGATGGTTTACTTATTATTTGATTTTTATGTCACTTGTTTAATACGGTATATTTTAGTCATTTGATTTCATACAAACATATAAAAATATCTTCTATATAAGTATTATTTATAGCTAGCAGCGTAGTAAAAGGTATAAGAGTTTAATGTTTTAAACCAGTTTTATTGTATTAAATTTACTACTTTTTTTGTGGTTTGGTTTTTGAGTTGTGAAATTCTCTCAATGTTGCAGATATGTAGAGCAAGCTACAATGTAGAGGATTTTATCAATCAAAAAGGTTTCCATTATATTTTGTAGTTGGGAATTAGAAATGCAGCATTTATGTGTTTTTTTTTTTGTTATTTTCTTTCATTATTAATCAAGTATTTTGAATATTGGAATGTTTGACATTGAATTTAGATACTTCTAATATATGGATATTAGTAGTTGATGAATGAAATATTGTCGAAATGGATGCATTATTTGAAATTCTATTTAAATTAGATTATTATATTATATAAATAAATAAAGCAGATTATCGATATCTATGATGAAGCATTTTTAAAGAAAGATATAGATGAATAGCCAATATCTATTCTATCTTATATTTATATCGGTAAAATTCAAAATAGATATTGATTATGAACCGATATCTATACCTTGAAAAGATATCGGCTAATAACCGATATCTATTTTCCCTAATATTTAATATCATATCTATTTATAATGGTGAATTTCAAAATAGATATCGGTCAATAATCGATATATATACTATACAAAGATATTGGTTTTACTGATATCTATTCATAAATACATTTAATATCAGGCTTATAAATATCGATATTTTCTTCATAGATATTGGTTAAAAATCGATATCTATAACAGAAATAGATTAATATCAGGCTTATAAATATCGATATTTTCTTCATAGATATCGGTTAAAAATCGATATCTATAACAGAAATAGATATCGGTTAAATAACCGATATCTATTTAATATACCTATAATATCGGCTCCATCTATTCACAGTTTTGTAGTAGTGACTAGTCGGATACATCCTGTGTTCCATGTTTCGCAGTTAAATAAGGTGGTGGGGGATCACGAGGTGGAGTTAGCCTTGCCTGATTCCTTGGAGCTGCCGGAAGTCCCCGTGTATGAGCCGGAAGGCGTGCTGGCTGAGCGAAATGTGGATGTGGATGGTAAGGCGGTGGAGCAGGTCTTGGTCAAGTGGTTGGGCCAGTCGAAGGAAGATGCGTGTTGGGTGAGTTTGGCGGAGTTTCAACAGCAGTTTCCTTGGTTTGACCTTGGGGACAAGGTTGTTTTCAAGAGGGGAGGAGTTGTTATGCAACAGTTTCCTTGGTTCGACCTTGGGGACAAGGTTGTTTTCAAGGGGGGAGGAGTTGTTATGGAGCAACCGGTTCAGGAGTTGCCGAGCTGCGAGAGAGAGGACGAGGCTGGCGGGCCCAAACCGTTATTGGTTTATCGCCGTAAGCCTCGGGCTTGATCTATTATTAGCTATGTCATTCCTGTTGCTTTATATTAGTTATGGGCATATTGTGAACTTAGGGTTTGAACTCTTGTTATTTAAGTTGTGGACGTATTGTTGTTTTGATTATCTATTCACAATTGAAGAAATAGACGGGAGCCTCTTTGGATATTTGGCTGATGCATTTGCGTTTGATTTTCTGAGTGCTAACAAAGACATAGTCCGAATACAAGTTGATGTCGTAGTTGGCGTTTAGTTGTTCATGGTGACGTAGTTTTTGTTCATGATGGTGTAGATATTGCTGATGGTTGCGTAGTTTTTGTTCAATGTTCAACGTAGTCAGCCAATGTGAATTCACCCCAATCATCTCCTCCTGCTGCATTTCAACGTCTCCTCCTTGCGCTGGCAATTCAAGAGCACACCGTTCTGGTAGCTTCCCCGCAAAGTCGAGGCGTGCTTTCCATTCACCGCCTCTCAAAAATACATGGGAAACGTTGTGGTGTAAATCACTCTCCATCAGGATTGGTGGCAAGGAAAAGTGATGTCAACTGTCTGCATGGAATTGATGTCACATAATCTCAACTCTTGACTACCCTTTGCCTTCGGAATCTTCAAACCCCTCCAAATCTAGCTCAGGGGCGTCATTCTCCTCCATGCAGATTCCTTCCCACGAACGCCTTAGCAATGGGGGTGATCATTCCCCCTATATTCACCCTTGCTATCTCCGTGGCCTTGAATTTCTGATCAATTGAGTGTTGGAGATTAGTGACCAAATTAATAGGCTTCTGTTTGAGCATGCACCAAATCACATACAGCTCATACTAAGGCATGCTACCCACTTCTGACTGGGCAAAAAGGGTATAATAGAGCACCTTATCCATGTAATTGATGATATTGCTATCACCTTTGCTTCACCTTTGCTCTCTGAGCATTATACTTCTCACGGTTCCGTGATGCTTTACCAAAATACATCACGATCATAACCATCGTTTTTCTTGCCCTACACTCCCATAAGTGCCCCCAGAAGTACGTTCAGCTGATTAGCAACTGTTTATGACTCATGAAGACAGTGATACAGACATTATTGAGCATATCAAATCATGTACAGCTCATACTGAGGCATGCTACCCGCCTAAGACCGGACAAAGAAATGTATTATAGAGCGCCTTATGCATGTATATAATGACTGGATTCTATATAGCTGTCACCATTCTTTGTGAGGGTTATACTTCTCGAAGGTTTCCGTAATGCTTTGCTAAAATACATCACGGTCATATCTATCGTATTCCTTAGTCTGCCACTCCTATAGGTGCCCCTAGAAGTATGTTCAGCTAATCAACCGTGTAGGCATATATATGGCTTCACATTGAAATTGAAAGTTGTTGCGTGTGGCAATCGGGCACCTCTATGCTTAGATGTAACTAAACTGCAGATGAACTCAACGGTGATGGCGAAAACTGTAGGAGCTTTCCGTTTCATGAAGACAATGATACAGGCATTATCGAACATAGCATCTATGTCGTCCCTCATCCCAAGCGCGTTCATGCAGTTGTTATTCGTATCGAGTGCTCTCTAGCTTATATGAGATGGAATCCCAGAACTTGCCTCATTTCTAACAAGTCGTTCCTCCACTACTTAGGATCAATTTCCAGATCCATGTGCCACATTTTCAACGCCCATAACTTCAACTTTAGCTTGTTGACGAGCTTTTCTCCAGTCTTCCTCTTCTTAGAGGATTCAGCCTTATCACCTGGTCCTGCATAAATTAACAAGTATGAGCAGCCTAGACCAATACTCCCTCCGTCCAGCTAAACTCAGTTTAGCGGGACAAAGGAGAGATAAAGAGTTTAGCGGGACGGAGGGAGTAGCATTTAAGACTTTTAGACACCAAACATCATGCTCAATTCACCAACATATCAGACTTCTCATAACACTTAACAAGCTTGCCCATTCAAAAGGTAGTCCATCAATGCTCAAACAAATTTATCAAGTTTCATTCATAGTCCTAATATGCTCAAAACTACTACACATTTATTTTTCAACAAAGCTTAACAAGAATTGATGAACATGAACATTTAAACAAAAAATCAATATCTTTACTTCAAAAACTCAATTCCCCTCTTCACACTTACAAAATTCAATCCCATTTCCAACAAAGAACATCAACACTAATCAAAATCAAGGGTCGAAACTCTAGCACAATTAATCTATCCAGAATATCACATCTCACTTTAATCCATACCAATTTCATGCTACAAGTATCACAAAAATACCCAAAATTACATGAACCCTAATTTCCACACTCCACAATTCCAACATTGGTTCAATTACTCATGAAAAATCAAATAATCATCAAATAAACATCAATATATCAAGGAATTTCAATTTCAAGTAAAACCTATCCATGTTAATTTCGCCACCTTCCATAACCCATAGTTCACACATCACAATTGAAACTTGACCATGCCAAAAACTTGACCCATGGTTTAATAAAACTTTGGCAAAAACTTGTG
Organism: Pogostemon cablin; assembly: GCA_023678885.1. NCBI lineage: Eukaryota > Viridiplantae > Streptophyta > Magnoliopsida > Lamiales > Lamiaceae > Pogostemon > Pogostemon cablin. Next base: position 13,037,006 of record CM042986.1, read on the forward strand.
TGTCCCGGGGTACACCGTGCGCCCATACTTTTTAGTACTCCCTCCGTCCATCAATAACGTATCCATTTTGCCATTTTGAATCGTCCACTCTTAAAGTATCCATTTTTCCTTTTTAGCAAAAGGCCCATACATGGTCTACCACTTCCAACCATTTTTCACTAATACAACTACACACTTTATATAAAATAATAACTCTTTAATCCACGTGCAAAAAACAAACGGATACGTTTGCGATGGACGGAGGGAGTATTAAATTGTACAGTATATCTTTTAATACTAAAGAGTATGAGCGCACGGTGTGCCCCGAGACCAACTTTAAAACTTTTAAACCAGACAAGTACAAATACGAGTAGTTATTTTATAATTGGATACGTGTATTAATACCCCAAAATAAATGAGTACCCCATTCATTACCATCCCTATGGATAGCCGAGGGCCTTTCTCGAAATAACACAGTCAACCTACTACACACTCCAGTCCAACCCCAAGCTAAATGCCCCTAAACCAAAAAAAAAAAATTAAAATTTGAAAAACGGTTTAAACGAGAAGCCAACTACCAAGCCGTATAAACTACAGGAAAAGAATTTCCGACCATAATAATTAAATACCAAACCTACCCCCGACAAAACCATCAAGTTCAACCACCGCGAAGACCAAATTTGTCATTGCACCCCTGTCCGAAAACCCACTAACACACCCCATATTAACACCTTATCCTCACAACCACCGTGGTCAAAAGTTCAAATGGGTAAAGGAAAAAAGTTCAGCTGGGGCTCCGCCCTAGTTGGGGCGGTGGCCGCCACCGCCGCCGCCGCAGCAATCTCGGCGAAGCCGCGGGATCCAACCTTCCACCTCATCTCCATAGACCTGACCTCCTTCCAGCTCAACTTCCCATCCCTCGACGCCGAGACGATCCTGACCGTCCACGTCACCAACCCCAACATCGCGCCCATCCGCTACTCCGACACCAAGATGTGCATCTACTACGCCGGGTCGCTCCTCGGGTCGGCTCCGGTGCAGGCAGGGTCGCAGCCGCCGCGGTCGTGCCAACTGCTCCGGCTGCCGGCGCGGCTGAGCGGGCTGGAGCTGGCCCACCACGCGAAGAAGTTCCTGGCGGACGTGGGGCGGCGGGAGATGGTGCTGGAGTCGACGGTGGACATCAGCGGGGCGGCGAAGGTGCTGTGGTGGAATCATAAGTTCAAGGTGCACGTGGATAGTCACGTGATCGTGGATCCTGTGTTTCTGGATGTTATTGATCAGGAAAATAAATCTAAATTGGAACTCTTTGTTGATTCTTGATCCTAAAGAGAGAGGGAGTTTTCTTGATCCTAAAGAGAGAGGGAGTTTTCTGGAAGTGATAATTGTGTCCGTGCGAGTGTTGAGTCTGTTGTTGACTGTAGTCTGTGAACGGCGTTGATGGAAAGGAAATTAAGATTCAATTTTTGACTATTATATAATGCTCTATTTGTAGAAATTAATTCGTCCAGCTGTCATTGAGTGATAAAAAGATAAATTATCACATCTTGTAATCTAACTATATCAAAATACTATTGCGATTTTCAATTTTTTTTTTTCGCTCTTTCAGTTTTGATCTTTTTATTACACTCCGAGTTAAAATTGGAATGTACAATTACAATAATTACCAAGTATGATAACACCCAGAAACGCAGGATCCGAGAAAAGCAAAGCGTGCGTGCATCTCATACAATAGAGTAGAGATGCACCGATTAACCGGAACCGGAGGTTCCAACCGGAAAACCGCCGGTGTTAACCGGAACCGGCGGTTCCGGAACCGGAAAAAAAGGAACCGAAACCGGTAGAACACGGTTCGGTTTCGGTTCCAGCAGCGCACGAACCGGAACCGGCGGTTCGAACCGCCGGTTCTCCGGTTCACGGTTAAATCGGCGGTTTCTCGGTTTATTGGTTCGCTGGAACCGCCGGTTCACCGAAACCGGCGGTTCCTCGGTTTTTTTTTTTGAGGGGGAAATTTTAAATTTTGAAAATTCAAACGTGCGGCCGAGATCGTGTGACCGTTGAAGATCAACGGCTGAGATGGATGGCGAAACCTGCGGTTCCGGTTCGAACCGGCGGTTCTGCCCGGTTTTTTTTTTTTTTTTTTTTAAATTTAAGAGTTGAGATTTTTTTGTGTTTAAAATTTGAAATGGATGGTTGAGATCACTTCCAATCCTCTATAAATACCCCCCAAGTGTGATCAACTTGGGCACACCAACATTCACATTCAATCTACTACTACACTCTCTTCTCTACACTACTACTTCTTCTTCTATTCCATATTCTACATTTCTACAATTCTACTCAACTACTCAAGTTCTCAATCTCATCTCAACTCTCAAGTCTCAAGTCTCAAGTTTCCTTTTTTAGTTCATATATATCAAACTAAAAAAAAAGTTGTAGTCTTTTATTTCAATTCTCTTATTATCACTTTCATTTTTATTCTCTCATTATCATTTTCTATTCTTTCCCACACATATACTACTAAATTACTAATTAGTATACTTCTACTTCTAGTCTCTTAGTTTTAGTTCATCAATCTTATATTCTTATATATTCATCCTTTAGTTTTTTCAATCTAAAAAAAATGTCTAGAAGAGGTTCTTCTTCATCCGGTGCCTCACCTTCTTCTTCTAGAGGAAGATCCATGCCCAACACCTTAAATTGTCCTCCACCACCTCCACGCCAACTTCCACCAACTCTAGAAGATATTGAACTTGAAAATATTCCTTCGGATGAAGAAATCTCCCCTCATTTGTTCAACTTGAATGTTAGGGAGATACTTGGAGATGATTTCCCTTCCGACGACGACAACGATAATATTCAAGGTCAATCACAACAAAGGGCGAGTGGAAGTCAACCAACCTCGGGTGGTGCGGGTACCGGAGACTCTAGCGGAGCCGGAGGCGGAGGATCGACTCGAAGTTCTCCACAAGTGTTACGTTCCGATATATTTTCCATTCATTTCAAGAAGGAGACGATTGAGAATTCGAATGAATTCAAAGTTATTTGCAACTATTGTGGCACGAAGTATAAATTCAAGTATGGCGGAGGATATGGAACGTTCATCAAGCACATCAACTCGAAGCATCCGGACAAGATTGGCATCTCAACCGGTCAAACACAAATAGGACGAGGGTTCACGGCCTCTTCCGGAGGAGAAGATTCATCGGCGTCGGGTAACACTATTTTTAAATTTAATGAATCTAATTATTTGAGATTATACCTTAAACTTATGTGCACCAAACATTTGCCATTTAACTTTGCCGATAATGTTTTTTTTCAAGATTGGGTAAATCTCACTTTAAATCCTCAAGCCCCACCTTTGCATCGTAATAAATGTAAACTTGGTGTTGCTAAAGTTGTTAAAGAGTATGGTTTGGTTTTAAAATAAATTTTGCAACAATTACCTCATAAAGTGTCTATATGTTCGGATATTTGGAGCAATTTTTGGCAAAAAGCAGATTATATGAGTATTACTTGTCATTGGATTGATAGTTCATGGAATTTGCAAAAAAGATTAATTGCTTATAGATCATTTGATGTTCCTCATACCGCCGTTAATATTGCTCACAAAATTAGTACTATTTTGCAAGAATATGGTTTAGTTACAAAGATTTTTACAATCTCATTTGATAATGCTAGTGCTAATACGGCTAGTTTAGAAAGTCTTATTGATATTTGCAAACCCTCAATTGGTGGTAGATTTTTTCATGTTAGATGTATTTGTCATATATTGAATTTATGTGTTTAAGATGGTATAAGTGCTTTGAAAACACACATTCAACCTATTAAAAGTGCTATATGGTATATAATGAGAAACCATTCCGTTACTAAAAGGTGGAAAAGATATTGTCAATCTGTGAACATTCACCCAAAAAAATTTCCTTTAGATGTTTCAACTCGTTGGAATTCGACTTATAAAATGTTGCATGACTCTTTTGATTATAAAGATCATATTTGTGCTTTTTACTCACAAGATGCGGGTGGTCAAATTTTGTTTGCTAATCAATGGGACACGTGTTACACTCTATGTGATGTTTTGCAAATTTTTAATGATGCTACGGAAGAACTATCCGGTGTTTATTATCCTACTTCAAATTTAGTTGTTGATAATTGTGTTAAAATTGCTATGGTTTTTAGTGCTAATGAAGCACACCCGTTGTTGTCAAATGCTATTCTTTCCATGAAATCTAAGTGGTTAAAATATTTTTTTCAAATCCCGGACTTGTGTTTAGTTGCTAAATTGTTGGACCCACGTATTAGAACGGATGGTTTAGAAGAATTGTTAATGCTTTATTATGATTCATTGTATGCTAATTGTGATTCTCCTACTAGACAACAAGCTCCTAATCCTAAAGACATAGTTGCAAGTACTTATAATCTACTAAAGGATCTTTTTAAGGAGTATAAAGAACAAAATGATACGAACGATGATCAATCTAGTGGTGATGATAGTAGTGATAGTGTTGATAATTCTAGGAAATATGATGCTCTTCAAAAATTTTATAATTTTTATGATGCTAGATCTCAAAAACGTGCACGGGTTATATCTAATCCTTTTCAAGAACTTGATTCTTATTTTACTAATACTTTTGAGTTTGAAACAAGCGGAACTAGTTTTGATGTTTTGAAGTAGTGGTCAAGGAGAACAAAGTCATTCCCTATTTTATCATTGATTGCAAAAGAGGTTTTTGCATCTCCCGCCTCTACGGTTGCCGTCGAACAAACATTTAGTCTTGGTAATCTCACTTTGGATCCGACACGATCCAATTTAAGTGTGACAAATTTACAAAATTTGTGTTTGCTTGATGATTGGTCAAAGGCGGAAAGACGGATTCAACATCTAAATGAAGAAGACCGATCGGATGATGAAATTACGGAATATGGAAGCGAGTTAGATTGGTAGAGTAAATAAAAAAGACCATCATCATTCACCTCCACCGAGCCAAAGAGGTAGGTTGAGGTAAGTTAAGAGAACTACGTGGGCTTTGATTCCTTTCGAGGATACGTAGGCAACTTAAATTTAAGTTGAACTTGAATTTTCAAGTTTAACCCTAAATTTAAGCTCAAGTCCTTTCCCCCTCCCCTTCTATTATGTTGTTGTATTTTATCTTATAAAGTTTGTATTTTTTAAAATTTTGAAGTGTAACAATAGAGTAGTTGACACTTGACATGGAAGTAAACTTGTAGTGTTCTCTACACTTCTACATTTGTAAATTGTAATGGTTTAGACTTTAATAATTAAATTTTTATGTGATCACATTAATTAATATTGTATGATTATTGTGAATTTAATATCAACTTTGAAATTTTTACTTGCATTATTGAATATTGCATAATGCATACATCAACATCAATATCATGTTTTCAATTTTAATGATATTATTATTATATTAATTCAAATTCAATATTTCAATTTTCAATTACACATGTTTCACTTATTTAATAAATAAATTACACGTAATAACTGATAACACATATATGATGTATAAATAATAATAAAAAAAACAGGAAAACCGGCGGTTCTGAACCGGAACCGGAACTGCCGGTTCACGAACCGGCCACCTTATTCCCCGGTTCGGTTCCGGTTCCACCTCCGTTGGAACCGGAACCGGCGGTTTCGAACCGGGGTGCATGTCTACAATAGAGTACGAAATGCATACTACATATAATTCCTATTTAATGCATACTACATATAATTGCATTGATGAAATTATAGTGTAAATATATTAATTACTGCAACTTGGACCAGCCAGAAAAAGCCAACAAAAACACAAGTTGCAGCTCTTCATGAATCTCTTCCCCTCTCTTGAATGGCCAACCAGCTTCATGACAAGATTATAGGAAGAAATGAAACACCATTAGTTTTCAAAACATCTAGCAATGTCTTCCAGGGCAGAGGCCGCCACTCTGCAACACTCTCTTCAAAAACTTCCACTTTTATTTGCATCATATAATCACTCATCGAGCAATTCTCACCTGCACCATGTACAAGTATCGATCTCTTGCAAAGAGAATCTAATAAACCACAGTTGGGTTGCCATATCTGCTTTCTGACAGGCGGACACCAATCCTGAGTTATGAGCTTAGGGCGACAAATCCGAAATAAGAATTCCCAAAGCTCAGGACTACTTGAGGACCGAGCATCCATCGTCAAATTCTTCACTACCACAGCTAATCCTTGAATAGCCACTAGCTTCTCCACAACATTTGCAACAGACTTAATTTTGAGAGATAGAAAAATTGTAGACGAGCTCAGAGAGGTTAGCAATCTATGCAGCTTACCGAACCATTTATTATTCGTCTTGTTGCTCCTTATTGATATATCGGACTCCCATTCCCCTGAAGGTGTACTAAAGAACAGGGCAGGACACTTCCCACCCGAAAACTTAAACTTACGAATTCTTGGAACGTCGACATAACCCCTCAACAACAGTGTATTTTCCATCTGCTTCAAACTTATGCTCTCAAGTGAGAGGCTATCAAGAGATATTCATTTGTGATTGTAACCACCACAATTATCAAGGCTCAGATCCTTCAAGTGAGGAAATTTCAACGACATGTCATCGAAAAACGAGTCATAAACGTCCACATTACCCAACGACAAAGCCTTAAGCTCGCAAAACTCATACAAATTGGTCGGAACATTCACGGCCAATACGGAATACGAATGCAAGGATACAAAATCCACATGCCAGCAGCAGGACAGTTTAAAATCAACAATTGAAGGGCAACTCCAAATTATATCCCTAATTACTTCAGATTCTACATCCACCCGATCTAGACTAAGAGATACAACCCTCGAACAATTAACCTTTCCACCAGAAACAACAATTTTGCAACCAGAAACGGATAATCTGATGTTGGGCCCGTTGGTTATTTGGCCCAAATGCTGGTCTTCTTCTCTCAAAGTATTGGGCCAAGTGTGTCTTGGCCCATAGCCTTACACTTTTGGTCCCATTTAATCACCCATTTGTGACCCTTACGGGTAGAACGTGGATTTGAATTCTTGTGTGAATTCAACGGGAATCTGAGCACTGTGAAATTCTTCCCTAGACCACCTTCTCCGGCGTAGACGACGAACACGGAAGTCGATGACGACCGTATCCGCCTAACAGTGGTATCAGAGCGGGTTTCGTCGTCCATCCATCTCCCGAAGCTGCTGACCGTCAGCCATCGGTGGGAGATCGCCGCTGTCCGGCCGACGCCGGACCTGCAGTCGTCGGAATCGCGACCACTGCTGTCCACCGTCGAGATCGCGACCAGATCGCGAGGGACGCGCCACCGCAGCTCGCTGGTCCCGACGCCGTCGCTCAGCTGGAATCGCGACTGGGAGTAGACCGCATTAGATCTGCTCCGAATCTGCCTGGATCTCCGCCGTCTGTCGCCAGCAGCTCACCGATCGAAGCTGCCCGTGGCGCCGCTAGGGTTTGGTCAACGCCCGCCAGCCTTTCGTATCGCCGCCGCACGTCAGCAAACAGCCGCCGCCTGTAATGCGACGTCGATCACCGCTGCTGGATCTGGTCGCCGAAAAAGCGACGCTGTAGCACTCAGTCGCAACTGTTGCCGCCGCCGGGCTAGGGTTCCATCGCAGCCGCCGGGTTCGCGATCTGCAGAATCATGCACCGCGACTGGAGACCGCCGCGAGACCTCCTCTGACCTGCCTCCATCCGCTCGTCAGATCTGCTGTCAGCTACCGGCGACGCTGCTGAACGCCAGAGTTGCAGTCCGCCGTCTCCGTTCTGCCCGCTGACCAACTGCTGCCACCGTATGCCGCCGCTGTACAGAGCTGCTGATCTTCGGCCGAAGGAGCTAGGGTTCCGGTCAGCAGGTCAGACCTGAAGTTTCTCCTCTTACATCCAGTTTATGATTTGTTCACCTTTGACTTTCTGTCCAGCCCGTTTCTTCTGACTTTTTCACTCCGATTTGTTCGGATTCTTGTCACTGGTGCAAGTGGGTGCAAGTGATCTTGCTGTGAGCTCTTGTGAGTGGCTGCCCCATTCGTGTTTGCTACGTGAACAAGACTACAAGGGATCTGCCCCCGTTAAGTAACGGGCTGGTGGCTCGTAGAGGTGGTACGGTGTTCTCGTTGGAGAAACCGCTCTGGTGAAATAGCTTGACCCTTTCTTATTTATTTTTTTTGTCTGATGCCCTGAGGCGGCTGACCTTCTTATTTGCTCTTGTGTGATGCCCTGAGGCGGCTGGCCCTCTTATTACTGTTCTTGTTTGTTTCTTTTGTGAAACTGTCATCTTAGTCTTTCAATTTCCGCTGCTGAAAATCTGTCCTTGTGTGTTATACTGCTCCGTTTCTCGCTTTGTGTGTGATTAGAGTATTCTCAACCTGGTGTGTGATAGATTGTTGCTCTGTATTTATGTATTTTTCTCCATTCAAAGTGTGTTCTACTCAACTTTAAATACCCATGGCTTTGTCTTCGTTTGGACAAACACCGTTTGATGGTAAATGAGACTTCAGTATCTGGAAATAGAAAATGAAGTGCATACTCATTCAACAAAGGGTATTCAAAGCTGTAGATCACTCATATGATAATGATGATACACCTGCTAAAAAGGCTGAGATGAATGAGCTTGCTTTATCTGCGATTATCTTGAATCTTTCTGATCTTGTGCTTAGAAAAGTTGATGTGCATGAGTCCGCAAAAGTTTTGTGGAAAACGTTGGATAAGCTGTACACTGAAACATCTTTGCTTAGTAAAATGTTTCTTCTGGAAAAATTCTTTCGTTTTAAACTTGATTTAAACAAAGATGTTGAAGAAAATTTGGATGTGTTCACGAAGTTGATTCAAGATATTAAGCTAACTGGTGACAAACATATTGATGAATACACCCCTATTGTGCTTTTAAATGCTATACCTGATTCTTACAATGATGTCAAGTCTGCTATAAAGTATGGTCGTGATGACGTTACTCTTGATATTGTGGTGAATGCCTTAAAAAGCAAAGAGCATGATTTAAAACAAAATGGGGGTGTTAAGAATTCTGGGGAGGTTATGCATGTTAAGGGAAAACCTAACAATCGTAACAAGAACAAGAATAGGAACAAGGACAAAAATTCTGAAGTGAAATCCCAGAATAATCAGAATGGGGATAAGAAAAAGAAGAAATGTTTTAATTGCCATGAAAGGGGACATTTTTCGAACAAGTGTCCTCATCCTGAGAGGAATAATTCTAATGATCATGCTAATGTTGCCTCTGAATCTGTGAATTATGGTGATGTGTTTGCTATTTCTGATAGTTGTGTGAATTCTGTGCATTCATCTCTGTGTGATAGTGAATGGCTTGTGGATTCCGGTTGCACATTTCATATGACACCTTTTAAACATCTTTTCTCTTCATATAAAAATGTTTCTCATGGATCTGTGTCTATGGCTAATGAAAAAAGATGTGATGTGCTTGGTGTTGGTGACATTTGCTTGCGTTTTGAAGATGATTCTATGTTCATTTTCAAAAACGTGCGACATGTGTCTGATTTGTGTAACAACTTGATTTCTTGTGCTGCACTTGAAGATGAGGGGCTTGAGGGTAGGTGGGGAAAGGGCTGCATGTCTATTGTAAAGGGTTCTGTGCCCATCTTTAATGCTGAAAAAAGGAATAGCCTGTATGTTTGTTGTGCTAAATATGTTGTTATGTCTGCTAACGCGGTTAAAGAGGATAAAACAAATATTTGGCATGGTAGGTTAGGTCACATGAGTAGAAAAGGTCTTGAAATATTGCATAAAACTGGTTCTTTTGGTAATGATAAGCTTACATGCATTCCTTTCTGTGATTCTTGTGTGCAAGGCAAACATGCGAAGGTGAAATTCCCTGTTTCCCCATACCCTAAGACTTCTTCGTGCAGTGATATACTTGAGTACCTGCATGCTGATGTGTGGGGGCCTTCTAGTGAGCCAACTCAAGGTGGCAATGTGTATTTTCTGTCCATTATTGATGGTTTTTCAAGAAAAGTGTGGGTGATTTTGCCTAAAAACAAATCTGATGTTTTTGAAAAGTTCAAAAATTGGAAAACTTTGATTGAAAATCAAATGGGTAAAAAGATTAAGTATCTTAGAACTGATAATGGATTGGAATTTTGCAATAATGTCATGGATGATTTATGTGTCAAATCTGGAATTGTAAGACATAAGTCTGCTCCTTACACTCCCCAACAGAATGGGGTTGCTGAGAGGATGAATAGGACTTTGTTAGAAAGGGTGAGGAGCATGTTGGTGTCTTCTGGACTTTCTAAAAAGTTTTGGGTGAGGCGCTTATTACCGCAGCATTTTTAATAAACAAATCCCCCTCTGTGCCTTTAAAAGGTAAGTGCCCTGACTATGTATTTTTGGTAAAAGTATTGATTATTCTGTGCTACGTGTATTTAGCTGTGCTGCGTTTGTGCGTCAGAAACATGACAAATTGGATCCTAGGATTAGAAAATGTGTTTTTCTTGGTTATCCTGAGGGTGTTAAAGGTTATAGGCTGTTGGATTTTTCTGAATCGGGTTTCAAAATCATGATTAGTAGGGTTGTGATCTTCAATGAATCTGAATTTCCTTGCTTATCTGCTCCTATGCCTGATGTTGTGCCTTTACATGATCCTACCACTTCTTCGAGTGAGGTGGAGTTGTCTCCTTTGTTATCTGGTGTTGAAAACTTGCCTGACACCGTTGTTGATCAAGAACTTGTTGCCAATGAACCTACTATCAATGATGAAAATGTGCATGATATTCCTGAAGATGATGACTATGTGTTGTTTAGGAATAGACCTAGAAGGAATATTAGGCCACCTGCTAGGTATGATGATTTTCATATTGATACTCATGCTTGTAATGCGTTTGAAAGTGTTGATAATGAACCTAAGACCTATTAAGAGGCTTTAAAATCTGACAACTCTGTGAATGGTTAAATGCTATGAAAGATGAAATGAAATTGTTGCATGTTAATCATAATTGAACTCTGGTTCCAAAACCTGCTCATTGCTCTGTTGTTGATTGCAAGTGGCTTTTCAAAGTGAAACATGAGCCTGAAAATGTTAGATTTAAAGCTAGATTGGTAGCAAAAGGTTTTACTCAAAAGGAAGGGGTTGATTATAATGAAATCTTTGCTCCTGTTGTTAAATTCACCACTGTTCGTATAATGCTTGCATTAGTTGCTCATTTTGATTGGGAATTGAAGCAAATGGATGTCAAAACGGCTTTTCTTAATGGTGATTTGGATAAAAAGATTTTCATGAAACAACCTGAGAATTTTGTGAACCCCAAAAATCCTGATCATGTGTTTTTTTTAAGAAATCCTTGTATGGCTTGAAACAATCTCCTAGACAGTGGAATAAGAAGTTTGATCAATGCATGACATCGTTGAAGTTTAAGAGAAGCTTGCATAATAATTGTCTTTACTTCAAGATTGATACTTCTGTTCCAGTTTTTCTGCTCATATATGTGGATGATATGCTAATTGTTAGCCCTGATCTTGAATATGTTGAGCTTGTTCAAAAGAGTCTATGTGATAATTTTGATATGAAAGATCTTGGAGATGCTAAAAGGATTCTTGGTATGAACATTGATAGAGATAGGAAGAACCATGTTCTCTTGCTTAATCAGATTTCATATGTTGAAAAGATTTTGAGTAAATTCTCTATGATGTCTGCTAAAACTGTGAATGTGCCTCTTGCTGCTCACTTTGTGTTAAGTAAGGATCAGTCTCCAAAGACTGATTCTAAAATTGCTGAAATGGAAAAGGTTCCTTTTTCCAATGCCATTGGGTCTGTTATGTATCTTATGGTTAGCACTAGACCAGATATTGCATATTCTGTTAGTTGCTTGAGTAGGTATATGGCTAATCCAGGTGCGCTTCATTGGGAGGCTTTGAAATGGCTCTTGAGATACCTCAAGGGCTCCATGGAGGTAAGTTTGCGCTTTTCCAAATCTACAATTGGTGTGAGCCTTGTTGGCTGATTCCAATTATGCAAATGATAGGGATAATAGGAAGTCTACAACTTCTTATGTGTTTACTTTGTGTGGCTCTTGTATAAATTGGAAGTCTCAGTTACAGCATGTGGTTGCTTTATCTACAACTGAATCTGAATACGTGACTATTACTGATGCTTTAAAGGAAGCTATTTGGCTGCAAGACCTTCTGAATGAAATAGATTTTCTTGACAAATGTGCCACTGTGTTTTCTGATAGTATGTCCGCGATTTAGTTGTGTAAAAATCATGTTTTCCATGATAGAACCAAGCATATAGATGTTATGTATCATTTCATTCGTGATATTGTGGAAAAATATATTGTTAACCTGGAAAAGATTGCATCTGAGTTTAATCATGCTGATATGAGTACTAAATGCTTATCTATTGAAAAATTTAGGTCTTGCATGAGGACTTTAAATTTCGACTCTCTTGATTGAAGCATGTTGTATGCAGTTCTTTTCCGTGGATGTTGTGTCCACTCTTGAGCCTGTGTGCTTCGTTTATTTTGTCATTGGGATATTTTAAACATTTTGTAACTGTGTGTCCGTGATATTTGCTCCGGCTTAGATTTGTGTATCTTTTGTGATACCTTGACTTTGTGTCAAATTTCTGGATCTTGCATTTGACTTTGTGTCTTTTCATTTTACAGGTGTCTGGGGAAAAGTGCAATGATGAATTCCCATTTAGTTATACACAAAGGTAGATGATTTGGGCCAAGGTGGAGATTTGTTGGGCCCGTTGGGTATTTGGCCCAAATGCTGGTCTTCTTCTCTCAAAGTATTGGGCCAAGTGTGTCTTGGCCCGTAGCTTTACACTTTTGGTCCCATTTAATCACCCATTTGTGACCCTTATGGGTAGAACGTGGATTTGAATTCTTGTGTGAATTCAACGGGAATCTGAGCACTGTGGAGTTCTTCCCTCGACCACCTTCTCCGGCGTAGACGACGAACACGGATGACGATGACGACCGTATCCGCCTAACATCTGATTAGGGTTGTTGATTCAAACACCACGAGCGGTAGAGTGAAATCACTGGTCCTGTGCTGGATTTCAAAGTGAAAATCTCTAACACCCATCTTTATTGCTTTCACAATCAATTCTTCAGCAATTAAATTTTCATATAACAGAAATAATCGAAATTTGTCAATCTTAAGCTTCGAATCCTCGTACCTTTTCATGGTGTTCTTCGCGAATTCCAAAAAACTATCTTCTGTTCGAAAGTGAAGTTGGTCGAAATCTAAATTGCGGCGAGCGGACCATGCGATGTACCAAGATTTGGAAATGAGGGTTGTTTGAGCAGCTTCTTTTTCACTCATAAAAGACTGTATAAGTTGAATCATGGCTTCCGGAAACTGGAATTCGCCATTAATGGGTTCATTTCTTCTTTGCCTCTTCATCGAAAACCCTAGCTGTGGAATTGTATTCGGACTCTTGGAACAAGCTATGAAAATGCCAAAGTAAGCTTTGCATTTAAACGCATTTAACTATCAATTTAAATTTTGAAAGATTTTTTTTATTAATCCGGAGATATGTGAAACGATCAATGAATTTTTTGATTGATTGATTTCTTTTATGGCTAATTATACATATACCCTTGTACCCTACTCACTTTAAAAAAACATATATAAATATAAATAAATAAAAACATATATAATTATAAACAAAAATATATACAATTTAATTATTAATATTTTAATGAAAAATTAAGTGTAAAAAATATACAATTATTAAAAAACATATATACACTATTGAATAAAAAGTTATACATATAGATGGATGCTAGTTTTTTTAATGAAAAATTTAGTGTGAAAAAATATACAATTATTAAGAAACACGTATACAAAATATAATAAAAAATTATACACATATGAGTATACCCTTACACCCGGGTGTATTATACACATATGGGTGTACCCTTGCACCCGGGTGCACTACGTATGTGAAACATCAATATAAAATCACAAAATTAATAAAAAAAAAAGAAATGTTTCCATTCTAACATTTGTTAAGATTTAAATAAAGTAACAATAAATCATCAATATTACTCCCTCCGTCCCATTTAAAGAAAGTCTTTTTTATGGCTAATTATAATGTGCACTCGAGTGCACCCTATGATAGGGTGCACAACTTTAAAAAACGTATACAAATATAAACAAAAATAAATATAATTATGAACAAAAATGGACACAATTTACTAATTGTTAGTTTTTAATGAAAAATTGAGTTTAAAAAAATATACAATTATTAAAAAATATATACTCCCTCCGTCCGTTGCAAAGATAACCCTTTTACCATTTTTACGTCCGATTCAAAGATATCTGTTTCCATTTAAAGTAAGATAAGGACCCACCATTACTATCTCTGAGATTTCTTTGTTCTCCGACTCTTATCTTTCTAAAGCTTATCCGAGTCTGATGCCTATAGATCTACTGTCCTCTCCTCTTTCTCGAGCTCATCTGACTTTGATTCTTGTAGATCTACTGGGCTCCCCGCATTCACGGCCACTTCCAATTCAGATCTGAGGGGTGAGCGACCTCGTGAGCTCATCGGTACCTGATTGCCAAGAATGGTTACATTGTTATAAAAAATAGCACTGCAAGGTTTTTTAAAGTTACAAATATGAAGTTTTGTGTGTAGATTTGATTTCAGTTTTTTTGTGATTTCGTGGTTAGAATTGTGTATTTAGATTTGATTTGGAAATCAAGTGCGTAAGAGTGTGCAAGTGTTATGTGGGTGTTATCGCTCGTGTTTTATTGACGCTCTGTTGGAATTCATATATGCGGAGATTAGATCTATCAATATTGTTTGTTTTGTATTCATAATGGTTATTTTTATGAATTTCTGTGGGATGTGCCATCATTAATTTTGTGATACTCATGGATGTTGTTTTGATTCTTTAAAGGCAAAAGCTATTGTGCCCTTGGGACACGGTCTGTGACCCCATGTGAACACAACCCTTCCTCCCCCTATTCTATTTAAACTTATGTATTGCTAAAGAGTTTAAATTGTAAAGGGGTACATAAATTATAAAGGAACACGAATCTAAATCTGTGTGCCCGGGCGGACAAGAAACTCACTCTTCTTTAAATTTACCTATCTGATGTTTTTGATTTAAATATCCTCCCAATGTTTATCAATTTGTTGTATTCATGAGATGATTTATGCAATACTTTAATTTGAGGAGGTTCTCTGTTATTTTAAAAATTCTTCAAAGAAGTGTTTGAGTTAATTAGGACTTAAGATATTTGATTTCTATCTAACGATTTAACGTAACATTAGTTTATAAATAACTACAATCCTTATCCTTTTTCACTGAATTCAGGTTGTGGATTCAACTTCCGAAACTGGAAAGCACGAGCATGTGAAATGTCATTTTGTTGCAATTGACATCTTCAACTCCAAAAAGCTGGAGGATATTGTTCCATCTTCTCACAAGATGTATGTGTGTATTATTGTTGCTGACTTGCTGATCAATCATAAGTTTTCATGTAGGTGAGCTTGCTTAATGACAATGGAAACACCAAGGTTGACCTTAAACTTCCCATTGATGAAGCTCTGCTTACTCAGGTTTTGACATGTTTTAATTCTCCAATTTTTTGTTTTTCAATAATTTATTATTACATTATTTTTTGGCAAAATGTTTACAGATCATGAGTTTGCTGAGGGGAATGACCTTGTGAATGTTAGACAACCTCATTCACAACCCACAACAATCAAACCCAATAATATAATATTCATTTATCTCTTATCCACATATACAACCTACAACTCAACTCAACCTCAACTTTTTTATACTCTATCAACAACTCAACTCAATCTACATTTTTAATAAAATATTCATTTCTCTCTCATCTATATATAAAATAAAATTATTTATTATCATTTTGAAATTTTTTAATATTATATTAAAAATTAAAATAATAACCTTATAGTATATTAAAAAATATTTAATTCCGAAATTATAGTAAAAAAGTTCTCTTGAAAACACACAAAATAACAATATTAAAATTGTAATAATCATATAAAAATTACATAATTGAGATAAAAAAATACATGAAATATAAAATCATAAAAATAAAAGGTATAAATCATTACAATCAATTGTCATTACCAAACACTACTAGAAAAAAAGTATCACTACACTAATTTGATACACTCTTTTTGAAATGTCATTATAACTATTCTATTAATACATGAAGTTATTAAATACTTAATACTACACTATTATATATCTATTAAATTAATACATTCTTTAATAAATGTCATAATATAACTCTATTAATACATTAGTCATAATGTCATAATATGATAAAATAGGAAAATATATTTTTATTCCATATTATACGATAACAATAATAATTAATAAAAAATTATTTATAATTAAATGAACTATATATGCGTTTAAATTTAAATATATAAATCTTAAAACTATTTAAATAATTATAACATAATTAAATTAAGTATATATATTACTATAATTACAAAACTTTTTATTAAAATTATATACTCCCTCAGTCCCGGAGAAGTTAGCACATTTTTTTTTGCACGGAGATTAAAGAGTATAATAATTTAATGTAAAGTGAAGTAAAGTGAAGTGATAAAAATAATATTTAATGTGTAGTGGGTAGTTGTATTAGAGGTGGTATGTGAGCTCCATGAGAATAAGTAATTATTTTGGTGTGGATCTCATGTATTAAAAAGTAAATGTGTCAACTTTAGTGTGACAAATCAAAAAGAAAAGTGTGTCAACTTCAGGGAGTAATACATAACAAAATAAATAAATAATAATATAAATTCATGACTAATTTATATTTTTTAATATATATTACATATTTATTTAAAAATGGTTATATTAATTAAAAATAATTGCAATATTAAAAGTAAAAAATTAATAACGACATAACTAGTTTTTATTATTAGGATTAAAAGAAAAATAATGTGTTATTATAATCTTAATTAATTAAATAATTAATATATTTGACTATTTAAACTTTCGTATATTATTAAATTTGAAAAGTAATTGTTAAGTTTATTCTTAGATCAATTGGCTACCGTGAGACATGTGAAACTCATTCAACCAGGTTCAAATCCAGTGGAGCAAATCAATCAATTTACTTTTCATTTTTCAATTATTATCATTAAATTAATCAGTCTATTTATTTTATTTAGTAATTATTATTATTTAATTAATATGGATAATTAATTATAAGTACGTGTATTTACAACTTAATTACTAATAAATACATTAATTTGATATAATTACTGCGCAATACATAATGATTTTTTTCTCCCAACAATACACTTGTTCACAACGTTTAATACACAATGTTTATACATAACCAGGTTCAAATCCAGTGGAGCAAAGCAATCAATTTACTTTTCATTTTTCAATTATTATCATTAAATTAATCAGTCTATTTATTTTATTTAGTAATTATTATTATTTAATTAATATGGATAATTAATTATACGTACGTGTATTTACAACTTAATTACTAATAAATACATTAATTTGATATAATTACTGCGCAATACATAATGATTTTTTTCTCCCAACAATACACTTGTTCACAACGTTTAATACACAATGTTTATACATAACAATAGTTTAATTGAACACTAATGTACATTACATCAAATTAAAACAAGGAACTCTTATTTCTCTAACAACAATAACCAACACCTCTCACTTTAGTCAATGTACACCAATGTACACAACATTTATACTAATCACTCGAGAAAAGAGTGGATTTAGGAAGAAATCATTTGAAGATTTGCACGCCAATGTATCGATTTTCTAAAAAAGATTTTGGGGGAGGAAATTTCGGAAAAAAACCAACAATAGTTTGAAGATTTGCACGCAAATGTACAGATTTAGAGAGAGATTTTAAAGAAGGGAATTTAGGAAAAAAATTTTGGGGTCACTTTTATTTATTCTACACGTTAATGTACATATAATATCTACAAAATTTGGAAAAAATCACGCTAATGACTTCTAAAGAATTTGGAAAAAATTATTTTACTGATTTTCCTTGCTTACTTTCTACTCCCTCCATCCCAAATTCAAGTTCACGTTTACTGTAGATACAGATTTTAAGAAAAATCACTTTTTGACTTACTTTTGAGGGTAGTATAGTATTTTTGGGTAATAAATAAATGATAAAATATGTTATGTGTATTAAAAAGGTGATGACAAATTTGAAATTAAAGTATGTTAGAGGGATATTAGTTTGTTACTTTTTTCTTTTATGGAAGTGTGAAGTTGAATTTAGGACGGACCAAAACGGAAAGTGTGAAGTTCAAGTTGGGACGGAGAGAGTACTTATTTATCTCTAAATGTACGTTAATGTACAAAATTACGCTAATCGTACACTGATGTACATTTAAATAGTTAATTGAATTGTTTTCTCCCCGAAAAATATTTATCTTAAATGAGTGTACAATGATGTACATTTAAATAGTTTATTGAATTTTTTTTTCTCTTTTTTAATTTGCTTTACATGATATACATCGATGTTCAATAAGTATGAGTAATATGAGAAAAACAAAATTAAAATTTGTATCCGTGCGTAATTTTCTTTACCGAATATATGAATTAGTAATACCTAGATACGCTTTGTACCTAATATTTATTGACCCTAATTAATATTTAATAACTGCAGTCTAAACTAATGTATCATGACAATCAAGTGTAGTCTAAACTCATGTAAAATGATAATAAAAAATGTATTAATAGGTCATGACCTAATAATAAATTGGAATAGATGACATTTTATATAAATGTATTAATAGTTAAAATGTATTATTAACAACTCTTACAATACATATATAAATGTCATAAAAACTCATTTTTCTAGTAGTGAAATTTTTGCCATATATGCTCAATCAAGTCATTCTTAAGAGCATTATGAGCTTTTCTATTGCGAAGTTGTGCCCTATTAGTCATATAAGTGGATAAGCTTGCAATGCGTATGGTAAAGTATGACAAATTATGATTATCTACATCATGTACTCCACTGGTGGTTTCTTGTCGGTTTAGAGGCTTATCCCTAATAAATTCGCTGAGATCATAATAGTTTTGATATGTATGTCGGTTATCCTCTATAATCATATTGTGCATGATGATACAAGCCATCATAATTTTACCCATCTGAAGTTTATCCCAAACAAGACATGGGCGTCTAAGAAATGCGAAATGAGCTTGTAGAACTCCAAATGCGCGCTCTACATCTTTTCTCACAGCCTCTTGGTGTTGAGCAAACAATTTATGTTTTTGGAGTTGTAGAGCAAAAATTGACTTAACAAATACAACCCATTAAGGATATATGTCATCAGTAAGATAATATGCTCTATCAAATTCGTGGCCATTCACAACATAATTAACTCTTGGTGCTCGACCCTCTAACAAATCATTAAAAACTGGAGAACGATGGAGTTCATTAATATCATTGCACGTACCTGGTGTCCCAAAGAATGCATGTCATATCCATAAGTCATATGATGCAACATCTTCTAAAATGATTGTTGGCTTCCCACTTCTTCATGCATATTGTCCAGCCCATGCAGTTAGACAATTTTTCCATTCCCAATGCATGCAATCAATACTGCCTATCATGCCTCGGAATCCACGTTGTTCCCCAACGTAGAGTAATCTAGACAAATCTTGTTAATTTGGCCTTCTAAGATACTCATCACCGAAAAAAGAAATAACACCATCTACAAATTTTATGAGAGCTTGCCTTGCCACAGTTGCACTCATTCGCAAGTATTCATCAACAACATCAATTGATGTACCATACGCCAATACCCTCATAGCTCCAATACATTTTGTAATCTTGAAATTCCTTTACCTGTGGCATCAAGTCTTTGTTGAAAATATTCATCATTGGAAGCAACAACCTCCACTATACGAAGAAACATTAATTTTTGCATGCGAAAACTGCATCAAAAAACTTCAGGAGGATAGGTTGGTCTATCGACAAAATAGTCATTCATCAAAAGCTCCTCACCAAGTTCACGTTCTCTATCAATATATCGTTGTCTTGCTCTAGGAGTGTGATTTTCCACAATCATATTAGAATTGTTTATCACATCCTCAATCATCTTATCAATTTGATGATTGCTTTCAATAACTCGATTTTTCCATTCATCAAATTTTGAAAAATTGATAAAACCAGAACTTGAATCTGAATCTACAAATGAATTTTCATTGAAAGACATTTTTGCAGTTGACGAAAAAATTGATTCATGTGTAAGTTATAAATAAATACAACAAGTATATATAGGAAAAGCTATCTAAAAAAAAATCGTGAATGTGAATGACAAAAGCATGTGATAAAGTGAATGACAAGCATGTGATAAACTGAATGACAAAAAATGTATGACAAGCATGTGATAAAGTGAATGACAAAAAATATATGACAAGCATGTGATAAAGTAAGGAATGGACAAGCATGATAATGCTAATGCACGTTAGCTTCAATGATAAATAATTACAACGATTGAATGACAAGCATGTGAATAAAGTAAGGAATGGACAATTGAATGACAAAAGTATCATTTGTATGTAATAAGATAAGAAAATTGACAATTGAGAGACAAAAGTTAACAAGTCAATTACTTAATTAAAATTACATGACATTAACTAGAAGGCTTACAATACATTTAATTAAAATACATTAATTAAAATGTGATACCGAAAGTACATGATAGTAAGACATATCTACTGACCAAATACAATTGTCATTAATTTGCGTTTCATTTCTTTATCTTCTAGTGATAAGTGATCTTTAGCTAGCAAAGTATTCAACATAAGTTCTTTCATCTTCATTTGATTCCTTTGTAACTTCTCTCTTTTCAATTCGAATTTTTCTTTTCCCAAATTTTTCATCACTTCAACTTCATTGTCTCTAGTGAGCCTCAATGCACGAATTTCAGCAACAAACTCATTCGTAGCAAAAGATTGTGAGGCCTTACCTTTTCCTTTTATTTTCACCTTATCTCTACCACTATGATGAGCAATGGTTGAGCATCCACTACTTGGCGTTTCAGGATTTGTAGGAACAAAATACTCTCATTCTTCACTTGTTTTGGTTCTTTTGGAACTTCCACCACTTTCATCATTGTCCTCCTCATCTTCAGGACGAAAACGTGTTGAGTCATGATATAATTTCAGCTCCTATTTTGAATGTTTACACATAACTTCATTAAATATAATTAAATCAATAAACTTAGTACCACTTGCTGTTAGCGTTTAGGATCTTTTGGCTAGCGTGAACCGTTAGGGATTCAAATAATTCTACTGCAGCGGAAGTAAAAGAGAGAATTACCTTTCACCGAGTTTGATGTAGAGGATGAACAGTAAATGACCTTCCGGTCTTCTGTTGTATTTTTAAGGCTCTCCTTGACGTTATGTGGGCAACGATCACCAAGGAGAACTCAATCTGTAGCTCCTCTCACTCTCACAAATTTGTCGTGTGATGTGTGTTCGTTAAATATAATGAGCTGCTAAAGTTGGCTATTTATAGACTACAACAGGGACCAAGAGAAGAAATTAGGGTTTGAGCCTCCTATTGGGTTTAAGCATCCAAGTTTAGCCCAAAACTTATACTTAAGTCTAATAATAATAAATCATTCTACTAAAGAAATATTATTGCACTGCTACCCTAATCCCAATTTATGTTTATGAGCTCCTTATTATGAGCTCGTTAATCTCCCCGTGTTTAAGATTCAATGTCCATTAATTAACTAAGTTACTGACAACTCCATTAATTAATATATTTACCGAGAGTAGTACCACTCAACCTTATTATCATGTCGGAATAAATCCACCTGCAAGGTTTACATGATAATCTTTATGAGCTCCTCAATGGGACATCATCAACCAGTTCCATTAGGACACATATTCCTTCTACAATAAACAACACACCATAGAGACAATATCATCTCCCGACTTACCGAGCATATTGATTTAATTATTAAATCTCACCCATTGATGAATCAGAGAAATGAATACTAGCTTACGTTTAGAGGTTATTGTATAGGGATTAAGAGTACGAATTTCCATAATAACAGAGATCAAGTTCTATTATATAGTCAGTATAAATCGAACGATCTCAACGGCGGTCCTATTCAATACACATAAAGTGCACTAGTGCAATTTTATAGTCAAGACAGACTAATGCCAAATTACACTACAACCATACCGATAGATAGTCTCATTCTATCTCGGTTTTGAATATCTGTTTATACTTTATAAGGAGCCGATAATATGATCTTCAATGTGTCGCTGCACACCACATTATCTACAGTATAAAGTAAATGGAATTTTGCAGCAACATTATTGCAAATGTTTGATCACATGATTCTCATTTCAAATATTATCAAAACAATATTTATACAAAAAGCTAGACTTTTAGTATACAATCCAACAATCTCCCTCTTATACTAAAAGACTATGCTGCCTTATTCGCTGCCATACATTTGATTATCACTCCCACTACTTGACCATTAAAAGCTTTCGCCTTAAGGTCCTTGTAAAAGGATTACTAGGTTGTCATACGATGTAATTTAGGCGATAACAACCTTCCCCTCATCATACAATTTCTCGTATCAGGTAGTACTTGCCATCAATGTGTTTAATTTCCTTATGGACTTGTGATTTCTTCAAGTTTGCTACTGCACCGTTATTATCACAATAAATTGTGATAACCTTGGGCAAACTCAAAATCACATCTAAGTCCATTACGAAGTTTCTAGAACCATATAGATACTTTGGCTGCCACAAGGCTCCAATATTATCATCTTTCCATGGTGGAGTCCAAAATATATTTCTATGTAATCACTCATCTTTTGTATGGATCTACTTCTGTTAAACACATAACCTTGAGGTAGATTTACTGCCGTCCCCATGATTTGAAAATCCGAATCTAAGTAACCGCCAAGAAGTAATGAATTATTCCGGTAAGCTTACATATAATTTCCAGTCCTCTTCAGGCACTTCAAATATGTCTTACCATTATTCAAAATTCTTGTTCCGGATTACCTTGATACTTACTGACTATGCCATTGGCAAAACAAATATCCAATCTCGTGCATAGCATTCCATAGATTAAGATTCCTTATTGCCGAAGCATAGGGAACCGCCTTTATCTATTTTATCTTTTTCTGTGTCTTCAGATACAAAACCTTAGATAAAGTCATATGCTAATACGAGTAAGGATTGTATCAATTCATGAAGCTTAATAAAAGCACAATATCCTATCTTGTAATCATTATCACCATGATCGCAAGGATATATTTTACTTCTCTTAAGTCTTTCATTTCATACCGCTTTATTAACCATACCCATACGCCCGACAATACTCTTTCATTGTTTCCAATGAGCATGATACCATCCATATATTTACAAGAAATACCACCACGTTTCTGCCACTCTTTTCAACACACAAGATCCATCCGAGCATTGATTAAATCCTTATGACTTGATTTTCTTATCAAAACGGGTAATCTTGAAGCTTGCTTTAGTCCATTAATGGACATTTTTAAGCTTACACTCAAAATGCTCTTAGTTCTATGCAATGAATCACTCTGATTGCTTTACATAGATGTTTTCCTCAAGACTTCCAATTAGGAATTCCATCTTGACATCTATTTGTTGTGCCTCATAATTAATATGAGCAGCAATAAATAAAAGAATCCGAATTGACGTAATGTAATCGATCCTCTTTTAATTTTGTAGAGCCACGCATCCAATGACTTTTACACCATTTGATAGTTCTACAAGCTCCCAGAGTTGATTTTGAATCCTTAGATTCTATTTCAAAATTCATTGCAACTTACTAAGATACCACATTTCGATCTTGTAGTGTTTCATCGTGTCCATGGGTCGATTTCATATTTTCAAAGGGACCAAGTCTTCCGACTCTCCCAAAACATAAATATTTTCGATTGTAAAACACGTGATGCAGTTTACTTGTGGTATATCCTCTTATAGTCTTGGTACTAAAATTTGTGTTTCCCTTCTCACATTTTTAGAATAATTTTATACATGGTTATGTGATTTATTATATAGTCGTTCTGTAAAATATTTAGTGATCGTGTTAACAATCACTTTCTGATCTATTGGACTATTTAAATAAATCATCCTTCATTTTTCTAGGATATCCCACAAACAGACAAACATTCGACATGCAGCTTATAGGGATTACCCATAAAATGAATTTAGTAATTCTAAATAATTCATCATCTATCTTACCATTTCCATAAGAGTCTTATTCCTTTGTTTCATCACACCATACAACTGGGGTTTTCCAGGTGCAATTAACTTGGGATTCAATCCCAATATCTGATTATCAGCTCCTAAATTATCCTAAGAGGTACTTGCCACCACGAATTAAATTGTAATAACTTGATATATTTTTCATGACGCTTCACTGCATTAGTCATGTACTTTATGAATTTAATCATAGTACTCAGGCTTGTAGTGCATCAAATAAATATATCTAGTTTCTAGAATAATCGTCAAACAAGGTGATGAATATTCATAAACACCTCTCTCTGGGATAATCTTAGGATCACTTAAATCAGAATGAACCATTCCAACATATCTTTTCATGGCTCTATATCTCTTTGCCTTTTAAAAGGCAATTTATCATATTCACTTCCAAGTAAGATTCACAAGTTCTATAGTTTCCACTTCTAATAAACCTAAAGGTCTATCGACCATCAACTTTCGAATCGTACTTAAGTAAAATGATCTAGTCTTAGATGCCAAAAGTATGTTTACTTCATTGTCGAAGGTTCATTTCTCTTACCTAGATTAGAAGATGCATTATTAATTAATATTTGTTGCATCCATGGAATAAACATGATTTAAGAATATAAAAATTGTCACTAACGTACCATAGTAGATTATAGTTCCATTTTTCATTATAATGACTATGTCATTTAAATGCAATAGAGTATCCATCCGTAAAATATAGAAATCAAAATAAAATTCTTTCTATGAAAACGTATGTAAAGACAATTTCTCAAAATCAAATGTTTATTCATATCACAAGATAAATACACAACTCCCACTGCAACAATCACTACTCTCGTAGTTTACCCATGTAACTAATTATCTTATCATCACTATGTTTAAAACATGATTCCGATATTTACACACAAGGTGTCAGTCGACGTCATCACTAATCATGTTTCAACAACTAGTGAATAAGAAATTAATCTTGTTCAACTCTTGATGAAATTGGTTTGCTTTGCCACATATTTTGTCAGAAATTTTCCACCATATACAACCTTTTGTAATTCAGGTGAAACTTGCCCAAAACATTAAGGCAAACTATGAAAACAAATTGAGCTAGGTTTCCCTTTCAATTTATATTCCAAGTATTTTCAATTCATTCATCAAGTTTAACCATAACCTCTTGCCTTTTTATATTTTTCAAGTGTTCAAAGAATCACATGAGATCATCATATTTCTATGAACCTCTCATCTCTTCACTAAAGACTTAAATAGGCATCCGAAGCCATTCTTAGTGAGAACACATTTTAATTTCCTAAGCAGTAAGAATTAAAATCAAGATTCTTTTCTAAACATTTATTTTGGACAAGTAAGTATGTTTTCTTTTAGTTAACAATAAGTTAAATAAACTATTCGAAAATTTAGAGAATCAAGTAAATAAATACGACGATCAAACACTTTGAATTTAAATTTTTTATTAATTCCCTCAATAAATAATATTCATCGACATCTCAAGCATCGTGAATTTGCATGCCACGTTAGTGTGGACGTATACAAACGCGAACATTCGCAAGAGAAGGTTTTACTCATTAATTCCATACAACATAATTAATCTTATGACTCAATGATTAATAGTCGATTATTCTTTAGCCATGCAATTTAATAGCAGTGACACTGTTGGGGATGATACATATTAATTGCATCTAAGTATATACCATTATTTGATATTAATTACGTTACCCAAGTTTGTGTGTCTTACAGTTAGAGAAGTCCACATGCCCTTAAATAATTTCCTACAGTCATCAATTATTAATTTGTACTAGTGATTCGCAAATAAAACTCATCCGTTTGGGAGGAAGACAATATAACCGACTCATAAGCTTACTTGCATCACAATACAAATAATAATTATTTAATAAAATTTATTCTAGTGATCCGCAAATAAAACTCATTCGTTGGGAAGGAAAGCACTATTGCCGACTCATAAGCTTACTTGTATTACTTAATAAATCAATAATGGAGGCCGCGGGATCATGACCAATCCCTCTCCCACTTAGTTATTTAACAAGAGGGTTTTGCATGCATACAATATAACAGATATAATTATGTAAATAAACATGCTATAATTATAACAAATAAGACAGTAAATCAAATAGCACATGTATCCAAATACATAACAATAGTTGACAAATAAAATAATTATTAGCAATTATATATAAGGATAAATAAAATTAATATCGAAATGTTGACTTAGTCAAAAAAAATAAGCAATAAACTAGAAATGGGACAACAAGTGGGAAAGTGGACGATTGTTCATCCATTAAAACACCACTATACATTGTCTTCTAATAATTATAAAGTGGAGAGTGATGGAGAGAAGCACAATCAATTATAAGTGCATGCTTCCACTATACATTGTCAACTTTAAGCATTAGTGCATATCATCAACATCACTCTTCCACCGACGCAGCTGATGGAGATGTCCTCTGCCGGAAAACACGATGGAAAACACGCCGGAAAACCATGGCCGCCTGTCGATCAGCCATGGTTCCAGCCGCTCCTCACCGGAAGATCACCGCCAGTCGTGCCGGTCGCCGGTGATCCATGTTGTTCGCTTCCAGCCATGCCGTGCAGTCCTGTCCCATCGACCACCGAAGAACAATCATCAACCGGAAGACTTCTCACGACGCCATTACGACAAGCCACCGTAAGCGATAGCCACCGGCGGCATAATCACCACTCGCGTCCAGCAAATTTCAGCGTGCAGCTGCCTTTCTGCCGACCAGATTTCGTTGCTGGCAACCTCACACCTTGCTGGGAAGACACATCAGCTGGTCGGACTGATTTACAGTAAGCTGCCCAGCCATACCGGGACGCCGCTAGGCCAATCCATGCCACTTCACCCTCACGATCACAGCTCCGTTGAGTCGCTCATTCCCGACGTGCCAGTACTCACATCTTGCCGCCACCAAAGACTGCCGCCGACGATGCATCTTGCAAGATCCGCGTGCCATTGATCGTGCTGATCAACAGTTATGATCATTCCTAGGAGCGCAAGCTTGCTACCCAGCATCTGCATTTCTGTATCGTCCAGCCTTCGTCCCAGCCCAACACTACGAAGGAGACTCGCTCGGAATACTCTCATCAGACTTGTTCAGTCTCGACGGAAACCAGGTGAGACCCGACCAGAAAACTCCCAGGTCCACATGCGGACCCATTCGAAACCTCGTCGGACTCGATCGCCCGTCGCATGTTCCTGATTCTGATGCTGTCTGGCTACTCTGGTATGATCTTTGACCAGGCCATGCCCTCGCTAAAATGCCACCAGACGACTCCCGCCGTCGGTCGTGCTTTCCCAACCACAAATCATCCTGACTCGGCCGGAAAGTGCTTGGACTCGATCGGAATCGTCACAGACTCACTCGGAACATCATCAAGCCCGCTTAAAAAGTCATACCGAAACCAGGCGTTGCCAACAGCCTCATCCATGCACTACACTGCCGTCATCCAGCGATGTGCATCAAACGTTGGCGCGCCGGCAGAACACTTCCATGGGTTCACCAGCATCCCCAATGCCTCCCTAATGCCGTCATCTAGCGATGTGCATCAAATTTACTGTTGTGCAGCCGATAGTCAGCCCACGTCGTGCCTGCTTCCGGCGATCATCACTCCACCGCCAGAACAGTCGCGCTCCTCCTCGTTGCTTCTCCGTTGATTAGGTCCGTCAATTGTCGAGTGTATGAATCGTGTACAGTATAGGATTTCAACAAGCATCAAGCAATAAACCCTAAATCTTAATAACACATATTCCACTCAAACCCTAGCCTAACGTGTCACGTTTAGCCGTAGAACCTAAGCTCTGATACCAATTGTTGGCGTTTAGAATCTTTTGGACGGAAACGTGTTGAGTCATGATCTAATTTCAGCTCCCATTTTGGATGTTTACACATAACTTCATTAAATACAATTAAATCAGTAAACTTAGTACCACTTGCTGTTGGCGTTTAGGATCTTTTGGCTAGCGTGAACCGTTAGGGATTCAAATAATTCTACTGCAGCGGAAGTAAAAGAGCATAATTACCTTTCACGGGGTTTGATGTAGAGGATGAATAGTGAACGACCTTCCGGTCTTCTATTGTATTTCTAAGCATCTCCTTGACGTTGTGTGGGCAACGATCATCAAGGAGAACTCAATCTGCCGCTCCTCTTACTCTTACAAATTTGTCGTGTGATGTGTGTTCGTTAAATGTAATGAGCTACTGAGGTTGGCTATTTATAGACTACAACAGGGACCAGGAGGAGAAATTAGGGTTTGGGTCTCCTATTGGGCTTAAGCATCCAAGTTTAGCCCAAAACTTATACTTAAATCAAATAATAATAAATCATTCCACTAAAGAAATATTATTGCACTGCTACCCTAATCCCAAATTATATTTATGGGCTTCTTCTTATTATGAGCTCGTTAATCTCCCCGTGTTTAAAATTCAATGTCCAGTAATTAATTAAGTTACTGACAACTCCATTAATTAATATATTTACCGAGAGTAACACCACTCAACCTTATTATCATGTCAGAATAAATCCACCTGCAGAGTTTACATGATAATCTTTATGAACTCCTCAAGGGGACATCATCAACCAGTTCCATTAGGACACAGATTCCTTCTACAATAAACAGCACACCATAGAGACAATAGCATCTCCTGACTCACCGAGCATATTGATTTAATTATTAAATCTCACCCATTGATAAATCAGAGAAATGAATACTGACTTACGTGTCGAGATTATTGTATAGGGACTAACAGTACGAACTTCCATAATAACAGAGATCAAGTTCTATTATATAGTCAGTATAAATCAAATGATCTCAATGGCGGTCCTATTCAATACACAGAAAGTGCACTAGTGCAAATTTATAGTCAAGACAGACTAATGCCAAATTATACTACAACCATACCGATAGATAGTCCCATTCTATCTCGGTTGTAAATATCTATTTATACTTTATAAGGAGACGATAATATGATCTCTCATGTGTCGCCGCACACCACATTATCTACAGTATAAAATAAATGGACTTTTGCAACAACATTATTGCAAACGTTTGATCACATGATTCTCATTTCAAATATTATCAAAATATTGTTTATACAAAAGCTTGACTTTTAGCATACAATCCAACACTTGCTTCATAAATGGTATGATCTTCTTTCTCGATATCTTTTTGGCTCATTCAACTCCTTTTTCGAGAATGTGCTTTCTTGCAAGCTGCAATCCACTTGTTTGCACTTTCATTGAGTCGTTTGAAGCGACCTTTCAACATATCCACGGTTCTTTCCTTTATATCTTTAGGATTTTCTGCTCAAGTGTCATGAAACATCTCATGAATTTATTTCCATAGTGAAGTAGCCTTTTGATTTTTTCCATTCATTCTATCTTCACTAATAAAATATCAAGATGACATAAGAGCAATATCTTCCTTCACACACCATTTATTTTTGGGGGAGGATTTGTTTGTTGAATATTATTGAATAAATTTTGAGAAATATTTTGTGATGCTTGAACTAATTCGGAAATTGAAGTTTGATTGAGATTTGATAAAAATTGGGAGCTTTGATGGTATTGAGAGTTTTGGTAACTTCCAAAATTAATAAAATCATCAAAGTTTAAAAAATTTTGTGAGTTTGGATAGAAATTTGGACTGTTTGGATCCATGAGAAGTGATAAAAAAAACTCAAAAGAAAGAAAAAAATATAATTGGAGATGGAGAGAAAAGAGTGTTTTCGTTTTGTGGTCTATAACATATCAATTTTGTACTCTATTTATAGAAAAAATAACGAATTTTGATTATTATTATTATTTTTTACATAATTTAAATATTAGATATTGAAAATCTAAATTCAATCCTAAAAAATTAAAAATGACCAATGAACATTTGACAAGTGTCAAATTTTGGATAAAAGGGGATGAATTGGTCAACAATTGAATGGGGTTGTGTCAGAAAGATATGTGCAACCGGTTGCTGACGTCCATTTCATTTTCTAATTTTTTTGTCATCTTGTGAGCGATCTGGAGGTGGGGGTCACCAATGAGAGTAGTCTTATGTCCGCCAATTCTAGTTAATGTACTGGTTTTTTTTTAATGTAAGCCACTGATTTCCGAATTTAAGACCTGATTTGTGAAGGAAATTGTACTGTTTAGTTTTGGATTTGATGTTAGATGTACAAATTTAAGATTAATTACTTTTTGAGTGATTAATCAATTTAAAAGCATATTTTAAAGGAAGGGTAAATAAGTAAAAGTACACACTTCAACTACTCACTACACATTTAATAATACTCCTCCTTAATCTATGCGTAAAAATAAACGATTACGTTTGCACTGGCCGGAGGGAGTATACACTATTGAATAAAAAGTTATACACATATGGATGCTAGTTTTTTAATGAAAAACTTAGTGTGAAAAAAAATACAATTATTAAGAAACACGTACACACAATAGAATAACATGTATACAAAATAGAATAAAAAGTTATGCATATATGTGTGCACCTAATATCAACTCTTTTTTTATTTTGTCGTCTCATCCAAAAGGTTCTCTTTCTTTTTTGGGTTAATTGCAAAAAAAAACAACGAACTTTACTCTATTATAAATTAATCATTACTCTTGAGAAATTGCAAAAAAAAAAACCACTACCTTTAAATATTATTGCAAAAAAAACCCAAAAAATTCTATTTTTAGTCAAAAATTGGGTGTGTTTTGCAAAATACTTAAATGTGATGGTTTTTTTTTGTAATTTCTCAAAAGTGAGGATTAATTTGCAATAAAAGTGAAGTTCATATATTTTTTGCAATTAATCCTTATTTTTTACACACATGGACCCACACACCCCCTCTAATACAATTAAAATATGGGGCCCACACTCTCACTAATACAACTACCCATTACACATTAAATAATAAGGCAATTATTATTGTGCACTAGTTTTTAAGGTGTAATTGTATCAAATTTGACCCGGTGACTCGGTATATATATTTTATTTCACGGGTCATTCTCTCTCATTCTTCACGCTTCACTCCCCGCTCTCTCTCTCTCTCTCTCTCTCTCTCTCTCTCTTTTCTCTCTCCCCGCTTGTCATTCTCTCCACAGTCTACACCATTTCACCCTCAGCCGCCCGACACCGACGTTACCTCTCGCCTTGCGTTCCTCTATTCTTCACGCATCTCTCTCCCCGTTTTGTCACTATCTCCACCGCCCGATGCCATTTAACCCACCTCTTTCCATCCAACAACGGCACTACCTTCCGCATCCTTTTTCATGAATCCACCTCTAACGAACAAAGTTTGCCCTTACCCAATCAGACCTGATTGGAATCAGATATGAACAAGGTCAAAGATTTGTTAATAGTCGAGAAATTTTTAAGATTTTTACATCAGGTTATCTTCCTTTTTTGCTACCTTTATTGATCAAACTTTGGCATTACTTTTTATTTATTTATTAATTTATATGTTTCAATATGTATGTGAATAATAATTTATCAATTTGGTTTTAGTTTTGAGATTTACATAGATATAGCACATGGAGAAGCAAAAATATGAAGAATTTGAGTTTGTGTTTGATTTTGAAGAAGAATTTAAAGTTGTGCTGGAAAAACCAGAAGAATTTGATTAAAAAGATGAGGAGTTTTAGTTTGAAAAGCTGAGTTGAGAAAGACGATGGATGGGTTCTAATGTATCATATCATTAAAATAATTGTATATCTTTTTATTCTTAATGTATTTATTAACTTTAACTATAAATATCAAACATTTTTGAATTTTTATTTGTATTAGTTTTAACTAACTAGTGTGTGCATCATATAAAATAGATGTATTATTTTTATTTTTGAATGTATGACAATTTTGAAATTTTGATAACTAATTGAATTAATTATAATTCAATATTGTATATGTTATTCTTCATAAACGTATTTTTTTTTAAATTTATCAATATTGATATTTTATTTTGATAAATATTGATTATTTATTTTAATAACTAATTGTATTATTTGTAATTAAGTGTTGTATACGTTTTAACTAACTAGTGTATGCATCACATAAAATAGATGTATTATTTTTATTCTTAAATGTTTGATAATTTTGAAATTTTGATAACTAGTTGTATTAATTATAATTCAATATTGTATATGTTATTCATCACAAGCGTAATACTTTTTTAATTTTTTAAAATTTATCAACTTGAAATTATTGAACATCTATAGATTTGAGCAACATAGGAATGGAAAAACTCAGAGGCAGAGTGATGGAGCTCCGTTTCTAAAAGATGAAATCAATAGAAGCGACGTTGAGAGTAGATGGAAGGTGGAGAAATCAGAACAAAAGACGGAGAGAGAATAGATCTAGCTTGAGAGAGGGGAGAGAGGAGCGTAGATCTATGGAGAGAGAGAAAAAAAATCACGTGAGAGAGGAGAGAGAGGGCCATAGATCCATAAGAGGAGAGAGAGTGCAGATCTTGAGAGAGAAGAGAGATACCAACGTGAATGAATGGATAATATATTTTAAATATGGATTTTGTTTTTAGTGTACACTAATTGCACATTAGATTAACTCAAATAATAATACTTCTTAATCTACGTGCAAAAAAACAAAAGTCTTTCTTACACCGTGCAGAAGGAGTATAAATAATCGGGATCAATGAAATACAAAGCCAAAAACACTTCGGGGTTTATAAAATAAAAATTAAGTTGTAGTAGACAGTTATTTAAATTATTTTATTTAAATTTATTTTAGATACAAAATGTAATATAAGAGGAATATATAATTTTGATTGTCCGAGTGCACTTGATAATTTTAAGTCTTGAAAATTTTATATATTTAATTTTAAGTCTTGAAAATTTTATATATTTTTAATCCCTGGTTGATAGAAAAAACAAGGAATTCAAGCTTCAAATGATTAATTTACCCAGTTTGAAAATATTCCTAAAAATGAATCTTTTAAAAAAATGAAATGAAAAAGGAAAAAAGGGCAAACAAATGTAAATATAAATTTTGAAATATTTTTTTATTAACCTGAGACGTGAAACGATCAATGAAAATTTTGATTAATAATTGATTTCTTTTTTGATTAATTGCATTAAAATACACCGTTTGTTTTATTTTTTCAATTTAATTACAAACTTTATTTTTATCAGACAAATACATAACTTTATTAATTTTTTAAATTAAATCACAAACTTTATTTTTATCAATTAAGAACACAAAATTTTTATATTTTCTCAATTTAATCATGAATTTTTCCTTTCAAATACATAATCTTTATATTTTATTACTTAATTAAAAAATTCCTATTAATAAAATATATAACTATTTTTAAAATTAATATACATTAAATATTTTAAAATATAACTTATATATTAAATATTATAAATATTATTTTTTTTAGAATAGTTCGTTGTGGTTTAGCTACATTCTCATAATTATTTTAGTTTCGAAATTTATAATTTACGTTACAACATATATAAGACAGTGTGTGGATTAATAATTTAAGATCAAATAAATTGATAATAATATAAAAAAGAAAAATTTCAATACAGGACCAAAAAAATAGTAAACTATCAATTAGGGATCTGAAAGATTTTTTCTATCAATTCAAAACCTGAAAGATATGAAACTATCAATACAAGACCTAAAATCAAAAAATCAATAAAAATAAAATAATAAAAATTACATTAAAATTTCATATATTAAAATTATTTTTAACATAATATTTTATATTTTATTATAATTGAAATAATATACTAATTTATGACAAATTTATATAATTATGATATTAGATTTTATTGATTATATGATTATAGGTCTTGAATTGATAGTATTATATCTTTCGGGTCCTGAATTGATAAAAAAATCTTTCGAATCTCTAATTGATAGTTTACTTATCTTTTGGGAGAGAAAAAACTCAAAAAAAAAATATATATATATAATAAACTTTCAAAATATAAAATTAAAAATTAAACACATTGTTAGTTTGAAAAATTAAAAAGATGGCATGACTGTTACTTTGACTTTAGTTGGTTTTAAATTTTTATAAAATTTAATATTTTGAATATATAATTTATTTATTATATTTTAAATATTTAATATGTATTATTTTTTTACTAATTAAGAGAGTTTTATATTTTATTAATAGAAAAATTGTATTTAAATTATAAAACATTAAAAAAAACATGTAATCTATAAAGGCTCATGATTAAATTGAGAAAATACATGAAGTTCGTATATGTAATTGATAAAAAATAGTTCATGATTAAATTAAAAAAAATAAAAATGTTATGTATTTTTTTAATAAAAAAATAAGTTTGTGATTAAATTAAAAAAAATCATGTATTTTAACGTAATTAACTCTTTCTTTCATTAATCACAAAATTACTAAAATAGTAAAATAATAATAACTACATTAAGATTTTATATATTAAAATTATTTTTTAAGATTAAATTTTATAATTTATTATTACTAAAATAACATACTAATCAGATCACAGATTAACCATTACTGGAGAGTTTTTTTCTATGCTGATTGGTATAGTTGATGGACCTCTTGGCGAGTGTCATTTTTACAAATTTTTTAGTTTTTTAATATTTTTTTTATGTTTCCTTATGAATTTTTTCTCTCGATTATGATCACTAATAAAAAAAATGCTTAATTTCAGGAGACTAATTGAATTTTACATTTATTGCTTATTTTATTATTATTTAATAGTTTTAAATTTTTTTTATGTATATTATATATTTGAATCAAGTTGATGTGATTTAGTTATAATAATATTTTTTCTTCTTATTATGGTTATTTCTTTTATGATTATTTGTACTTATTATGTTATTAATACTTAAAAGAAATTATTTTGATACTAATCATATATCCATAATTTTCATTATTTTTTTATTTAATTTAATTAAATATTTGTTGCAATTATGAAAGATTCTCCTCTTATATGAAGATAAAAGCTAAAAGAAAGAGAAGAAGAAAAAAATCAAAAGTCAATTTCAAAATTTCAGATGCAATTTAATTTTATTGTTATGAAACAATAATCATATATATTAAATATATGTTGTAAGATCTAAATATTCATATTTTTTGTTTTATTTACTATTTAATATTCATGTAATTATATTCTAATTTAGTCAAAATATATAAACAAGTTTGAGGGAGGATTTTAATATTTAAGGTAAAAACTTGTGTGTGACCGGACGCACGGAAACACCTTTCGTGTGCCTTTAAAATTTTATATTAAATTGTATACTCTTTAGTATAAATATGTGTACCCTTTATTTTCTGAAGAAAAATAAAAAATATAATGAAAAGTGTATACCCTTTAAAACAAAATGGTATATCCTTATTAATTAAAGTGTATACCTTTTAGAACAAAATAATATACCCTTATCCATAATACTAAATTCTAAAGGCGCACGTAAGCCTCACTCAATATTTAATTACATTTTTAATATGAATTTATGAATTCGAATTTATGCACATGGTTTTGATAATTAATATGATTGAATTCAGATTGGGCGATTAATATAGTAATTCGCTTAACGTTGATCAAGCAATTTTAATTTAAGGTGATAGTATAAATTAAATATTTTGTTGATGACATATTCATTTTTAAATTAATTTCATTTATTTAATCTTATTAATATATTTGACTTTTTAAAAATTTACTTTAATTTTGATTGAGATTATGAGGCGTGATTGATATATTTAAAGTGTTTTTCTAGGAATTAGAGTATATATATATATGAATTAAATTTTATAATTTATTTATTTTCCTTTTAATATAAATTCAATTTGTGGGTATAACGGTATACTTTGGGTTAATAGGGTAAAAGATAAGGTATTAGTTTATTTTATTTTGTGATGAGGATTAAATAAGAATATGCTCTGACGATTGATATTATCGAAATGTAGGCGATACATAAGATGCACTACATTTATATACTTAATTTATATATGGAGTATATATTTTTATACTTTACTTAAAATAAAATATATGACTGGCACATTTATTTTTTCTCCATTGATATACATTAGCTTTTAAAATAATTTCAATTTAAATTAGAATACATGACCTTTTAAAAAATATATAAAATAAAAATTAATTAATATATTTTCTTTACTAATCTTTATTATTTCTTCACTTGCTTAGGTGTCCTCTTTAGAGTAATTCTAGCCTTTTCCTATGTGTCCTTCCTAGAGTAATTCTAAGGTAAGCGGGTCATTAAATTTTTATTTATTAAAATTATAATATTAGTTAATTATAATAAGATTTATTACAAATGTGATTATTAATTAATTTTATATTAGAATTTGTTTCTTGTTACTTAAAATATGAGTGGTATTAATATTTGAATAAGAAAATTTCTTTTTTTTTCTTTTCGAAAATTAAGGGGTATGAATTCTTTATATCATAAATAGTACGACATTGAATATTAATGAACACAATTTTTTAGATCATTGGATTTGAGCGCACGGTGAGTTTGAGAACATGAAAGTTTTATTCTTTATACATCCGTGTACCAAAAATTATATCATAGTAACATAGCAATATAAAAGGGCATAAAACTTTAACTAAACATGGTAATATTGTAGCATAAAACTTAAATTAAACTTGTCACTATTTTACTTAAAAAAATTAATGCAATCATCATATTTTAGAACACTTGTACAATATTATTTTAAACGCTCTGAGTACATCTTGTGTAGTATCAAGGTCTAAAGAGCAAAAAATTTATATATCTATACATGTAGGATTGAAAATATGAAAGAATGAGCCGAAGATGAAATTACTACTCACTTGAAAGTTGGTAATTATTATTAAAGGTAAAGAAAATTAAAACCAAACCAAATCACTTCACATCCACATTGAACTTAGATTACATGTTTGAATCGAAGCAACCACATTGACAAACACATTGTCGTAAAATGAAACATCTCTAACAATTAAAACATGATCTAGAAGGAAAATTGAAAATTAAGAATTTCTCTAACTATTACTTTAAAATAGTGCCTAATATAGAAGAAAATATAATCATTCATAACATAATTATTTACACAACAAAGATCTCCACTACAAATAGTTGACATGCCATTTTGTTTTCATCAGCCACCGACATAAACTTTTCATCCCAAGCTGAACGTGAAGTCGCTACTATCATCCTCGTTTCATGCAAGAAGGGTAATTGTATTGCTTGATGTTCTCAGCTTTAGCAGGGGTTATCTTCATGCATTTTCCATGGTACTGCCCCTTGCAGATATCACACCCGATACCGAACTCGTGTGCATTGTATTTCCAACACCTTCAACAAATTGTTCACTATGTTCATTCCTCTCGTATATGTCACACCCGATCCTAAACTCGTGTGCATTGTAATTTCAACCACAACTTCCACAGTGTTTTACTATATTCATCTTCATCGTCTTCGTAACTTTTATCAGCCAGCTTTGGATTACTTTTAGCCTGGCCATCGCTAGATCTAAAAATAGATATATAAACACATCACCCAACAAAAGAAAAAAGACTGAATATAAACTATGCCTTTATCTCATGGTCAGTGGCAGTCTCCTATGAATCATATGTCCTAATCGTTTTCAAGTCTAAACACATGTTTAAAATTACTTTTTAAGTATAACATGAAGTAGTTTCTTTCAAATTCTTTTATGGGTGTTTTCCCTTCCACTTAAAAGTTGAGCTAATGATTCTATAACTCTCTATTTTTTAATGAAGGGAACTTAAAACTTAAAGGTCTCCTTGTGCACATGCCATAGTCATCATATGGGATAATTTTAATTTTCTCATTCTGTAGAAATTGGATGTTTCTGATGCATTTGATAATCATTACTTATTAGTAGCGTAATCTTCTCCGAACATCTAGCATGTCCACACATTCATCATTTCTCATTTAGGTATATTACAAATTAACTTAAAGCTTCTACTAAAATAGTCTTATACTTAATAACATTCACTCTTCCCTAGTGTTCTTCTATGCTTCCTTTATCCAGTCTGATGCATTTGAATTCCTTAAAATTTTATGCTAGCGAAATAGAATATAGTGCATCCAATGATTACAATGATAATTATCTATAAACTCTTGCCAATATAACCAAGTTAAAGAGGGAAGTGTATATGCTTGCCACGTTTATGACCGTGTAAAGAAAATTAAAAAAGATCACAAACAAAATATTTGAAGTACCACAAAATCATGGACTGAGCATTTTATTATTTTCTTTCTCCAACAATGAATCATCATATCCTCAGTATATAATTAAACAAAACCATGACACCAGTAATTAGTTTATTATCATATTATTACACATTTTGAACTTTAAAATAACTTGAAACACTCAAATCAAAAAAAAAAAAAGAACGAAACACATGAAAAGATTTTCACCCTTGCCAAGTTGAAACTTCTTAGTTTCGCAAAGCTACTTATATCCGTTAATGTATAACAGTATAAGTCTAAAATAGAAAATAAATAAAACAATCAACATTAATGTATAAGCCTAAAATAGAAATTAGACAAAAGAATTCACTCTAAAATTATAACAAAGAAAAAAGAGGAAGAAACATACCAGCTCTGAGAATACACTATGATATGGAGAGAGAGGACAAACAGAGCAACACTGAAAAAAAGAAAATGAAAAAGAAAAAAATTAGAGGAGTGAATAAGCTTATTGAGGATTAGAGATAAACAAACAAATAACATAATAATTCTATAACCTAGTTCAAGTGTCCTACTTACCCATCAACGATAAAATAAGGAGATTAAGAAAAATTTTCACGAACCCAACAACGCTTGAATTTGTAACATAAGTTTTTTTTTTATTTTTAGATCATACCAATTCTGATCTTGGGATCAAAGGTCCGAGTCTACACCAGGTTCAATTTCAACATTGGAAAGAAATTATCCGGATGCCTCCGAATCGCTCTCACCATTATCACGCTATATAACAACAAATCAATGAATACATAAAATAAGAAAGGACTGCCCATGGCTACAGTTCATCACTAAATTAAGAACCCTAATCGAACGATCTGTGGAAGGGAAAAAATGAAGATTTTCATTGTTACCTCCGTTTCCAGTATGTTAACTTCGCTAACTTCCGTTTCTTCGGTTACCAAAAGACCGCGATTTTCTTCAATTGGACCATTCCGTTTGAACGTTCCCAGCATTGTCAATAAATAGTGGAAAAAATGAAATGTGAATCGTAATAGAAGAGTAGAGAAGTAAGTGTGTTATAATTGCAATTAATTGCATCGGATAGGTAAAACTCTAGTTTAGTTATATAAAGATTCTAGTGATTTGGCAAATTCTAAAGCAATGTAGTAATAATTTTATGTTTAATATTTTTTATAGAATAATTGGTGCTTTTATCAGGATATATATAAAGAGATATAAAGAGATTTTAATGACTTAATTAATTGCAATTATAATTTATAACCACCCTGGACAACACCCCTTCAAAACCTGTTCTCTCACTCGCTAACGCTTACATTCTTTGACTGTTTGACCCATCAACTGCCCAAATTTCAATTGCTAAGAGCATCTCTTGCCTTGATGAAGTAAACGTTAACCCATCAACTTGCTTAGATTGTGTGAATCCACATCTTCTTCATTTTATTTGTTTCATCTAATTCTGTTTAACTTGGTTAAATCCCATACGAAATTTATAGGTTCAAGCTGTCTTTTTTTTTTTAGGCTGCGGGTAGACATCCTCGGATATGAATCCCTATATGTTCTTTACTACCTTTTAGACTGTTCTTCCTTTTCATATGCGTGCTCAAATATTTGCATTGATGATTAAAATAATGGTTGCGCCTAATATATGATTTTTTGCCATGGGACATGAATATTATGTTTTGTTGATGTACTTATATGGGTATTCCTCTTTTATTTAGGAAATTTATAATGTGCACCTGGTTACACCCAAAGATAGGGTGCACCCATATACAAATATAAACAAAAACATATACAATTTAGAGTAAAAATGTATACAATTTAATTGTTAATTTTTTTAATGAAAAATTATTATAATATTCAATAAAATGTTATGCATATATGAATGTTAATTTTTTTAATAAAAAATTAATGTGAAAAAAGTATACAATTATTACAAAACACTTATACAATATGAAATAATATGTATACAAAATAGAATAAAAAGGTATATACATATGGATGCATCCTTGCACCCGGGTGGCACCCAATATACACTCTTTTATTTATTATTATTATTATTTTTTTAATAACCTTTTTTACTGGACTTTTACTGTAGGAATTATTGGAACATCATAAATTTTCTTAATTATTCATAAACGAATCGTAAAACACCCAATTTTTTTCTGGGAGAGTTTATTCCTGTGGTTCATGGATGTTTGTTATGTTGGAAATAAATCCATGAAACCTTAACCCTATTATGATAAACCAAGATCAAAACCGTAAAGCGGAAGCGTACCTTATCCAATGAGTCTCTAGGCGGAACACGAACTCAGGATCAATGGTTATATGACCTTCCTCAACTAAGCCTCCTTAGTCCTTATGGGGACCGTAGTAATCCCTCCCGATGGGGAGAAGGGAAGACCATGTGCGGCTTAGTATATTGGGGACCATAACCGGGTAACCTTTATATACTACTTGACTAGACCACTCATAATCACCTAATCATGTAGTATTGGGTATCTACTCAATAAGCCCATATCATTTAATATTATAGTCCATGGACCTTTAACCTTAATTGGATCACTTAATTAAGTCCATAATATAATTGAATAGCTAATATAATTGCATAATAATATATTGCCCATAATTAAATTATAATGGAAATTAATAATTTCCAACATGTTATAGATTAACTACTTTATGTGTATTTCATCTTTGAGTGTGTTATAGCGTTAGACAAAAGCTTCCAACTTCAATTTTTATTTCATTTTTTCTTGTTTTTTAGGATTCTTTAGATAGATCTGATAGCGCTCTCCATAAAATGATAGATATGTTTGCGTAGACAAAATATGTATATATACTTTTCAATATGAATAATAAATAATTTGGTAGAGCGTTGGGAAAAACTAAGCAGAAAGATTAATAGATAGGATTTGATGCTTATAAAATAAAAGCAGACGCAATATTAATGGTTTCTTTAGCATCAATCTTGTTTCTTTTGCTACTGTGGCCTCATACAGCTAGGCAATAAGGCTATGTGCTTCAACACAAATTTGACATTAAATCAATGCCCAGTTTCTTACTATCAGATGCTTTTTTGATTATTTGGTGCGATGAGTCTTTACCTTTAGTTTAAAAAATATTCCAGAAATCTCCAAAAAAGAGCATGAGACAGGGAAGTATGTTTACTTTAGTCTCCCTCGCAAGTGAAAGTTGGCAAAATTAGTATCCGTAATTAATTTTAGAATTTAATTTAATCTTGCAGTTATATGACTAAAGTATTGGACGGCACAAGAGGTGAAATTTCCAGCTGTCTCTTAATAACTCATACAATTATGTTTTTTAAAAAATATAGCACTCCCTCTGTCCCACGTATTTTTACCCACTTTCCATTTTGGGGTGTCCCACGTATTTTTACTCATTTTATTTTTGGCAAAAATACATATTATTTTATTACCTACTTTTTACAATCCCAACAATTTTAATTATTTTTTTACACTTTATTCATCATTTTCAATAACTTTATTCACTTTTTCTTTTTAAATTACTAATTTATCCTTATTTTCTCTTACATTATATATTAAAAAAATAAAACGTCTTAATTTCTATGCCAGTACAAACGGGTAAAAATACCCGGGACGGAGGGAGTAGTATTTTTTAATTTTTAGGTTGACTTCTCTACAGTAGTATTAGTTTAATTTTGTTTAGTGGCTCTTCATCTAAACACAAATGAAGCGCATCTTCAAGACAACTTCTTCTCTTTTTGCACCATAGGAAGTCCATTGTCTTGGAAAGCATTTTGTAAATAAAATGCAGCTTCAGAGAACACAACATCTTTTTCATGACTAATTTCTTACTATAAAAAAATAGCAAATCATTTTTAATTTGACTATTTACATTATTTTTTTTAAAATGGTAATTTTTTAATTTCTTTGCTCTCTACAGCTTCGTCACATGAAAATTTAATACTAATTTATTTACCGTATTGTTGTGTATTTTTTGTTGGAAATCCAATAAAAATACTCGCTTATCATCTTTATTTTCTTTTCATTCTAATGATACTGACATACAACTATTATTACGTTGATAGTTTAACAACTTCTCCAGATGCATTTATCGACTTAATACACACCATTCTAATGGCTTAAATTTGTAATCATGACACTGTACTTTTCTACATCAATGCAGTATATTTCATCATTTGAATTTCAGACATAGGTCTGTAGGCATAATTGGTTATTGTTAAATTTATTTTATGGATGGCATGTGAGCCTTATGTGTTTTCTGACCCTGCTGCTTAGTGTATGTTCTTGTTTATTCTCACGACTTAAATCTGTTACAATTACGTAGTGTGTTTTTGTGCATCAATTTAGTATCACCACTTGATTTAAGATTTATGATATGTAGCCTTTATTAGTTATTGTTATTTTTATTATATGTTTGGCTTAGGAATCTTATGTGCTTGGGTTATGATATACTGTTGAGATGTTTATTTTACGGCCTATGAGCTTATAGTGTGCTGGTAATTATATTGGTCAGGCTTGAGAGCTTATGTTTGGGTTGTGTTCTACTGTTGAGGGTTTGATTCTGGATTTGTGGTGTGTGACCTTAAATTCTTAACAGTTGATAAACACGGATTTTACGTGTTTATATAGGTCGTTACATAGTAGATTATTGCATGATTTCATCTATTTTGTGGAGTTATATGCTTAATTATTAAATATTAGAATTTCACGGGTATTTTGGGGTTATTGCAAATTTTAAGCCTAATTGAAGAATTTTAGTTGAACAAGAAGAAGAGATAAAGTTAGGAAGCTATGGAGATAATGAATTAAGGAAGCAATGGCCTACATGATATGCAGTAGGTGTTGCGTGACCTGTTGCATGTGTTAGACCAAGTTGATGGCTCATTTTTTCGAACGGAAGCCTCGTTTGGGCGAATGGAAACGTCATTTGGTCTAGCCAAACCATCGTTTAGTCAAACCATTCTTGTGTTGGACCGAGTCAAATGAGGTCTTCAATGCCATGAACTCCCAGAAAAGCAACGCCGATCGTTGGACCAAATTACTCAAGTGACGCCGATCGTTGGACCAGATTACTAATCAATTTGGTTGAATCATCAATTCGTTGGACCAAACCAAAGCATTCTTTGGTCGGATCATCATTAGTAAGGTCGAATCAGTTCAGAGTCAGTTCGCGTTCGAAGAACGCCGTGGAGTCATGAAGACAAAATTCTAGGGATGAGACGACACTTATTTCTTCATTCGGATTTCACCAGTTTATTTAATTTCATGTTGAATTTAGATCTGTTTTATTTCTTTATTTTCTTTATTAAAGCTTAAAATATTCTTGGGTTGCACTAGTAGTTTGGTTTTAAATTGTTTTGTTGTGAAATAGGTTTGAGAAAGAATCTAATATTGTTGGAGTTGAGAAGGAGAATGAGTTGAGAAAAAAAAAATCAAAATGGGATCATAGGCAGTGGAAAAAAGAAGAAAAATTATTGGATTTGAAAAAGAAAAGAAAAAGAGAAACAAAAAAGTCAAAGTTGAATGCCCGGGTTAGAACATTAAAAAATTGTAGAAGAGTTATTCATGAAAAATATTATACTCTGGTACATTGAGTTGAAAGCCCAATTCTATTGTGGTTGATTGAGAAGAAAATTGATAAATTTGGAGTTAAAGTGGAGAATTAGAAAATTCTAATTGTTGTGCTGAATGAAGTGGTGAAGATAAAAAATCAAAAGAATTTACTTTATTGATCCAAGATTTTAGTCACTTATTCATATAGTTCATACCCCTTCCAAAGAGCTTACGTTAAACTCAAATAGAAAGACCTTTCTGATCCTTGACTAATTAATTACAAATAAAAGGAGAGTAGAGACAATAGGCAAGTCTATGGTTAAACACTGTAGTTGAGTCAGTTTGAGTGAAATAAAAGCCTATACATTAGAGGGTTGAGTGATACACTATCCGGTGAGTTTCCATGTACTAATGTGGTAATCTAGTTAATAGTAATTTTTCCATGATATATCACAGGTTTGTCTGCTTGGTTTATTTAAATTTAGTTTTCTTAAAATATTTCTAAAACCATCATAATCATTGTCACGTCTTACTTTTCTTTT
Source organism: Pogostemon cablin (assembly GCA_023678885.1). NCBI lineage: Eukaryota > Viridiplantae > Streptophyta > Magnoliopsida > Lamiales > Lamiaceae > Pogostemon > Pogostemon cablin. The sequence goes on from CM042986.1 coordinate 13,081,562, forward strand.
GTTCTTTGCGTTGCTAGGGACGAGCAACAGCTCAAGTTTGGGGAGTTGATTAACACGGATTTTACTTGTTTATATAGGTCGTTCCATAGTTGATTATTAAATGATTTCATTTATTGTTTGGAGTTATATGCTTAATTGTTAAATATTAGAACTTCACGGGTATTTTGGAGTTATTGCAGATTTTAAGCCTAATTGAAGAATAAAAGAAGAATTTTAGCTGAAGAAGAAGAAGAGATGAAGTTAAGTAGCAATGAAGATAATGAATTAAGGAAGCAATGACCTACATGATATGCAGTAGGTGTTGTGTGACCTGTTGCATGAGTTAGACCAAGTTGATGGCTCCTTTGGTCAAACGAAAGCCTTGTTTGGGCGAACAAAAACATCGTTTGGTCAAACCATTCTTGTGTTGGACCGAGTCAATTGAGGTTTTCAATGCTGTGAACTCCCAGAAAAGTGACGTCGATCGTTGGACCAAATTACTCAAGTGATGCCAATCGTTGGACTAGATTACTCATCGGTTTGGTCGAATCATCACTTCGTTGGACCAAACCAAAGCATCGTTTGGTCTAATCATCCATTAGTTTGATCGAGTTAATGAGGATTTTAATGCGTGAGATTTATTCTTCATCAAACTTGCTATCCAAGCCCAGCCATTAATCCTCTCTTACAAGGGATCTTTACTCCTATAAATACCCAATTAAATCAGAAAAGAGGGATCTTCGAGTCAATCATCGAGTCAATTATCAAGTCATTCATTGAGTCATCCACGGAATCAGTCAGTCCGCGTTCAAAGAACGTCGTGGAGTCACGAAGACGAAAGTCTAAAGACGAGACAATGCTTATACCTTCATTCGGGTTTCATCAGTTTATTTAATTTCATGTTGAATTTAGATCTGTTTTATTTTTTTATTTTCTTTATGGAAGCTTAAACTTCCAGATTCTAGGGTTGCATGAGTAGTTTGGTTTTAAATTGTTTTGGTGTGTGTGAACCTTTTATTTAATTCAAGCATTTTATTTATTTTATATATGTGATTTCTCTACATGATTAATTATTTCATGACCAATTACTCATATCTGTTTATTAAACTAAGAAATGAAAGTTGAGGGTTAATATTGATCACTTCACACATATAACACATATAGTAGTCGTATTGTTACTGTGAGACAAAAGGTGTGAGAGAATTCAATCCGAGGAATCTATTGGGAGTTAATTGATGTGATATTTATATTACTATTATATTCATTGATTGATCTACTTGTGGTTAGATTCGAAAGAATTAATTACATAAATTTCAGATTGCTTTAGGAAATTATGTTAAAATTGAATTAAGAAGTTTCACCCACTACATGACGAACCAAGTGAAAGTGTTACCTAGAATTGTTTTTATTATTCTTATTTGCGTCCAATTCATAGTCTGCATATGTTCACTCCAGTCATTACATATTTATTATTTTATTTTATTATTTATTTAATTCTTAAACATCCTGATATTTTCTTTATTCTTGGACAAGTATTTTATTAATTAGATTTTAATTCATTCTCTGTGGATTTGATACCTATATGTCCAGTACACTTGTAGAATATAGTATTACTTTGCTTGTTAGTAAGTGTTTATATAGTTTGTGTTGCAAATATATACTATCAACAATCATGTTGTTTTAATATTTGAACTGTAGATATTGTGATATTATAATCGTGTGGCCCCCTTCTGTTGTTCTTACTCCTAAATCCTAATGAAGATGAAGATATGTATGTAGCATATTAAGAAATAGTTTTATAGAAACAACATACGCCAATTTATTTATTTGATTTTATTTGTACAAGGTTTAATTATGTAAATAATATACTAGCCGATTTCGAAACGTGAGTGTTACTTTCATTTTTTGTCGCAAATATGTTATTTCAAGAGTTTTTTAAGAATTGCAAAAACCGTATGGAGTTTGCAAAAAATTTTAATTTGGCACTTGCTTTTTGAAAGTTTAGTTTTTTTTATTTTAATTCAATTGATGCATATTAATAAAGTTCATATAAGGTTCTTATAATCAGGTGCATCAATGTCCAATGATACTCAGGTTCATCTCAATGATAACTTTTTATTTAAATATAAGTTTGAATATATAGTATTAAACTGTTCTATTTTTCTCTATGTTGAATTTTAGAATCATGTTTTCATATGATACTCTAAAAAAGAATTTCTTAATCAATATGTCAGCACAAACATGAAAATAAATAAATAAATAAATAATTCAAAGACACTTTATAGTGCTACTTATATTATTCATAGATTTTTACATTTGTTAAGTTTTACTAATTTTTTAAACAATTAATCTAATTATATAAAATAACTTTAGGACACTTGAAATTATTATATTAAAATGATAGCTATTTAATAATATAAAATATCATAACGATTTTTAAAAGCTAACATGACATATTTATTTACGCTCCTATGATTTTTTTCTACTATTTATATTTCAACTTTCTAAAATTAATTATTAAACATTGTTTATAATAATTTAGAATTTTGATTTTAATTTTAAATGAATTAATCCATTTATTAATAAATTTTGACACAATCAATGTATTTATTTATGATGATTTTTCTATTAATCATGAGTGAATCAATCAATTGTGAATTTCAAAAAAATTATTAGCTGTTTGTTTTTAATTATTTCCCATAAATTTCATGAATTTTTGTGTATACCAGATATCAAGAGCACTTATATGCACGTCATTCTTTATATTGTATTTTAATATCAAGAGCACTTATATGCACGCCATTCTTTATATTGTATTTTAAGAAGCATAATATTTATCATAATCCACACACCATTGAAAAAGAAATCAATTTTATTTATTAAAATAATAAAGGAATAAATGAACTAAAATAACAGTTATTTGAGTCACCAATATGTAACTCATGTAAAAGCACATCACATGCACGCCATTCTTTATAATGTATTTTAAAAAGCATAATATTTATCATAATCCACACACCATTGAAAAAGAAATCAATTTTATTTATTAAAATAATAAAGGAATAAATGAACTAAAATAACAGTTATTTGAGTCACCAATATTTAATTCATATAAGAGCATCTCCAAGATGTCATTTAAAATGAATATTATTTACTCCCTCCACCCACAGAAAGATATCCATTTACTTTTCTCACGTAGATTAAAGAGTATTATATTTTATGTGTAGTAGGTAGATTTAAAATAATATTTTCCCAATTTACCCTTATCACTAGTTCTCCCTGATAATTGAAACAACAGTCTTATTTTATGAACAACCAAAATCAACAAATAACTAAAAAAAAAGCACAAAATGAATAAATAAATAAAAAAAAAAGTTGGGCTTTGGAATTTTCCAGAGAGAGGCTTTCGCTGCCCTCTCTCCGATCGAGCAGTGAACCAAATAATTAAACAAAAAGTTGATAATAAAAAGCACAAAATCAACAAATAATTAAACACGATAGGGAAGCATCCAACGCTTTGGTCATCGGATCAGGAATCGCGTTACTGGACAGATCCATTAAACTATTAGATCTGGAATCATCCAACGCTTTTGCCATGTCAAATGGCAGATCCAGGATGTTGCGGCAGATCCGGCAGACGGCGGTCAAAGGTTAGCAGCGACTAGAGGCTGAACGACGGGATCCGACAGTGAGACTTTTTCAGCGGCTAGATCACCTTAGGCTCAATCAACGAGGTTTGTGAGGGCTCGGGTTACTGGCGACGATATCCGGCGAAGAACCTGATCGCTATTGCGTGACAGCACTCAACTATCAACTCTTTAGCAGCGGTCGGCGAGGTTGGAGGTGGGCGAGCGGCGGTCATCGAGGCTGAAGGTGGGCGAGCGACGATCGACGAGGCTGGATGGACGAGCGGCGGTTGTCGGTGGTACTCTGGAAATAGGTGGCCTTGCGATGTTGTGGTGGTCGATGAAGTTTGGTACTCATCGTGAGAAAAGATGAGAGAGAAAGAATGATTCACACAGATTTTGAATTAAATGAATGGCAAAAGGTGTAATTTTATGTGATTTAATGGGGTATTGTAAATTGTGGTGGGATCCATTATTACTAAAATAATAAACGAACACTTATAGTGGGACGGACCAAAATGACAAAATGGACACTTATTAGAGGGAGGAGGGAGTATACTTTAAAGAGTAAAATAAGAAAAACAAGCTTCAACCCACTTTTTATTTTAACTTTTTAATTTAAAGAGTCATTTTCACTCTTCAAATTTGAAGAGCAAAAATCACTCTTCATACTTTATTATTTCATTAAATGCTATTTAATTATTAGTGTTTTTACTCCATAGAAGTAGTTTAAACAATTAATAAAAGAGAAAATAATGCAATAAATGAACATTAAAAAACAAATTTTAAAGAATTTGTTGGGGCACAAAAAAATTATGACTCTTTAAAAATAAAATTATTTTTCATATTGTGAAAACAAGCATTTTAACCCGTGCATTGCACGGGAATAGATTTTAAAAAATAAATTTATATAAATATATATTTTTTGTAATAGTATATATATATATATATATATATATATATATATATATATATATAATATAATGGACACAAACACATATAAGGCAAAAACTCTTGTACTTCTGGGAACACAAGAGTTTTAGTTCCCATGGAGGATACGGTGTGTCCCCCTGGGGGGCATAGGAGACCAACTCCACATATAATTACGTACTCCCTCCATCTCATCCTAATAATTACATATTTTTGAATTTGGTGATTCATTTTAATGGTTACATTTCTTTTTTGTGTATGAGACACACACAATTAAGTAATTAAAATATCTTAATGGGACCATCCGTCACATTAATACAACCATCCAATATACATCAAAATATTATTTCTCTCACCTCAATACACATTAAAATATTAAATTTCTTAATCCCCGTGCAAAAGCAAATATAACTAGATTGAAACTTGAAACTCTATGTTGAAAATGAGAAAATGAAGTGATAACCAAATCGAAACAAATAAATTATTGTAATTTTACATTTTGAAATTTTGATTAAATAAAACATCATTTGAACATGAGAGAGGCTCTTGTGCACCCAGGCCTAAATCTGTGCGCTCACTAAGTCAATGAATATTATATAAGGTTAAAAAATAGATTTGGGTCAACTTCTTATTTGGGTCAAGTTGAACAGGAGACATTACCTTTGAACATTATATTTAATTGTGTTTTAAAATAAGTCAAAGTTAAAGAATTACTACAGAGTATTTTCAACAATAGATGAGTATTTAATTTGAAATATGAATAACTGAAAATATATTTTCCTAAGTTATATATCACATTAATTATAAAGAAAAATCTATTGCAATCATTCTAAAGTAGTCTTGTATATAATGTAATCAACCGCTCTTAATGTATGACTACGCATTCTAAAGTAGTTTTGTATATAATGTAATCAACAGCTCTTAATGTATGACTATGCTTGATTAGTATATTAGGAAATATTAATTAAATACGGGAAAAATTAAAATAAACATCATTAGTTTAGTAATAAACATCATCGACACATCTTGATTTCTCGTCAAAAATGAAGTCAAGAAACCCGCCGGAAATATTGTCGCCTATTTCCGCTAGAGGTTGGCTGTGTTGCATGATCCTTTGCCGGAAAAATATCGCTACAAATCTGGCTCCAGATGCCAAAGTGTTGCTGTTAAGATTCTAGCCAATTGTCATTGCTGAGGTGTTGCCTCTAAACCGAGCGCCATCGTCAAAGTATTGCTACTATTAAGGTCTGTTGCGATTAGCTCCATTCGTTAGATTATGTGCTTGTTCAGCGCAATTGAGAAGAGCATGCAGACGGCGGATAGAAAATTATTAGGGTTAAAAAATATGATAGTAAAACACCTAAATGTATTTATTTAAGAAAATAAGAATAAAATGAGCGGTGAGAAATTGAAGAGAAATTGAAAAGAGATTTTGCCTCAAAATTTTGAGTAGGAAAAAAAGGTTGACTTTAGGTGCTTTATATATATATATATATATATATAGATGTTTCTCAAAATTTGAAGAGTTTCTTGGAGATGCTCTAAGACATTATGAAAAAGACAATCTTACATTTTTTTCAACAATTGTTTTCCTTGCCATTTTCGGATAATTTTTCTACTATTTACCATACATTGATCAAAGGATTGAAAAAGTTGTGGATCTCCTCTATAACGTAGAAGAGTTCACCATTATCACAGTTGTATGTTCATGAAGTGAAATACTATATCCTAAAAAATTACCATTAAATTTATGCACAATTAGACTTTAAATTAAGAAATGATTATATACAATGTAGATTCAATTAAACCCGTGCCTAAATGAAATAAGATGGGCAACTGCAAAACATTAATTATTGGACTCTCATATCCAACAAAAAATGTAAAACATTCCTCGGAATGTCACATAGGTGTGCTAAAAAATAAAACAGGAGCTCCCATATATTCCTTATCAGTCATTCCCTCATTTTCATGTTGAGGTTTGTGGGATTTGGTTTGTTCTTTAATGGTGCAACTAATGACTATAAGGTAGTCAAAATTGTGTATTTTTTGTAAGTGTCGCAGTGCATTGTGTTTCCAGTATAAATTCATGGATGATTTGATGATTGAGGAACATTCACTATGTAAACAGCAGGCCACAAATCCTACATTTTATAATGAGTATTGTCTCTTTATATTACTCATGACTTTATTGTAGATGATATGAATTTTGGAGCAATGAAATAAATTGAGAAAAGATTAAAGAGTGCAGCTATTTACACCCATAAAATTTCTATTCATACTCTAAAAAATATATAATTAATTTTTTTTAATTGATATAACAAAAATATCATTATATTTACTAAATATACCCCTTCTCTATTTCTCTTCACAAACTGTCTAAACTCTTCCTTTTTACATTCCTAATCATAAGATTAGCTTCAAATTTTTTAAAAAAAAAGATGAAATTGATCAGAATTTTATCAAGAATTTATTAGATCATCAAATGGATATTTATACTGACAAAACTTATAAATCTAATCACGATCCACCAATAAAAAACATATATAATTTCTCTTAATTTCTCTTACTTCGTAAAAAGAAATATTTATTTGACATATCATCTGCAATCCATCCATCATTCATCGACGCAAGCGGTGTGGAACACCAATCCTCCACCATTCTCAATTCTACATTACGAGGAGAGAGAATCTCTTCTGCTCCTCTAATCTTTCATCACAACTTATTCAATTGCAAAAATAATCACGGCTTTATTTAATTTCATTGATTATTCCTTCCAACCTCCAACTCTTCATCTTCGTTGTAGAGTATTGGCGTTGAATATTTCAGTGGACGACAAGCGCCAGATCCATCCCACACGACGCCTTACCCTCCGAAGACGGCTGCCACTACAAAAAAAGTATTTTTTAACAATCGAATTTAGCAATGGATTAACAACAAAAATGATATTTTTGTTTTAGCAACGGAATGTCAATGAAATTATTCTCTATTTTAGCAACAAAATTCAATCCGTTGCTAATTACCAACAGAATAGCAAGAGAATCCTTATATAAATTAACAACGAAATTATTAGTAACAGATTACCAATGGAATTATTTAGCAACGGAATTGATTATTTCGTTGATAAATATTTACCAACCACCACTTTACCAACGGAATTTTACCAACGGATTCCGTTGCTAATCCGTTGGTAAACCAATGTAACAATGAAATTAAGGCTTTTAGCAACAGAATATTATGTTGCTAAAAAATAGTTTTTTTGTAGTGTGCCTTTCCGATCTCCTCTTCCTCGCCGGCAGCGGCGCTTTTTCCACCATTCGCTAACTTAATTTCATAATTAGTATGTTCAATAGACATTTGATAAGATCTAATCACTGCTGGCGCCTTTTCCACCATTCGCTAACGTAATTTCATACTTAATATGTTCAATAGACATTTGGTAAGATCTAACCGTTTGCAAAGAGTAAGAGAAAGAGAGAACGGGTATATTTAGTAAATAAGGGTAATTTTATTATGTTTATTAAGAAAATTTTAATTATATATTTTTTGGGGGTATGAATAACAATTTTGGGGTGTAAATAATTACCCCCAAGATTAAAAGGTGCATTAAATTATTTTAAGAGTACTGTTAAATATACATCACTTTTATTGAATACACACCATATTTTATTGTTTAAATCCTAATTTTATTATTTGTACTAGTACCCGGTTTATGAATAAGTACTTTTGGAGTAGTTGGTTTGGCCCTGAACCTACGTGCTTATGACTTCGTTTCTTCGTTTCTCAAGAAATTCGTGTAGCGAAGATTCGGAATTTGAGACTTTCTACACCAAAAATATTCTATAAAACGAAGTTATTCGTGCTTGGATCTAGATCAGCCTCATAAAAACCTTATATTCCCTGACGAGGTTCTACCACGTGGAAATGCTCTTTAATGGAACTTACCCATTTTAATTTTAAAAGATACACACCCTCAATAATATTTTTAGTATTTTATACATATTAATAATATATATTTTAATTTTAATATTATACCCACCCCTAAATACACTGAAGTAGAAATCTCTACAAAATTAAGCATAGAAGTGATTTTTTTTATAAGGTAAAATTTTATTAATAAGAGAGATTGATATGAGTAATACCAAAGCTTTTAAGGATTACATTTACATCAATAATTTAACACATCAATCACAAGAGATTCGTTTAGAATAAATAGTTATTTTCTTTTATCTAATTGCGCTCCTAAGACTGATCCACCAATTGTGAAAACTCCCTATGTACTAAACAGAAAAGGATAGTATAACCAATTCCCTAGTCTGATTAAACATAGAAGTGATGCCTCTTAACATTGGCAGAAGCTTCAAAACAAGATACAACAGAATAAAAAAGCATGCACGTATAACAATAGGAGTTTCCAAGTTTTTAAATCCAAGCTCAATTTGCAGAAAACAAAATTGGGCAGTTATTATCTTGCAGTAAGTTTATTCGTATTATCCAAAGGAATAAGATGATTTCTATCATTAGATTGGTTTACAGATTGGTGAAACGTATTGCTATCCACAGCGCTTGCGGATCCATGTTCGGATCTAGTTCCCCCCATCGGGTTTAGGGTGGGTCCTGATAATTGCAGCAAAAATTTGTGTATCATTTAAATCTTAACTTGTGAATGTTATGGCAGCTGATGGGGTTGTTCTAATGAGATTAGGATTTATTGAATTTAGGATTTATAATTAAGAATAATTTAGACTTTTTAAAAAATTATATTTTAATTATATATTAATGGAGTGTGTATTTAATAAAAGAAGGTGTGTATTTAGTGAGAGTCTATATTTTATTATAATAAAAAATTGTGAATAAAATTAAAAAAATATAAATATCACTCATTTAAAAAGAAAAAAGTTAATGATTATATTAAGAAAAAAATTATTTATTTAAATGATAAAAAAATTATGATTAAATTGAGAAATAGATTAAATAATCATGTAGGATTTTTTAATAAAAAAAAAGTTTGTGATTAATTAAATTGAGAAATAAGGAAATTTTATGCATTTTCTCACAATTAACCATATAAAAATATGATACATATATTTATTTTTAAGAAGAGCAATATTAGCATGGAGTAGAAGAATGTCGTACGTCTACCTATCATCTCGATTTTGAAGCAATTAATAGCTTACAAGAGAAAAACCATGCAAAGAGCATCAACATTAAATTGCCATGTTATAAACTTAATTATCATTTGCATATAATATACTATTGTATAAAAAAAAAATTAACGGTGAAAACTTACAAGACATTAATCGACCATAATGTTTGGTATAACAAGATATCATTTTTCTATTAAAAGACACATGATAACTCTTTCTCAAGCAAGACTTGCTCAAAAAATATTCGATCATATCCACAAATAATTAACTCCAACAAAAATTAAAGCTTGCAATCAATTTCCTACCTAAATCCTGCTTCTTTACATTCCTTCGGGACTGTTCGGATTTTCTGTGCCGTTTTGGTATATTATCTCATATGTCACACTTGGATGAATGATACTTAGAAAAGAGATGGAAATTATGACCTAAAAATGAAAGCTTAAACCTAGAGTAATTGATGGATTTTTTTCCCCTCTTACGTATCGATCATATAGCACGTGGTACAGAAGATGATGTACAAAAATGATCTTAGAAAATCCGGTGTACCTTAACATCCATCAACCCTCACATCACGCGCCATCTTCGATTTCGCTTAAATATCCATAGTTCGCGTCGTCGTCTTCCTCTTCCTCATCATCATCATCGAGGATTTCATCGTCGGATTGAACGAAATGCATCTTCAGACGTCCGTTGTTGCGACATGCATGCAAAAATTCCTGAGTTGGGATCCTAATCTCCTTAAGAATGAACCTCCCATCTTTCCTGATGGATTTGAAGAACACCCATGGCTTCCCATTTCTTCCTATGCAAGAAATGGGGGGAGGAAAGGAGGACAACCCTAGATTCTTGCTGGAACATCTTCTAGAGTCACTCCAATACCTGTCGTAATTATTATCTCTGCATTTCCTTGTGACCTCCTCGGCAGATTTCCAGTCGTCATTGTCGTCGGAGCTGAGCTCCTCGGTGCAGGTGGATATGCATTCTGAATTCATGGAAGAGATGCTGAGTTTGTGGTTGTGATCTAGGGCATGATGATCCTCCAATTGGCCAAATATTTGTGTGAAAGAATTAGGATGATCAAGAGTTTGGATGTGTTTACATGGTGAGAGGGATTGAAGAGGCTTCTCAAAGATGTGTTCAAAGCTTGTCATGTTGTTTTTTTTGTGTGTTCTTTAATTCCCCCACACCCCCATAAAGATTGTGAGAGTTTAATTTTGTGGTGGTGATTTTTACAATGGATGTGTGTGGATTGAAGAGAGAAATACGCGGAGAAAGTCAATGGTAGTTGGGTGGGTGGCTTTGGAGCTATTCATATTCTTGCAGTCGACGCCTCTTTATTTTTACCGCTTTGAGGGTTGAATATAGCATTTTCACTTTATAAATCATTTTTTTATAATAATTTATGAAAACAGAGATATTTCAAAAGATGCTCTCACATTTTTATTTTATAATTAAGAAATATTTCTCTGACTCATGATAAATGTTACACTTCTCGTTTTCATTAATTTCATAATAAATGTCATATCTCAAAAATGGATTCATTATATCAACCTATAAACTTAAAATAAATCTTAATTAAATTTTTTACTCTCACTTAACATACACAATTTAGGATCTCACTAAATGCACACCCTCTTTTATTAAATATACACACCGTCATTAATATATAATTAGATATCTATTTTTAAAAAGTCTAAATTACCCTTAAATCATTAAATACACACCCCTTATATATATTTTATATTAATAAGTTCTATATGGATTAAACTTGATACACACTCTTATTGAGATGAAAAGAAGATGAACAATAGATTGAAATGGAGACGGATTCCAAAATATTGCTCAAAATTCCCCATATTGAAAGCTTTGATTTAAGTTACTCAAACCAAAGAAACCCCAACAATTACATGTTTCTTCATCTCCAAATAACATTTCATCTTCGATTCTTATAATACCTATCGCATAAAATGGAATCAATAGTCAATACACATATCAATATTTGAAGTCCTAGGAGAAAATAATGAACAAGATTTGAGGATGTATAATTGATTCAAACCAATGGTTAGTTCCAATAGAACATAATATTAAGAAGTGTGTATCGCTCCATTCTAATTAGAGACGGGTTGAATATAGATGTTTCATTGATGGATTGGCTTGGGCATCTACCGATCAGTCACTCGAGCAGGCCTTTTCTCAGTACGGCGAAGTTATCAAATCGAAGATCATAAATGATCGCGAGACCGGTGATCCAGAGGCTAGCTTCGAATTCATTACTTTCAAGGATGAACAGACCATGAGAGATGCGATCGAAGCAATGAACCAGCAGGATCTCGACGGACATTGTATTACCATCAACGAGTTTCACTTTGGCGGTGGCAGGGGTGGTGGAGGTAGTGGGGATTCTGCAGTTCTTGCTATGGAGGTTATGGTGGTCGTCGTAAGGGTGGTTACGGCAGCAGTTAAGGTGGTGGTGGCTACGGTGGTGACCGTTCTTACTCTAGAGGAAGTGGTGAGGGAAATTGGAGGAATTACATTTAAAACTTAGTGATAGATCTTTAAATTCAATTATTTTTTATTCCATCGAATCTATATGGCATACCGTTCTATTTTTGTTTTCTCACTGCTGCTTTCTTTCCTTCATGTACAAGTCCGAAATCAAGGTTTGATCTGAACGATGTAATTGAGGTTTTTTGATAGTTTACTTTCATTAAAATAATAATAATAAGTATATCAAGGTGTGCATAATCTTCAAATTTAAAAGGGCAAATTTGTTATTTAGGGGGTGTGTATTCAATAAAATTAAGATTTAAAAAATTAAAAGACGTGTGCATTTAATAAAATGTGTGTATTTAATAAAAAGGGGTGTGTATTTAACAATACTCTTTTACTTTATTTACATAAAAAAACTACAATACTCTTTAAAAGTTAATAAATTTAATTAAAAAATAACTTTCTTTAAACTACATATCCACAATAAGTGCGGCGCTTATTATGGGTCGGATATTATATTTTTTTGTTTATTAAAAATATTATTATTTTACATTTGCTGAATTATTCATTGATAAATAAAGTCTTATTCATCCCATAAATTTCACAAGTGAAATTGCCATGTAAGTAAAAACGATCGGAGACAGCAAAAAACACATCTCACGCTCGAATTTCCGGCGACATTTAGTAATTTCAGGTGAAAAAAGGACAAAACGACTAGAATCGGACACTGGAGGATCAAAAGTGTGAATTTAACAAACTTGGGGACTGAATTTGGATTACACCAAACAAAAAAGACCAATTTTGAAATTTCCCTGAGCGTGCATCTCACGTTCAAATTTCCGACGATGTTTAGTAATTTACGACAAAAAAAGTAGGGGTGACCACGGTGCGGTTTTGGCAGTTTTTCGATGAAATTTAAATTGTCTTTTTATAAACGGTTCGGTTCTACGTTTAGTATAAAATCACGATTTTTCAATTATAATTCATCAATCGATTTTTAGTAGTTTGGCAGTTTAGCGATTTTAATAATAAGATAGAATATAACTATATAAAAAATATGAAACTTAAATATAGATAAATATACATGTTTTAATAAATGTATTTTAGTAACCCATAATGACAATTACAAAATGTATAATTCTAAACTTGTCTAAAATGTTAATTTCTTAATAGTAAGAACTCATTTTCTATTTTAACATTAATTATAGTATCTCATTTTAATCATGAATTTGAGAGAAACTACAATAGGATCGATTCCACCAAATTTTCATGGAACCGGATCATCTCTTCAGCAAATGGACTTTAATTAGAGTTATCCAATTTATGTATATCTCTTTGATTATCAGTCCAACAAATCAATCGGAACCACCAATTGACAGAATACTTTCGATTTGTTAGCCGCTTTGTCTTCTTTCCCCTATTTGTTCGAAGGAATCCAAGTATACGATTTTCCGGCGAGAATCCTCCCAATCGGCGTGACCCACTGGTCAATCACAACGCCGAGGAAGAAGCTATCTGTCGTGGCGATTGTGAAGCTGTGGTTCTCTCGGTAGGGCAGGGGTCGAGCCCACTTCTCATCAGGCAGCCAAGACGCAACCACCTTTCCCTCCTTCTCTAACCATCATTTTGGTCAAGAGTTGATTTCATTTTGATGTATTTTTCTTTGTTCGATTGATTTCAGAAGAAATTGTTGAAACTGTAGGTCATGGGAGATTTGGGAAGAGGAGAGGGGTTCTACATCCTTTCATCTGGAATCTATGTTTTCTTTGAACTTTCAGTTTCATCATTTTCATCACGTAGTTGTTGGAGGAATTGCTATTAGCCTTATTAATACTTGGTATTTTATACTACAAGATAATACGCAATAGCTCTTTTGATTGCTACAAGGAAGATGATGTATAGCTCTTTTGGTTGGTCTATTACCATTTCTCATTTGTCTGATTGAAAGTTGAAAGTTGGTTGCAAATCACTTTATATTTGGTCTCCTATGATTCATAAATATTGAAATTTATGTGTCCAGACATGGTTGTGTTGTTTTTTCTGAAAAGCTCCGGATACAATTAAAACTAATCTTTCAAAGTATCTCTAGACATGTTCACTTATCATGTAAATCAACGTGGTGTTGTATAAAACTTAGGCGCTCCTCTGCATAAGTGATTTGTTGTATTCCAAGATATGATGTGTGTTAGAGTAATAGTTAGCATTATTAGAGAAAAAGGTTGTAACTTGCATATTCATAATCAATGATAGTAATAGTTTGTGTTGTCATCAATCATAATGTTGCCATATGTTAGTTTCTCTAGTGTATAAACAATATGAATACATGTGATGCATTTGTTAATGAAAAGACATTACTACTATTAGATATCACATTTGTTAATGGAAAGAAACTATTAGATAAGTAAGACTATTTCTTGATATTTTTAAATAGTGATTTAATTAATTTAAAAGAATAATCTAATTAAAAGAGTAACCTAATTAATTTCAATGAGTAATCTAATTAATTCTATACATTAATTTATCATATAATTTTAATTAATTTCAAGGAGTGGTCTATTTAATTTTTTAAAGAGTGATCCAATTTATTCTAAAGAATACTCTAATTATTTTAAAGAGTGATACAATTAATTTCAAAGAGTATTCTAAATCTTCATAGTACATCACTTCATTTTCAAAAATCAAAGTTTTTAATCAAAAAAGTGATCCAATTATTTCGAAAGAGTGATCTAATTAACTCTAAAGAGTAATTTAAGTACATGACTTAGTTTTCAAAAATCAAAGTCTTAGATCCTAGAGTGCTCTAGTTATTTTGAAAGAATGATCTAATTAACTCTAAAGAGTAATCTAAGTACATGACTTCATTTTCAAAAATCAAATATTAAATTAAAGAGTAGTCCAATTAATTTTAAAAAATTTATTATGGATTCGTCAAATAATACTATAATATCATAGTTCTTAAAAAATTATTAAAGGTATGAGAGTTTAAATACTCCATATGTAATTTTATAAATGAGAACAACTACAATAGGACCGGTTCCGACGGCAAGGGTTCTTCTCGCGTATTCAGTGATACATCATAGTCAAGAAGCTTTCGATGAACATGACTGGATTTTTTAGGGCCCTCGTCTTTAGAACTTCTCTCTATTGCTTGTAGCCGTCTTATGATGTTCATTGGCAATTGAAAAATCTGACTTATTTATTTGGAGTTTTTTTGTTTTAATTTTAAGATGTTTTGTTTCCTTGCCTTGTGCTGATCATTGAGCATGTTTTGTTTGGTTTGGTTTGTGATTTTAGGAAACATGTTTTTGGGTTTTGTATTTGATGTAGGAAGAGCTGGTACTTTCCTGTAGTTGTTGGTAAAATCTAATGTTAACTAAGCATTTGGGTTTTCTAGTTTGATAGACATTATCTCTACACTTGAAATAAGGAGTATTGTAATCTTCTTATGTACTTATAAAGAAATAATAAGTGTAAAAAGGAGAAATCTAATAGAAATTCACAATTAATTAAGAGATGCATTTGAGTTCAACTTCTGTCTTTGTCCGATGTAGTTTGACTTTTGTATTCCACCAAATTATGTATCAAATGAAATGGATGACTGCAGGGTTCACGATCTGTTGCTAAGGAAGTGTGTGTGTCCAAATACGTGCAACAAAAAGTTGTGCCTTTTGTGAGAAACACACAGTGCAAGAATGTTACAATATTTGGTTCCCCACAACTCAAGTATTGCTGTTATCTTAGATGTCTCGATCAACGCACTAATCCGCATAAAGTGTTTGCAAGAGAAGGCAGAAGAGGAGTATAAAATTAACTATCTTTTATGATCTATAATTTACAAATTGTATACCATTTAATTACTTTCCATACATAACTTATTTTCAGAATCTTAAATTAAATAGCAATTTAATTTGTTATATAGAGTAACCTAATTAATATAAAAGAGTAACTATATAACCTAATTAATATAAAAGAGTAATTTAATTAATATGAAAGAGTAACCTTTTTAGATGAAGATATTGATCAAATACTCAAATTAAATAGTAACTTAATATTTTCAAAAAATATTTATTATATAAAGATTAACTCAATTAATAAGAAAGAGTAATGTAATGAAAATAAAAGAGTAACTTAACCAAATACTCAAATTAAATAGTAACTTAATCTTTTTTTAAAAGAAATATTATTATAAATAGTAACTCAATTAATAAGAAAGAATAACCTAATCAATATGAAAAAGTAACCTAAAAGATATTGACCAAATACTCAAATTAAATAATAACATAAATTCAAATCAATATAAAGTGTAACCCAATTAATTGAAAAGAGTAATCTAAAATATCTTAACCAACAAAACAATACTTCCTCCGTCCCAGGCTCATTTTACCATTTTGGTCGTCCCACCCAAATAGTCTCATTTCCTTTCTTGAACACATGGGACCCACTCGCATCCACTAATACAATTAAAACATGGGCCCCACACCCACTAATACAACTACCCATTACACATTAAATAATAATACTCATTAATCAACGTGCCCAAAAGCAAATGAGACTCTTAGCCTGGGACGGAGGGAGTATATTAATAATTCAACACAAAATTAGAGTAATCTAAAAAAATTATTAATAGTAACTCAATCTATTAAAGAGTAACTCACTTAATTAAATGAGAAATCTTGTAAATCAACGAAAAAATTATCACCCAAAATTAAGTTAATAACTTAAAAGTAAATTAAGACAAAGTAATAACTAAAAGTGACAATTTAACAAATAAAATTTTGACGTCCATTCAGAAAAAAAAAAAACATCTTGATTAAACAACTAATTACTTGTAAAGCATCATAAATTTTGCCAAAATAAAAGGAATGGAAGAGCCACAAAAGGCACATTTATTAATGTCATGATCTTTGCAAAAGTAAAAGCAGTGGCAAATTGTTTATACCTAAAGAAAGATAGACGATCTGTTTAACCAACTTGATCAAATGTAACAGCCAACCAATGGATGCATTACCTAACTTTTTTCAACTTTGACTAGCTGTCCGCTTAATAGGAAGACATCAGTAAGAACCATTTTTGACTGGAAAGCAGCACCCACCAGGTTCACGGCCTCATTCTTGCCAAACTCCACCACCCTTTCCTCCAACAAACTCGTATCATTAATATCAAATTTCCTAAGCAATGTGAAGCATGAGTTAGTAGAGAATGGCGTAAAAGCCAAATTATCCGCCACCATATAAGTCACACCCTTCACATATCCAGGTGAAACAGGAGGAGCTATGCTTCCATGACAATATGGACAGGTAGAACGTTGATCATAGGAAGGATGCATCCTATAATTGCAATTGCACTTGTGAGGGTTCTTTTGGTCATCTTTTGCATCTTTGAGGCCCAGCAGAGGTACGGTATGGAAGGACAAGACGGTTTCAAAAGAGTAGTCTTACTTTTCTTTGGTTGCATGAAGGATTCATTCAAATTTTTAATGCTATCATACAGCTTTGCTAGTGAGGATTCCAATGCATGTTTCTGACTGAGATCAATGATCGAACCCACGGGCAACGTGAGCGTGCCAAGCAGGAAGTCCACAAAGTCTTTGCCAGTCTCAGCATATAGGACTCTTTGCACTTTGGGATCAATCAATAGCTTCAAGCTCATAGTAGATGCTGCCATATCACAAGTTACTGTTGCCTCCATCTGCGTCAATTTCTGGCGCTTAGCGGTGACTCTTTGACTTATAAAATGGGGCAATTGATTTTGACAAGAAATAGAGAAGCTGAAATCAAGCTCTGACTTGTAAAATGCGGTTATGATTTCGATTATTAAACCACACAGATTTTGCAATACGAATTGGGATCTTGCACCATGAATACAAAATAGAACACCTAACTACCTGAATGTCATCGGATATGAAATCAAAATCAAGCCCAACTATTATCGAACGCAGCGGAGGTAATCGCCTGCGAGAATTCCTGAAAATTGATCCTTCCATCGTCATCGGTGTCGATTTCCCTAATCTCCCCGTTGATTCCTCCGCCATTGAGAACTGTTTAAATTAAATGTCACTTTCTCTCTTCCCCAACACACCGAACGAGAATCGTACCGAGCTCGGTCGTCGTCCTCGCCGCTACAGATCCATCATCTCTGGTCAGGAAACGCCAATTCACGTGAAGAAGAAGTGTGGTGCGTTGAATGGCGTGGATTGTGCGCGGAGAAAACCTGAAGAAAGCCTGACCCGAATTTTCAAAAGGTTGATCCATTTTCATTAAAAAAATTTCGGTTGTATGAAATTTAAAAAAAAAAACGAGCCTACCCTAGTCATTGTCCATGAATTTAAATATTTCTATAGAGTTTAAATAATTATTTATCACAAATGTTCTTTTTTAAAGTTATCATCATTTATTAGAAAAATTTTAACAATTGTAAAATTTGACAATGAGCAAAGGTTTAAAAAAGTGTAACAACTTGAGATTCCAACATTCAAATATGTTTAAATCACATACGTATATATACATGTATATAATACATGTATTGATGGTGTGGTGCGGTGCAATTTTAGAAAAAATCAAAATTGCACCGTTATGGTGGTGCAGTTTTCTCAAATATAAATATATAATCGGCGGTTTACTATATATTTATATTATTAGTGGCGGTGCAATTCAGTGTGGCTAAACCGGTTTTAAAAAATTTATGCTCACCCCTAAAAAAAGAATCAATATGAACAAAAAAGACTAAAATCAAATATGTACTAAAGGATCAAAAGTACTAATTTAACAAATTTGGGGATGAATTACGCCAAATAAAGGAACAAATGACCGACCCATTTTGATATTTTTCCTATTTTATTACCACCCACCTATCAGATTTTAGTTATTTTGTTTATACTTGAACAATTTAAGAGAGGTGTAAGAAAGAGATTGCCTTCTTCATATTTTTCTTTTTCCTTTTCTTTGATGAATCGTCCTGTTGATGCTCGTTTTCGTCATGAGGACTTAAACAAGATCAAACATGAAATAATCTCCTCTGTTGTCAACGATAAGCTAAAAGTTGAAGAAAGTAAATAAATGCAAGGATATTTAACGTGGCGAAGTTCAAAAGAACCTACATCCACGAGAGTAGAAAGAATGTTTTTATTGATGACAGTTACAGAGAGAAATCTCACACACTCCATGAGCTAGAATAGTAGAGCTATTTACAGTATCGAAGATGTATAGAAAATGTAAAAAGAGAATTATTTGTGGGTGGGAATCTGCTGGAGATGATGAAGTGAGCCCCCCTCACATTGTAGAGTTCCTTGCTATATCATTGCTTACGCTTTTTGCATGACCTCAATCCATGTCACCTTTTGAGATACAATGAGGGGAGATGGAATCAAATTGGTTATGGAGTGGTCCCAACCTCTGTCTCATTGGTGGAGAGAGCATCTAATTCATGTGGAGGTGCAAGTATATTTCTCTTCCTCATGCTACTATTTGGTCCATCTGATCGAGACTATTGTCGTGTTGAGCATAATATTAACTAGCTGTGGATGGGGATAAAATGGATGTGCTTATCCCTGGGTGGGGATAAACGGAAGAGGTTAATTTAATTCTGCCGTTGGATGGACTTATCCTCCGTGGTGAACTGACTTTATCCCCCGGCTGATTTTTCATGCATATATTTTTCTTAATATTTCGCATATATCATTTACCTTCAAGCGTGTAACATCACGCCTCATATAGATGTAATCACCCATAACACGTCTAAAACCTATTTGCACATATTCCCAATTCCGGGCTGTAGATATCATGGGATGAGGACGGTAGATTTGATAAATAAAATGGTATAATAGTAATAAATGGGATATGCATGCATAGTAGATGTTTTATCTTTTTATGATATTTATTGGAGTTTATTCAGTAAAGAAGATATGTTTAATAATTTTGGTAAGAGACACCCTTTAGACGAGTTTTTGTGGGACTATCTTAGGCTGGGGGCACTGGTCCTTGAGATTTTAGAAGTTATTAGTACACAAGTAACCATAGCACCTCAATGTTTTGAGGCGTAACCCGGACCGATTTAAAATAATTTTATAATGTAAATGAATTATTTTATATGATTTATTTAAAGTGGAACTATTTTAAGCATATTTAAGGGATATTATAGATGATAACTATGAGTGGAAGCATTACATGGTTTATTAGTTGCGAATATTGCACTGCAATAGGCCCTATTTTACCCAATGCACCGAGAAATATCGCACTGAAGGTGCATACGAAGAAAACCATACACAGTTCATTATTACCTTTTATTTGTTAAGCTTTACATATATTATTATTACATTATATTATTATTATTATTATTATTATTATTATTATTATTATTATTATTATTATTATTATTATTATTATTATTATTATATCTATAAAGTTCCTATTGCAACAAATCATCAAACATACCCCTAAATAATTAATATACGTGCTTGAATTATAACACATTGGTGCATATAATTGGATAGTTGTTTTTTTTTTCTTTTTTTTTATTATTTTTTTGTAATGCGTGTAAGAGTATTTAGAGAATCAAGCATTACAGATTGGAGGGAGTAATATTTCTTATAGGAAATAATTCTTATATTGTCGACTGTCTAAATGAGATGGAATAATAATTACTCAGTTAGCCACCCGGCCCACCCCATGCAGCTAGCACATTAGAAAGTCAGAGCTATTGCCTTTACTGTTGTCCTCTGCAGCAATCTTCGACATATCAGTAAAATGCTCGAGCTTCAGCATTCACAAGGAAGACAGGTCTTCATTCGGTTTCTCAAGTTCATCTAAAATTCTGATGTCCCGCATATCTGGAATATCAAAAAGTATTGATTTAATCCGCAAAATAAACACTTAACTGAAATCAAATAGACAACAGGTTATCTGCTCTGCAAGATAAAGAGGATTAGATTTAGATTGTTCGTCTCTCTATTTTCACTACCTTCAATTTTCCATGATTAATTGACAAATACACAGATTTTCAATGCAAATAACCTTATGAGAACTTCAAGATTGGCTTCAGAGCAGCACACGGGATGGTGAAGTTCAGATGGGGTATGACCGTTCCCTCTCCATGTTTGGCATTGCTGCAGGGAAAAAATAAAAACCAAGGAAAAAACCCAACATAAGAACAGAAATAGAAATATATCCTAGTATATAAAGAGTGAAACAGGAGATGAGAGCAAAGACTAAAGTATTTAAATGTGGATTAAAGTATTATTTAAGGTTTTTAACTTCTTTGAGCTTATCTTGGGAGTTCATAAACATGGAAGTAGTATTCCCACTCTTGTGATCGATGTACCTAAGCAGAATAAATACCTTGTGACGAGAACAATCATACGATCATTAGAACTGATGGCAGCATCACTACTACTTCCAGGGTGAACTGCAGTGTTGTCCTCAACGGCTCAAACTCACAATGCATAATGCTATTAGTGATTGTTGTTGTTTAACATTTAGTTAATGTTTTTATGTAAGTTTAAATGCTTATTTTTCTTGTTATCCAACATTCATGATTAAACTTCGATGCTTGGTTGTATTTATTAATGGAAGCTGCATTATGGCATCAAACGAAAATCAGAGCTTTTTATTTGGTAATGAATGATTTTGCTGGAAAATTAGGGCTTAAGAATCTTCCAATTACATGAGCTAGAGGTGAGGTTACCTGGTTGTCCGATTGGATATTTTCAAATGGTTGGAAGAAATGACGTACTCACTGGTGCGCATTTTTACAATGATATATCCGTGGTTGTTTTCAGAATATGAAGCAAGGGTGTGAAGTATAAAATGTATATAAAATTGAATATTGTTTACAAAATGTAGCAGCTAAGTTGTTTTCAGGTAGGATTTGGTCGAAGAATTTAGTGTTTGGAGTTGTACCTTCCGATTCCAGTGCCATAATGGTTGAACTATGATGCATTTACACCATTCCATTTTTAGCAACTTTTTCGAAGCCCCATCCTTCACCATATTTGAAAATAAAAAATGCTTTAAATATTTATTTAGACAGAGAAAATGTAGCAACAGTTAATAGTTTCATCCTTACATGTAGATGTTTGAGCCATCTACTCCATTCTGTCTCGATAAACTCCAGAGCATGCTTTTGGTTTTTAACCTGATGTCGAGATCAGTTACTAAATGGTGAGAAATAATGTATTGTCCTGAACTTGTTAGAAGAATTAGAAGCAGATGATTACCCATATTTGGTGTTTTGATCAAACAAATAAGTAAAAAAATGAAAGCAACACATATATTACAGACATAACAAACCTTTCTTGAAAGGTTGAGCTCTATCAATTTGATATTTTCTGAATATGTAATACCCCGTAAGTTTCACCTGCGATTTTTCTGTCATGGCCCAAATCTTTGAAGCCCACATCCAAACTCAGCCCATTCATTGATCAACCGTGAGCTCAAAATTAAAATAGATAAGTTTCTTACTCCCCAAGAAATAAATATATTGTGATCTCCTTATCCATAAAGAAGATATTTTTTTTTCCCTTATCAACCCATATCTTAGGAAATTAGTTAAATCCTATGAAAGGATATCTTGTACCAGCCGTAGAAGTATAAGTCTATACCGCTACTGCAATCTTACTCCACACACACGATACACCTTCATACGGCTGCAAACAGTGAGAGGTAACACACAAATTTACTTCTTCTTTTCTCTTCTTTTTCTTTTCCTTTTCTTTCTTCTTCCTCCGATCAAACACTTGTTTCCTTCTTTATTTGTTTCTTCAAACTCAAAACCACCAACCCTAATATTCTCAATTTGCAACCCTTACGTGAATAAATATGTAGATTAGTTGTACAATAGTTTATCGAAATCATAGTAGTAATGGTCGATCATGATGATGTAGGTGACGAAGGAGACCCTGATATTGTCGTTAGTACTTGAACGTTAGACATCACTCGGTTAAAAGGTGGGGATTCTTTCATACTTATATGTGTTAGATGATTACGTATGTGCCAATCGAATTAAACTTGAAATTTGTTGTCACTTATGAGTTGATGATCATACTTGAATGTTATGAAATATTATATGGCATGGGTATGGGCTGCATAAGTGCCATACTATAGCACGGGTATGGGCTGTAATGGTGCCATACTATAGCATGGGTAAGGGCTGTGAAGGAGTGCCTTACTAACGAATCGCGATATCGTAAAGTTACACGGATAAGGGCCGAAAGGTGCCTTATTATGATATGATAAAGTGTATTGTAAGTGAATTAAATTCTCGTATATGGATTATTTGATATATATAAGCATGTTTAGATCTTCACTGAGCGTGTGGTTGCTCACCCCGATAAATACTCTTATCGCAGGTTGAGCGTGGCAAAGCGTACGAGCGGAGGTTGCGGGCAAGAGGAGACTAAATAAAGATTTCCAATAGATTTCAGTTTGCTGCGTGATTTCAGACTTAATTTTGGGAAAAATTGGTTGAATATGATCCATGATAACTTACTGGTTAAATTTCTATTTTATGACAGAATTTTGTGAAGTATGATAACTTACCACTTGAGCTTTCGTTTCATGACAGAGTGTTGGGGTTATTGCAATTGAGATTATTTGGATAAATTTTAATTTGGGTTCTTGGCCAATGAGCATGATTAATAAAGATTTATGATCAACAGATGGGTGCTTGTATGTATGAAGTTGACGGATTTGTTCGTATGTGACCTGTACCTGGTAGTACCATTTAAGTCATGCATGTTGGAAGAATACCTATTCGGGCCAGAGGGGCAGGTGCTATTCGTATGAATTAGTGTGAGTACTTAATTGATTGAATGTTGTGGTTTATTAATTTGCGGACGAAAGCAGCTAGCTAACAAGTCAATGTGTGAATTTATGGTGGCTGTGCATGGAAGAAAGCAATTACAACTTTGCTGCTGAAGTCCACCTCCTAAATTTTGGTCACATGCTTGCTTACATTTGTGAGTTTGATGGATGTTATTTTGTAATGAATTGATTTGGAGCTATACGTTTTGAAATATGCTAAGTTTTTATCTTGTGATATGTGGTACAGTGGAGTAGTTCCTGAAATTTTGGTTAGTAAATAACAATTTGGGGTGATACAATGGAGTGGAATTGATGAACACGTGACCTGCTTGTGAGCATTCCACCCAATTGCTTTTCTTTAAAATACCACCTGTACATGTTTGTGAGGAAGTTCTTTTGAAAATACAAAACTTGTAGGACTAGTTCCTCTTTGGAAATCCTTTATTCTTAAAATATTAAGTATCTATTTCCAACTTGCAGAACTCTGCAAACACTTTTTTTTTTTTAAATAAAGATTTCAAAAACTTAAAGGACGTACTTCCTAATTAATTTTTCTTATTTGGGTTGTTTGTGCAAGATTATTGAAAACTTATAGGACTGGACCTATCTCTCTTCCTCCTTATTTATAAAATACCTTACATGCAAAATTTTAGTCATGCCTTATCTAATATCCTTTGAACGAAATAATGTGAAACTATAGGTCCTGTATGTTTAAATTGACATGGATTTCTTTTGAGGAGAAGCTTGTAGTTCTTTACTCTCAAAGCATTTTGCAATAATATTTCATTTAATATTCAAAGACTAAATTTGCAGAACTTAAAGGATCTAAACCCTTTACTTAAATAGTTTTGCTAAAGTTGTAAAAAAATAAAACTTGTGGGACTTGCTGTTTTATTTGCTAACCCTTCACTTTGCAAGAAAACTTTTTTTTAAATCTGCTGATATTTATAGGACTAAGCCCATCTTCACTTCCTTCTTGTTTGCAAACTCCTTTTACTTGCAAAAAAATAAATTTTGGTCATGCATATTTAATATTCTTTATCAAAATACTATACCAATTTTCCTTGGTAAAATTTGGGGCGTGACAGAATAACTCTCATTTAAAAGAGCTGACATAAGTTCTTAATCTTACAGAATTGACCAATAAGTATCTTACTTAATAAACAACTCCTAAACACTTAACAAGTGAATGAGAGGCTTTAATGGCATTATTGAGATGTGGAAACCATAATGACGTTTGTAACACTCAGCCGTGAGAAGCTTATTTAACTTCGAGTCTGCTTGCTACTAAAAGAACTTCAATTTAACATAATACAACTTCATCCTCCATCAAATCCTAATTTCTTATGAAGTGAACATGCATACAAATATATACATATGTACTAAAGTGCGAGCAATCAAACCACCTAATTTGGGTGTAAAATATTTGAAGAACCATCATATAATCCCATAAGAACATAACTCTATACACGAAAATTTAAAAATTCCAATATCATAACCTCACTAATGCTATTAGTAAACAACATCAACCTTTGCTACTAATTCTCAGTCATTGGCATTTGTGAATAAAGAGAGCATAGCACATTAAAATCCAAAACCTAAAATAAGACAGAAATTTTAAATAAATACAAGGAATCAAGGTGAATATCAACAGAGATAATTTAAGAGAGAACAAGAAATCAAGCTAAATATAAACTCAGTAAATGTATTTCTCTCATAAGTAACATGTAAATAAAGTGAAGAAAACTTACAGCCACACATAATGCAGCAATATTCACAGAGGCAAGGCACTGCAGGAGAAATTGTTGAAGAAAGAATGAAAAGGAAGCTAATTTATGAAAATGGGCAGAAAGTTTTAATGAAGTGAGGTGATGGGCACATCCCTTTCGCTCGATATCAAGTATTGATATTTAAAGAATATAAATATCTTGCTGTTGTTGCTTTTAAAATTATCTAAAGCTTAAGGTAATTCCTTAGTTTTCTCAAATAAGCATTTATACAAGTTTTATTTTTATAGCTTCTAAATCAGAAACAAGATTTAAAAAACAACTAAGGGGAAAGCAAGTCAGTAACCCCACAGGAAAGCAATAATTTTTTGGGAATTGAAACTAAACCATGAAACAATAAATGACAATTTGAGACTTGAGAGTGAGCTTACAGTAGGGGAAAAGTTCTGACCAGAAGAAATAATACTACATGTAAAGGAAAATCGTAAAGATATGAAAAGAACACATGAAATATAGGAACTGAACGAAATACCAAAGGAATTATAACATCTTTAGAGTAAGCTAACACCTTGAAGGTTAGGTACTCATTGCAAATACTTCATGGAGTACCACATAGAAGCCCCCATGAATCTAATGGCGTATACTCCAACCAATCTTTCTAATGGAATTATGCCAACTTTTTATTGCATTGACCATGCGTAATTCTCAATAAATGTGAAAGATGTATAATCAAATAAGGATACAATTTTCAAGCATCTTCGCATGAATATTTGATTATATATTTTAAGTTTGTGGTCTTTTGGTTCCTTCAAGTAAAAAATATCAAATGACCTTCCAACTATCTGAGCTACCTGATTACAAAATCGAATGAGTTACTTGAACACAACAACTAAATGAATCACAACATCATATTGATACTAAGCAAATTATAATAAGAGAGTATGCCTTATAAAGATGTCGGCAAGTGCACTTAGCTTTGTGCTGTATGTTTCGCCAAAAGCAAGCACTGCAGTATGTTGGAAAGCAAAAGCCCAGTTTGTGATCATCTCGCAAGTGAGAAAGAAAATATGGAATATCTTCAAAAAGTCAACAAAGTAGCACGCTCATCCAGCATAGGGCATTTAAAGGCCTAAAGTTGCAAGCTGACTCGTTTTTCGACTTACTATAATATGGGAAAATCTCAGGGCACACAAGGGAGCAATACTTGCAAAGATGTTCGAGCGATTCAGCAACCAAGGGCTCCACAAACTTACAAGTTAGAACACGTTACCTAAAGTCCAAAACTCATCACCATATAATGAACCAGATTTCCACAGATACATGCGCCGAAGTATGTAATTTCATTTACATGTGGTAGCTATTTCAAAAAGAATTTCTTTGCTCTTACAGATACAAGAATTGATATCTCCTATGGAATTCTAAATGCAAAAAACACCGATGAAAATATCCTATTCGTTATTGAAATTGCAATTACCATAGTTTATTAAGCTTAATATGAAGAAATAGCAAGCAACCAACTTTAATAAAGGTTAAGATTGAAAATACTCTAGAAGTTATTGAAATTGCAATTACCCTAATTTATTAAGCTTAGTATGAAGAAACAGCAAATATTAATCAAACTCTGACAAAGGTTCAGATCAAAGGAAACCACATTAAGAATATTACACCGAACTAATAGGTAAGCTCAATATGGAAAAGAAACAAACAACCAAACTGTAATAAAAGTTAAGATCCAAGAGACCACATTTAAACAATTACAATTAACTAATAGATATTCAAAAACACATACAGCAATAATCAGTTTTCGGTACAAAATTGAGGGCCAACTAAATAAATTCACTCAACGAAGTTGTGTGTGTTTGGATTTGCTGGTGAGGCAATTCAAAGAAGTAAGTTCGTACTTTTGCACAACTGCTGGCAATATAATTAAAGGGGAAAAAGAATTCATCTTATTTAAGAAAGCATACTTGTCTATTGTCTTGAGGGAAGAAGCCATTGTTCCAAGTAGCCAAGTAGTAATGAAAGTGAATTCATGCAGTATGGTAACATCATACGAAGCATGGCTGGTACCTTTCCTGTATCGATTGAGTTTTCGAGTCCAACCATTCAAGGTCTTCCCTAGTTATTTGAATTGTAGGCTTTTCGTAGTTATCTGGAATGAATAGCAAGTGGAGTGGGAAAGCAACTAAGAAGCAAGTTTTTCAAGCCCTCTGCCATGGGACCGATGAGGGAACTGCAAGGATCAAACACATTCACCATGCCTTATATCTAGGATTCAGCATCCCCCAGTGAACATGTGTTGCATAAAGGAGAACAAATTTGATCATTAAGCGGAGTTCAGCAGAAAAAGTACAGGATATATCATATATCATTAGTTAGTGTACAATCAGATTCATCATTCGGTAATCTAGGTCGAGCAAAAATAAGTCAGTCGCTATTAAGTGTAGATTATGAGCCTAGTAACAAGAAGCTATCTAATTTCCAATTCATACATTATTACTTTTCGCTTTTCAGAGAAAGAGAGCGAATTTTATTAAATCTTCACAGAAGATAATGAGTAAAAAAGTCATACTCACAAATTCACACGTAGGCATTATTTACAACAAAAAAAAAAATCCTTCACAAAACAATTATCGATTACCATTTCCTGTGAGTGAACCAATTTCTGTCACATGATCTCATCGAGAGCAAGTTGACCAAGAATATTGCAGTGATACATATAAAAGGGCTGATATGCAGTGAAATTTCCAAATTGAACACAACAATCAATTTTCAGGTAATCCTGCTTTGATTAACAAGAAGTGTGATTGCATATCGTCGGTTGAGAAGAGAAAGAGGTGCCGCAGGCGATGGAGAAGGTCCGAGCGATATCGGTAAGAATCAAACGTGTCGTAAAGCTGAGATATTGTAAAAGAGGAGAAAAGGTAAGGAAAGACAACCACGGAAGGAGGGCAAGAAAGAGATGAAGGCCAGGTGGAGGTAAAAAGAACCAAGGACTGGGACGCGTGGCACGGTGCTGGAAGAAGGATGCGACAGGCAACCGGCTCTCACCGCCACTAGTTCAATGTCGACGCGTGGATGCATGGAGAAAGTAGGAGAAGCGAGCAACCGGTTTTCACCGGGTCATTTTACCTGGCATCGCGTTTTATATATAAAAAGATATATTGTTAGAGTAGTATATGTTTAGCGCACCAATTAGATTGGATAAATGTATTCTTTATATTTTGAATGAAAACAATCTAATTGAAAATTATATTATTAAAGGCTGTTTTAATTTAAACATATGCTTATTCCATAAAGTCCATAAACCAATTTAAACTAAAATGTATGATTACGCATATGATGGTGATCATGGAATTTATACATAGAGCTTTGGTCTTAAACATGGTTCCGAGTAAAGAATTTTTCTAAATGGGACAAAAAATAATTCAGTAAAGACTCATACATATGATGAATGCTCGTCGGACGAGAATATTGTATTCCATCAATATTAGTATTGTGACACAAATTCATATATGTGGATACTTATTAGAGAATAAGTTCATCGAACATGATCCGTAGAAAATTCTTATTGGATATGTCGAAATTATAATTTTCTAATTACGATAGTACACGATTAGTCTTTAGACTTGAAGCACCATGGTAGTCTTGTGTACTTCTTCTAATACTTAGATTTATCTTCTGATTGTTTAGCAATCATAAAGGGGGTATGTTGGGTATTATATTGATGTACATGGAGACTTGTGTGTGGCTAAGATAGAATCTGACTCTTGTTTAATACAAGAGAATCTCTTATGTATTTAATTATTAATGATTCAAAGACCTTGGCCAAGGCAATGAGAATAAAGATTCACAATGAATCATTGTAACATGAAATAGAAACACAGTTATTGAGTTAGTAGAATTTTGACTAATATTCCTACTCTAGACTCAAGGGAGATTAACCGTTAAAAAGACCGTACGTGTATGTCACTCGTTAATTTACAAGTTTATTCACTATTTCACCTAACGCTAGAAGATCACGCTACTTGCTAGGTGTTACTATGATTAGTAGGTTCTTGAAATTAATTAGTTAATTTCAAGTGAATTAATTAATTGGATTAATTAATATAATAATTGTTATTTATAAGTTATAAATGTTGTAAGCCTACTGCTAGAGTTAGTAGTGAACCTAAAAGATCACACCTTAATTTGAATAAACGACTTTTATCAATTGGAACAATAGTTAAATTGTTATCTATTTATTATAATTAAATAATTTGATTATTTAATTAGAATTAAAAATAAATAAATAAATAAATAATGATAGTGTTAGTGGAGTGTAAAGCAAGCATTATTGCAAGTTAGTGGAGGCTAATGGAGTGTAAAGCAAGTGCACTTTGGGAGTGGAATATTGGTATTGGCATCAATACACTCACATTCGATCACCTATATAAAACTTGCTCTCTCTCTTTTGCAAAATTAATTCCTTTCGATATGGCTTCGTAATTGTCATTGGTTATGACCTTCGAAGTACACGCTATCCCTACGCTATTTGAAATTCATCTTGTTGTTCCAATTACAACTTTTACACTACTAGCGAAGTGTAAAATTTGTGTTGTTTATTCAATTGGTGGATTACTTTAGAGGAGATACACTTGGATCCCTTCTTGAGAAGAACGGAGTTTTAGCCACAATCCGGGAATCAATTCCCTCACTCCTTGCATCAACTGGAAGAAAGTCTATGAGGGTAAAAATAATCTTTACATAGATTTCTTACAATATATTTTAACACCGGATCCGATAATCGTTTCCGAGCATCCGGGGTGAAACCTTTTCATGTATTTAATAAATATGATTTATTAATTTAAAAATTTTAAATTCTGCTTCGTTCACCCGGATCACTATAACGAACCCAACAGTGGTATCAGAGCCTAGGCTCACGGTGTTGAAATATGTGCAGTACTAAAACTGTTTTAGTATTATTTAATGGTTAAATAAGAAAAATTGAAACAAAGGGAAAAGATTTCTCGACAGTCATTAATTACTCTAAAATTTCAAGTGTTGCAGTAGGATAAGAATTGTTCTTAAACTACTAATTATACAGTTAAAATTTTATATTCGGTGATTTTTATGAAATTGGCAAATGTTAGTTTATGACTCTATTGATTTCAAGAATGAATATGAAAAATTAAATAAAAGTTATTTATATTTCTTATTCAAAATATTCATTTGGAATGAAGTTTAAGTAATACGTTGTGTTTAACAAGAAATTGTTTCTTGAAATATCATTGTTTAATATAATAATTATTATTGATAATTTGTTATCAATATTTAATATTTAATTTGATAAAAGCATTAGATGTTTTATGATCAACAATGATATTTGATGGCTATTTATAGAAATGAGTTATTTGTTTGATCAAGAAAATAGATGGTTGCCATCAACTTTATAGAATGATTCACAAACC
The DNA here is from genome assembly GCA_023678885.1 of Pogostemon cablin. Lineage (NCBI taxonomy): Eukaryota > Viridiplantae > Streptophyta > Magnoliopsida > Lamiales > Lamiaceae > Pogostemon > Pogostemon cablin. The sequence continues at coordinate 13,112,703 of CM042986.1, forward strand.
AATTTCTATAAAAGAATTGATTACATGAATCAATAATGGATTTCTAGAAATGAGTTTCTAGAAAAATGTTTCTAAGAGAAAATAATTAGCTATCATTGAATTGATTTGGTTTTATTAATCTAAAAATTATTTCTTAATTAATTAATGCCAACAAAATTCTTAAAATCAATTCTAAAATCTAGTTTTGTAATATTGACTAATTGTTAGTCATAGTTTTCAACTAGTATTATTTTAAAATGAGAAATAAGAATAATTTTTATTCTCATATTTCGTTACGGAATTATTCATTGAGAATGGATATAAATAATTTTAATATGTTAATTGCATATTTATTTATTTAGGGATGATCATGAGCCTTGGACTTTGTGTGATGATTTTAATTTATTTGGATTTTATGGGGACTGCGAGCCTCTTTTATTTACATTTTTAAGTTCTTTAAATTTATGTAATGAGAGTAGATTAGTCCGTGAGGATTTAATTTTATTCATTGTAAATTGGAGGACTTGAATGAAGACCTAAAGAAGACCCAATTATTGATGGGTAATTAAATGCAATAGAATAAATGCTCAAGGCCCATAAGTGTATGGATTTTACATTATGATGTAAAAGTTCTCATTGTCCCTTAGATTGACCATAGACTCGTTTTGGCTCAAACGAGTCGCATAGGAAGGCCATGATCATCCCACCGCTTTATTTATGTATAGGATATATGCATGCTAGAATTTATTTAATGCATTCATTTGATGATTAACATTAAATAATTTATCTTAATAAGTTGATGAGGTCTTGGAAATAAAAATAATCCCTAAGTTTTTTAAACTTACACAAAATTTTTCAAAAATTTTATTTCAAACAAATATGGATGAGTTGGGTATGACCTATGAATCCATGCCTACTATCAAAAGATAAAGACATGATGATGCTACTACGCTTAACCACTGGCCATGAGTCGTGGGGTGGGTTTGTGGAAGAAAGATATGTTCTTTATCTGTCATAATGATTCTCATGAATTAAATGCATTATTGCATCGGCCATGAGTCGTGGGGTGTTTTTATGTTTTAATTGCATGAAGGTTTGATAGGTATTGTTTGACACTAAGTAACATATGGGCTCATAAAATTGAGGTATACGTGAAAGGTGATGTAAAATAAATCGAGGGTTGTATAGTGATACAATTGTAAAAATGTTTTACTACCAAAGAAAAATTTTCATGGGCTCATAAAATTGGAGTATGAGGGATTTTCATTGGACCTTAAGCCTACTAGAAAATTATGATTTTCCAATTTTCATTGGGGTTATGAAATTCGAATAAAATAGTATGATACATTTAATACTGAAGACCTTATATTAAATTAATATTAATTTTCATAACTTTCTCATTTTCTGCTTCATCATTTTGTAGATTCATCTACTGAAATAACAAACAATCCTATAACTGCTTAAATTGGGCAAAACAAGTTAACTGGACCAAACTTTAATGATTGGCTGAAAATTTTCAAAATTCTCTTAAAATCTAAAAGAAGTGAATATGTTCTTGACAAACCAATCCCTGAAGCACCTGGTGCTGATTCTAAGACTGAGGAACTTGAGAAGTTCAAACGTCATCAGGATGACGATCTGAAAGCTCGATGCTACATGTTAGCATCAATGTCAAGTGAGCTGTAGAGACAAAATGAGGATCAAACCTCTGGTTATGCTATTCTTAAACGCCTTGAAAACTTATTAGGCGAGAATAGCATGCAACAAAGATATGAGATATCTAAAGAGCTCTTCCGCAGTCACATGGCTGAGGTCTCTTCAGTCCAGGAATATGGATTGAAGATGATAGCTCTTAAGGAACGACTCGCGTCTTTGAAAGTTGAGGTTCCAACTGAGCTTTGCATTGATTTGATGTTGTTGTCTCTGCCTCCTTCATTTGACACCTTTATTGTCAATTATAATATGCATGACATGGTGAAAAGTTTCACTAAACTTGTCAACATGTTAAAGACAACTAAGTCCACCATGAAAAAGGATAAACCAGTCATGTTTATTGGGTCCACTTCTGGATCTAAGGTTGCAAAGCCAAAGAAAAAGTAGGGAAAAAAGAGTTTCAATAATCCCAACAAACTGAAAGCAAAGGGAGGTGTCAAGAAAAAGAAAACTTCTCAGGCCAATGAACCACTGCAATCAAACTGGACACTAGAAGAGGAACCGCAAGGATTACCTTGCAACCCTAAAGAGTTCAGGCATTTATTATGTTGAAGTTAACTTATCTATTAATGATACTTTTTGGGTATTAGATATTGGTTGTGCCTCACACATTTGCAATGATTTGCAGATGATGGAAAGAAGTAGAAAGCCAGAAACAAGAGAAATGGTTCTAAGGCTGGGGAATGGAGCAAAGGTTGCTGCATTAACTATAGGAACTATTCATCTAACTTTAAATAATAATTTAGTTTTGGTATTGAACAATTGTCTTTATGTTCCAGAGATTATTAAGAACATTATCTCTATTCATGTTTTGGATAGAGAAGGTTATTGTTTTAAGTTTGAATATGGAAGTTGTTCCATTTCTAAATGTTCTTCTTTAATTACTACTTGCATATTGATGAATGATTTATATACCTTGACTCCCCAAAATTTCATTCTTAGTCTTCAACAAAATAAAAGAAAATCAGATAACCGTAGTTCTATCACATTATGGCCTGTAAGATTAGGTCATATTTCTAAGAAAAGGATAAATAAGTTGGCAAAATTGCTTGACCTAAAGGACGAGCAAGAACTACCAATATGTGAGTCCTGTTTAAAGAGAAAAATAACCAAATCTCCATTTGTTGGAAAAGTGGAGCGAGCTACATATCTATTGGAAATAGTTCATATAGATGTATGTGGCCCATTAAGTGTTAATGCTCGTGGAAACTATAGATACTTCTTAACCTTTACCGATGACTTCTCTAGGTATTGTTATGTGTACCTATTAAGGTACAAATCTGAAGTTTTTGAAAAGATTAAAGAATTTAGAACTAAAGTAGAGAAACAAACTGGCTTAAGTATAAAAGCACTTAGATCAGATCGAGGAGGCGAATACTTAAGTGCAGAATTTCTAGATTATCTAAAAGAGAATGAGATTCTCTCACAGTAGACTTCTCCTAGCACTCCCCAACTCAATGGAGTTTCGGAATGCAGGAATCGAACCTTGATGGACATGGTTCGATCTATGATGAGTTTCACTTCATTACCTCTTTCCTTTTGGGGCTATGCCTTAGAAATTGCAGCACACCTATTAAATAGGGTGTCTTCTAAGGCCGTCCCTACTACACCTTATGAGATGTGGTGTTGTAAAACACCCTCGTATAAGTACCTTCGGGTATGGGGGTGTGATGCTTACGTGAAGCAATTGGATATGAGATCCAAAATGTGTAAGTTTGTTGGATATCCAAAGGAATCAATTGGATATTACTTCTACGATACCTCGGAACAAAAGGTGTTTGTTTCAAGGAATGCTACATTTCTTGAAGAAGAATTTCTATCTGATAGAAATGACAAACTCGTAGAACTTGAAGAAGTTCAAGAAACAACAAACCTCCCAATTGCAGTGAGTGAACAACCAGTAGAAATTGGGGCATCTGATATACAACCACTTAGGAGATCCAAAAAAATAACTAAGTTACCTAGTAGGTACACTTTGTTATTAGAAAACAAAGAAGAGGGAATCCTCTTGGACAATGATCCAAGAAGCTATGGAGAGGCAATGTCAGACATTGACTCAAAGAAATGGTAAGAAGCAATGCAATCCGAGATGGACTCCATGTACTCTAACAAAGTATGGACTTTGGTAGATCCACCAGAAGGAACAGTTCCTATTGGATGCAAATGGGTTTATAAGTAAAAGCTTGGAGCTGATGGGGAGGTAGTAACCTATAAGGCAAGACTGGTTGCTAAAGGTTATTCTCAGAAGTAAAAGAATTGACTATGAGGAAACTTTTTCACTAGTAGTAATGCTGAAATCCATTCGAATTTTATTAGCTATATCTGCATATTATGATTATGAGATATGACAAATGGATGTAAAGATTGCTTTTCTTAATAGTAACATTAAGGAACAGATCTATAGGAAGCAACCTGAGGGCTTTATATCTAATGGGAGTGAGCAAAAGGTTTGCAAACTCCAAAGATCTATTTATGAGCTTAAACAAACTTCGAGGAGTTGGAACATTCGATTCGATGAAATCAAATTATTTAATTTTTAAAAGAATCCGGGTGAACCATGTGTATACAAGAAAGTTAGTGAGAGTGCAGTTGCTTTTATTGTGCTCTATGTTGATGACATCATACTTATCGGAAACAATATATGAATGTTGCAATCAATAAGAACTTGGTTGTTTAAATAATTCTCCATGAAGGATTTGGGAGAAGCATCATTTATTCCAGGAATAAAGATCTATAGAGATAGATCTAGAAGGATGATCGGACTATCCCAATCTATGTACATAGATAAGATACTAAAGAGATTTAATATGGAAGAATCCAAACGAGGATTCTTGCCAATGAGTCATGGGGTTTCACTTTCTAAGGCTATATCTCCTAAGACGCCTGAAGAAAGAGAAAGAATAACTCGGGTGCCTTATGCTTCAGCAATTGGAAGCATAATGTATGCAATGTTGTGTACAATACCTGATGTCGCACATGCTCTGAGTGTCACGAGCAGATATCAGTCA